>JAUPFV010000005.1:98002606-98549091 GCA_036936605.1 Limnanthes douglasii subsp. nivea
ATAAATCCTCTACGAAGCATCAAATCCTTTCTAAATCATCCATAATCAAGAAAAAATATATTATCATTGATGAATTGATGGAAATTAGGAAAGATATAGTGGAAGCCTCTCTTTTCCAAACTCTAAAAACGAGCATATCTTCATCAAGTATTTCTATCCATATCAACCAATCTATATACATCATGATGTCTTTTAGATACAATCTTAAATGAACCGCCTAAGTAGGAGTTAGTTTAAAAATATTTTTATCTTTTAATCCATGAAAAACTATCTTTAATACCAAATCCTCTTCCTTAAAACTTCACGTCAATAATTTTGAATCCAATCTACTTCTAATTAATCGTCAATACTGTTATCGATCTTTAATCAAATAAAAAAAAAATCCGTATTCATTTGTGTATGAGGAGTAAAATTGAACTCCACGACTTAAACTCATAATTTACGCGAGAATAAATGCCTTCATATCATACACTAAAGTGAATAGAGTCTCATTAGTACCGGTTTTTGGGGTCGTCTTATATGTCCATAAAGTCTCTTGAAACAAATCTGTACATTTGCCTTTAGCAAACTCAAATATCTTTTTTATACCACTGACTATGGTCTTCTTGGTAACCTTCGCTTGACCATTATCCAATGGTTAGTAAGAGGTAAAGAAATGTTGTTTCACGCGATATATTATACAGAACGTTTTAACCATATCATTATGGAACTAAGGTCTATTATGACTCATTAATATTTTAGGCTCTTCATACCGACTTAGAATACTATTAAAAAATTTATTATGCCTGTCGAGCCATGGGTAATGGCCCGACTAAATTCATTATTTATATATCAAATAAACATGAATGAGTTGTTGTCATGGTTTCACTTGGTAAATGACTTTTATTTGTAAATTTCTAACACGGGTCACAACTCTTAAATAAACTACCTAATTAAGAGCTAGTTTACCAATGTATTATCTTATTATCCGTGAAAAACTATATTTAATACCAATCCCTTTTTTAAAAAACTCCATGGCTTCAATTTTGAATTCAGTCTACTTTTTATTATTCATCAACACTATTATGCTTGCGCTTTTGCTTGTTTTAACCGTTATTTGATCAAATAAAAATCAAAATTTGTTTCCTCATCATTTGTCTATGAGGAGTAAAATTGAACTTTATGACTTAAACTCATAATTTATGCTTATTTAACTGTCTTCATACCATACAGGAATGTGAATTGAGCCTCATTAGTAGCTGCTTTTGGGGTCATCTTTGAGAAGGGAAAAATCATATAAGTGGAAAATGAGATCTGCAAAATAAAAGAGTAATTTGTTTTTACAGAAAACCTCATAGGAGAATTATGAAAATTGTGTAGTATGAATGGATCTCTTTGTAATTAATTATAATTTTAAGAAAATGACCACAATTAGTTATTCATTAGACATGTGAGATCCATTGTATGTACTATAAAAGGAAACCTCCTCTCATAGGGAATGAGGATTCATTTTTGCTGGATAAATACATTTTTCCAATTTCTCTTTCGAATTATCTTGAGTTTTTCTCTCTAGAATTTACTCATCCAAACTTTACTTTATCATTAAAACTATCTCTAAATAACATTTGAACTATCATTGACATTTTTTGTGGGAAAGATTAGTGCCCATAATTATTTTCCAAAACCATTATTGTGATGTCAAATACTTTGAAAGAATTGGATATGGAAGTCCGAGGTGAACTAAATATTGACATCAATAATATTATAACGGAAAATTCTGAGGGGCATCCCACCAGAGAAAACATAGGAGACGGTCAACAACACGGTGATTAGTATGCTGGAGAGATATTGGAAAAGTTTATTTTGGTGAGACAAAAAGATAAGATGGATGATGATCGTCGAACTAATGACAAATATGATGAGTATCAAAGACATAGTTGCTATTTTTTGAGGAATAAAGTGAAATCCAAGCGTCGTTATGGATCATCTTAATCTAGCGACTATTCATTTTATGACTCAAGAGAATTATCGTACTAGGGTTACTCGACGGGAAAGAAATTACAAAAAATATATTCGAGAAAGTACAGAAATGATCATCGAATGTCTCTTCGGTTTAAAGATTCGAGGAAAAATAAAACAATACAATGGTTTGAGGACTACGCTAAAAAAGAGCACGTTAGAATACATTTCCAAATTCCTTCGGGGAGTCAAAACTTTGAATACCGGGTGAGTAACCAGTTCACAGTTCCATCAAAAGAAGGTCTTTATACAATGATGAACGAAGGTCTAAGGGGACATATTTACAAGGTTGGGCACAATTGAAGAACCTCTCTTATTTCATCAAAAATCCTCTCAGGTAATCTACCAAAACAATTTGACATATCAAAGTTAGATAAATTCGATGAAAGTCAATATCCGAACAGTCACATCGAACAATTCAAAAAATTTATGATTAATTATAACGATGATCATAAATTACTTTGCATGGCTTTCTTCCGAACATTAAAATGTGATGCCTCAAAGTGGTATAGCCGGTTAACGCAGGGTTGTATTAAAAGTTTTGACATATATTGGAATATCTTCCATCAGCACTTCGTGGCAAGTAAAACGCTCCACGCTAATGACGATACTATAATTTACTATAGGCAAAAGATTGGGAAACGTTTTGAAAAATAACACCTACGTTTTATCAAGGTAAAAACTTATATAGAATCTTGCGAGGACCTTGTAGCCCTCACATCATATTGGATGAGGGATATCTCAAGATTATTGGAAGATATTATGGCAGAAAGGTAAGCTATAACATTTGGGGCTTTATTAGACCAAGTTGAAAAAATAATTTTAATAGAAGAGACACAAGCATCGGAATTAGCTTCCGTGGTTTAGTAGGAGCAAAATCAGCTTCAAGGATCTCTCAATGTGACTCATCTTTCTACAACAAGTTTTCAACTAAAGGTATCAACGTATGTACCTCTAAAGCCTATAGTAAATCAACAAGCAATAAATAGAAAACAAAATAATAGGCCAGTGTCAAACAAATGGATTCATCCAACCCACTATGCAGAATTAACTGAATGTGTAGTAATAATATTTGATAAGGCTCAGAGTCATGTACAATTCCGTAAATCTTTTCAAATTTAAACTCTAAGATAGAATAGAAATAGTATGTACTGTAAGTATCATGATGATGTTGGACATGAAAGGAAGGAATGCGTGACATTGAAAAAGGAAATACAAGCGTTGATTAAGAAATGAAGATTAACACCGAGATCCGATGAGCATGAAAACTGTTAGAGCTTCAAAGAAATAAAACACATTGGTGATTTACGAGCCAAATGATTCTTTTGATATTACTACTGAGTTTTTGGATCCCACATAATGCAAAAATAATATTCATATAGTTGAAGAACTTGCTCCAAGGGGAAAAGTTAGTGATTTATGTGCGTTTTTGAATCAATGGAAATTTTTATGGGTGATACAGTTGCATGAATTTTAAACTACTCTCGAATATAACATATTGTAAGTTTAGATACTCAACTGGAAGTAGGCGCTTCAACGCATCTATATCGAAACCTTTCTTCTATACTTTGTTTTGAGAACGACGATACGAGAGAGGTGGCAGGACCACACAAAGATGATATGGTAATTACAACTGGAATAGTTGGCGATGAAGTACAAAGAATTCTGATTGACACAAGTAGGTCTACAAATATTTTATGTATGACTACTTATGAAAATATTTATAATCCTCCAATAATTTTTCGATTAGATTGGACCATTATAAGTTTTGCAGGACAACTGCAGAAGTCGTCGGAGAATTCGAAAGAATTATTAGAGTTGGGCCGAGGACCATTCAGGAAATAAGTAACTGTATTATTCATTATCATAGATGATGAGTGCGGATATTACAGACACAACCTACCAATTAATCCAGACAGGGGTAATTCCGACCATATCACTCCACTACAAAATCCGAGCAGGACAAATGTGAACACCTTTTGACTAAGCTATTTGCTAATCTACTTAAAAACTAATGGGTCTTTAAACTTGACCCAGTTTCACAACTTGACTCGATAAGCCCATGAATTATTAATTAAAAGTATAAATACCCCAACCACTCTCATTAATGAGGGTGATCAACATTTAATACAAGCATGCTTTTTAATTATCTCAATACTCCTCAGACTAAACACAAAATACCCTAAATTTATTAAAATACTTTACAAAGCTACCCTTAGCCCAAAATAAACCATACCAATAGACACATCAATATCTTATAATTATATTTTTAGAAGATATTGGTTATCCAGAATGCACGCGTTAATTTCCACTGTACATCAATGATTGAAATATATTGTGGGAAATAATGTGGGGACGGTCAGGAGTAGTAAAAAAACAGCAAACGAGTGTTATCGTATTAGCTTGACATCCAAACAAATTCGAGGAAGTGAACCAAAAAATGCATAACAATTAAATGGGTCTTTCTCGGAATATAATCTTGTTGATGATCCGAGGAAGACCCCCGGTCTTTTGGTCCCCCATGAGAGTTCGAGGATTATATTTTTACAAATGGGAAAAGTTTAATAATTGGCACAAAATTATCTCCAAAGATGAGGGAAAATTTAATTTAATTTTTATCTACAAAGTTAAACATATTTTCATGATGTACCGATGATGTGACCGATGTTCATGCGGAAATTATCTGTCACATATTGGAAGTCAAAATTAATGTGTGTTCGATAAAAAAGAAGGATTCTTTTTTTCTCACGGAAAATTTGAGGCAATAATGGCCGAGGTAGATCGATTATGAAAAAGCGGGAACATACAAGAATCTCAGTATCCGCTATGGATGGTTAATCTGGTTTTGGTAAAAAAAATAAAAAAAGCACGTAACGAATATGTATGAATTTTACTGACTAAAATAGAGCTTGTCAAAAAGATCTTTTCCCAGTACCCCGGATAGATCAGTTAGTAGATTCTACATCAGTGAACCGTTTGCTTTCTCTTATGGATGCATATGGTGGATATAATAAAATAAAAATGGATATGAAAGATGGAGAAAGTAATTTGTTTATTACTGGAAGAGGTTTGCATTGTCACAAAGTAATGTCTTTTGGACTAAAAAATACAGGTGCAACTTATCAACACTTAGTAAATAAATTTTTTGAAGATCAAATAAGGTGAAATGTTGAAGTATACATTGATGATATGTTAGTAAAGAGTTTGAAAGACGAGGATCACTTTGCTAATTTTGAAGAAACATTTGTTAACTTGAAAATGTTCAACCTAAAGCTAAATAAAAAAAATGCACGTGTGGAGTTCAATCCAGAAACTTTATTTGGTATATAGTAAATGAACAAGGGATTGAAGCCCATATATGCAATTAATTTCTCTAAGTACCATGGCACTTCCTCGGATTATCAAAATAGGTTCAAATCTTGGCAGGTGATTGGCAGTTTTGAATTGATTCATATATTGGTTTTCGGATAAATGTGCTCATTTTTTCCAAGTGTTGAGACACGAAAGCTACTTTAACTAGACCCAATAGTGCACACAATATTTTGATTAGATTAAAAAGTATCTTTCTTTCCCCAAAATTCTGTCGAATCCTAATCTGGGAGATAAATTATTCATTTACTTAGCGCTATCGGACTATGCCGTCAGTGTTATGTTAGTCCGAGAATGGGATGGTTACCCTCGGCTAGTGTATTATATCAGTAAGAGCCTTTTAGACGCTGAAAAACGATATTTGAAGTTAGAAAAGTTGGCCTTAACTTTGGTTACTGGTGCTCAGAAAAAGGAGACCTTGTTTCCAATCTCATAATGTTGTAATCCGAACTTCTTTTCCTTTAAAAAATGCGTTGCAAAGACATGATATATCTGGAAGAATGACTAAATGGTCTGTGGAGCTTAGTGATTTTGACATAGAGTTCGAGCGTAAAATAGAAATCAAAGCTCAAGCTTTTCCATATTGTTTGGAGGAATTTCATTTCGAACAATCTGGTATAGAGTCTGACGATAAAACATTAGAGGAAGAATGGACAGTTCAGACCAACGGGGGATCAACTGATTCGAGTTATAGGGGTGGTGTCCAATTTATATATTCGGATGTCACGACAATGTATCAAGCCATACACTTCAGTTTCCAAACATCAAACGATGAGGTAGAATATGAAACACCTTTGGCAGGTTTAAGGTTTGCCCACATTGGTGGGGCCAGGAAATTCCGTCTGGTAAATGACTCACAACTTTTAAAAAATCATGCATCATGCCACTCCGAGGCAAGGAATGATAATCTTGTCAAATATCTAAAGACATTAAAAGGTTTGACGTTGGTTTTTGAAAATATAAGATACGAACATGTTCATAGGGTTAATAATTCTATAGCTGATTTGTTGGCTACAATTGCATATTCTCATGGGTATCCAAGGATCATCACACAAGAAAATCCTTCGATTATAAGAGGTTCAGAACGGATTGAAGGGTTCGGTTAAGCTTTTCAATTTTAACTAGTTACGAAAATGATTGGAGGTTCGATATCAGGGAATTCTTAGTCAATAATGTGTTTCCATTTGCTAAATTGATGCCTAAGAAAATACGTTTCAAATCTCATGGTTATGTGGCCATCAGAGGAGTCTTATACAAAAAAATCTTTTAACAGACTACTTCAATTTTTGGGGAAAAATAAGTCACATATGATATTATCAGAATTACACAACGAAGAAGGGTCTGCGTATTGCGGATATAAAACTCTAATACGAAGAGTATGTTTTGCATGATATCATATGCCTACGATCTCCTCCGATGCTAAAGAATTGGTTAAAACATGTGACAATTTCCAAAGGTTTGCTAATATAATTCATAAACCATGTGTCCTTCTTGTATCCATATCTGAGGCATTACCATTTAATTGATGGAGTATCGACCTCGTCAGACTACTACCGATGGCATCTGGAGGACGGCAAACGATAATTGTGGCAGTAGATTATTTTGCAAAGTGGGTAGAGCCGAACCACTAGCTAGAACAAAAGCCAATGATCTAGTTAAGTTCACCATCTCAAATATATGTTTTGCATTTTGAGATTCTGAGGTAGAATACTACAGATAATGAACCATAATTTAATAATAAAGACATGGCAGATTTTTGTTTTTCTCGAGGAATACCATAATGTTTTTGGCTCATTTTCATCATCAAACGAATAGTCAAGTTGAGGTTACTAATCAGATAATCCTTGATAGATTAAAAAATAATTTGGAAGGGAAAGCGGGGAAGTGGGCCGATTAATTGCAAGAAGTCTTTTGGGCATATCGAACTAATCCTTGAATTCCAACCTTAGAATATCTGTTTGAATTAGTATATCGGATGGATGTGGTAGTACCTTCGGAAGCCATTTTTTCATCATATTATTTTACTGACTATTTCGAGGACACTAATGATGAAAGAAGACGACTGGAATTGGATTTAATCAAAGAAAAAAGAAGGCGAGCACAGTTAAATTCATTGCATTACCAAACATTGATTAGAAGTAAATATGCTTCAAAGGTTAAACAAAGAGAGTTAAAAATAGGAGACCAAGTTTTAAGAAAGATATTTTTTTCACACGAAATAAAAACATCTCGGAAAGTTGGGACCTAATTGGAAAGGCCCATATGACATAATAGAAAAAGTAAAGCCGGCAACATATCGAATCAAGGATAAAAAGGAAGAAATCTCTGACACACATGGAATATTGAACATCTCAAGTTGTATATAGAATAATATAAAAGAGTGTATGTTAAAACATGTAAAATATCGGTGACATACTCTTTCCTATCCTGGTGGTGTAGGAAGGTTTTAACGAGGTGCCCTATTAGCCGATCCATAGATATAAAATTCTTTTTCCATCTTATAAATTCTTTAACTATTTTTTTATCTAGATGGTCTTCCAACAAAAATTAGTCTCAAACTATTAATCTTGGATCTAAAGGGTATCCTAACAAAAATTGGTCTCTAACTATTAATTTTGGATCAAAAGGATCTTCCAACAAAAGTTGGTCTTTAACTACTAATTTTAGACCTAAAAGGTCTTCTAACAAAAGTTGGTATTTAATTATTAATTTTGGACCAAAAAGATCATTTAACAAAAACTTTGTAATTATTTATTTTTGACTAAAAAGGGTTTTCCAACAAAATTTGTTGTAATTAATAAAAGAAATTCCGCTTGTCAAAACAAAATGCCTCAACAATATGAGGTCTTTACAAACATACCTTGAACAAAAGCAGAAATTTCACAAAAAATACATAGTTAGAGCATCCAAACGCATACAAATTTATTCTAATTTGAAGGAGATCCAAAGGGATCATCATCAGAGGATTCTGAATGACCTTTTATTATCATCATCTAAAGAAACCCCTACATGACGAAATTCGATGGGAACAAAATTCCAAAAACTTCCCAACCTCAAGTCATAGAACGTTGATGAATGTTTAAAACTAAAGCTGAATTGACTTTTGTGTCCCTTGCATCCATTTTAGAAAGAAAATTAGAAGTTTAGACTTCCCGTTCGGTTTCAACTTGGATTTGAAGAGCCTATTTTTCTTTCAAAGTCATTTCCAATTCATCAACAACTGGTTTAAAGTATGACTTGGTATTTTAATACCTCTTCTTTTAGGTTACAATGAGTGAATCTTTCTTGGCATTCAGTTCAGAGTAAAGATCTCTCTCCTAGTGGCAACATTGATCGGAAATGATTATGTAGTTTTATACGCAAGGAAGCTTTTCGTAAATTGCGTAATCTTGCTTTGAGAGTACTGTTAATTTTGACTTCAGAGTTTCAGATTTGTAATGATTAACTCGATCTCTTAAAGAGCGTACTTTCTTTCCAAAGAAAAATGAGGATCGAAGAAGTTTACGGATCCAAATAGAGAAACATCATCGTGAGGGATTTCGAATGACCCTGATAAAGAGCCAGCTTTCAGCGAGACAATCGTCGAAGTATTATTCTCTTGAGAAACATTACCTTAATGTTCTTGAACAAACAATTCATTGTTCGAAATTAGAGAGGAATCTGAATCAATAATAATCTTTTGCGGAGAGATCAAGTTAGGGTCAGCAGCTTCATTTTCGAGGAAACAAGGTTTTGTTGTACATCTTCCTTCATTTTCTGTTAACGTTATAAGATGGTCTTTTGGAACACTGTTTCAAAGTATCCTTCATTTTCGTCGAAGTATCCTGGGCTACTGGGCTGGATGTCTCCACGGTTTCACCTGCTTTCGAAACATCACCAATTTATTTTTTAGTGTTGTAATGGTTTCGAGCTCTAGCCCTTGCAAGTAGAAAGACAAGCACATTCAGAGCTTCTAATCTATCTAACACTTCGTTTTGAGTAAGGAGGAATCATGAGTTCTTGTAAAGAAATGCTTTTGGATGGATCGCCCCTCCAAAGATGGCTCTAAGAAAGATTGGTCGGAGTGAAGCAACGATGAAATTTGTTGGACCAAGAAGTCCTAGCCCAGTTACTCAGTTTGTCCAAAATTTGCGTCGTCGCAGATACATGCTTTTCAAATGGTTTGGACACCCGTTTTATTGTTTTTTTAATAATAGAATATGATAAATGAGAAGAATAAAAATAGAAGAAAAATAAAAATTGAATAAGGAAGTACCTCGGTTCGTCCATTTTAGGGACAATCTATGTGGTTTATGAGGTGTTGCTTCAGATCTAGTCTCCCATAGACCAGAGATAAAGAAAAATTATTATTCTATTTCTTATCACCTTCAATCAGATCGTCCACGATTTTGAATCTATTCCTAAGTGTTAAGGAGCAGCATGAAAAATAAAGATTCTTCGCAACCCCAGTAAGACCAATGAATTGTTCCATCGACAATGTAACGCCGGATATCGTGGCGGTCATTATATAAGCCATAAAAATAAACCATATATTGGGTCAGACATAGGTCGATCAGCTTGAAATATTTGACCATGGTAGGATCCATAGAAAATTTGACCCCCAATTCAAAATTTTCGAATAAATAATCAGTTCATGATCTTGAACTGATAAAAGGGTTTCTCCAACAGTTAGAAATTAGATGATGATCGAACCAAGGATTTCCCATCAGGCCCTCAACTTAGTCTCTTCAGACGCATCATAGTATTTATATTTCACTTTATACAAGGCTAAAATATGTTTATTTTCAAGAGCTCAAAGATTGTTACCAATGAGATCATCAATATGTGAAGGAAGTTGAATAAAATCTTTCTTTGATTTGGACTTCTTTCTCAGATGAGATCTTTCCTCAGCAATCTAAGGATTCAAAACTAATAGCTCCTCTTCAACAAAATGTGGTACCTTGAATTTCCAGTATCAACAATTCTCTCGTATTGGGCAGTAGTGGTAGTATTTTGGTCTTCACTTACAGGCTCGTCAGTTAAGGCATTAGACTCCACTTATTTAATGGGTTCATGGGATCTTTTCATTTCAGGAGCCAAAGGCGTAGTATTTTCGAACTGTCAGGGATGGGCTTTGGGAGTAGGACGTGAAGTAATTTGTAGTGTAGCAGATGGAGTAGTCTAGACATCTTATGAGGTTTTGGTGAGATCGCTTCCCACCAGTTTAGGGATTCGTTTCCGCTTTGAATCATCTCCTTTAGAGGATACAACACCATCTTTCTTATCATTCATTCGATTATTGTAGTCATCTTTGACAATTACCGAGCAAGTGTGACTTGCGCTGAGGAGTAATATTCGAGATATATGTTGTATCGAATCAGTTGTTAGTTGAAGGCTACCTACTGTAATATGTAGTAACAATTGGTTTTGGTTCAGGTTCAATGTCAATCCAGCAGTTTATCTTTCGTCGGTTTTTTTACATATAAAAACCCATTTGAAAATGGTAAAGCCTCTACGCATAAACTATAGAATAAAAAGTTTGGAAGAACTCTGATATTGTTTTCAAAATTCTCTCTCTAAAACGTTTTGTGAGAAAACAATTAATAGACGATGGGGTATTTATAAAAGAGTATTGGACTTCAACAAACTTTAAGCCAAAATATTCTATAGATGTTATCTTAGGGGCAATAAGTGCCTTGGATAAGAGGAAATAAATGTCTAGGATGCGAGTGCACCATTTTGGGTCACTTCCATGTCAGATCAAAAGCCACGCGTCGATCATGCCAGTCACCGACTGATGTCACGCCCAAAAACATGATACGCATGTTGTGTCATAGAATTCTGACATCACAACCAAAGAATGCTGAAAGACACACATCAACCGTCTTAGTTACCTCTGATACGTTATAGAAAACAAGAAGACTTCTTTGAAAATAATGCCAATAAAATCTGAGGAGAAGTTAGCAACAACAACATAATTCCGATGAGAGAAATATCGACAGATAAGTCGATATTTTGGAAAACTACATTCCTCGCTTGAGCATATTCACAAGCACAGGGGGGGGTACTGATAAGTGAAAAATCATATAAGTGGAAAATGAGATCGGCAAAATAAAAGAGTAATTTGTTGTAAATAAAACCTTATAAGAGAAGTATAAAAATTGTTTTAGTATGAAAGGATCTCTTTCTAATTAATTGTAAGTTTTGGAAAAGGACCACAATTAGTTATTCATTAGACGTGTGGGATCCATTGTTTTCGTTGCTCGAAGAAAAGAAGTCTTAAAAGAAATTAAAAAATTAAATTCGGAAAGGGATGCTACATTGACTTTCAATAAAGTTAGGTCAGAAGTTCAAAAAGAATATGTGACTAAAAAAGATAAGATGGATGATGACCGCCAAACTGATGACAAATAAGATGAGTATCAAATACATAGTCGGTATTCTTCGAGGAAGAAAGAGAAATCCGGGAGTTGTAATGGATCATCTGAGTCTAGCGACTATTCAGTTTATGACTCAAGAGAATTATCCTCCCCGGAAAGGGTTTATCGACGGGAAAGAAATGACAAAAAATATATTGGAGGAAGTATAAAAATGATCATCGAATGTCTGGTCGGTTTATATATTCGAGGAAAGATAAAAAAAAAATGCAATCGTTTAAGGTATACGCTAAAAAAGAGAAGGCTACAACACATTTCCAAATTACTTCGCGGAGTCAAATCTTTGAATATTAGGTGAGTAACCAATTCACGGTTTCATCTGAAGGTCTTTATATATTGGGAACGAATGTCAAATAGGAAATGTTTACAAGTTTGGGTACAATTAAAGATCTTCTCCTCTTTCATCGAAAATCCTCTCAAGAAATCTAACAAAGCGATATATTAGCATCAACTGCTAAAAAAGTACAATAATACCATGCCAAAAGAAAACGCCTTATTAAATTTCAAACCCACGATATCTAAAAGTACCATTGATTTTGCTTTTAATGTCGAATAAAACTAGATAAATAAATAATATATTTTGAGTTTATTTTTCACGAACCTAGTTAACCTTGTTCACATCTACCATTTGGGTCTCGTATCTATCATCTAGAACTTATGTCTCGCGTCTAGTATTTTTATTTTACCATGGTCTTGCATTTAGTATCTAAAACTTAGGTATTGGATCTATCATTTAGCACATAAGTCTCGCATCTAATATTTTAATATATATTGGCCTCATATCTACAATTTAAAATATAAGTATCACATTTATCATACAGTATCTAGGTCTCACGTCTACTATTTCTAGTTTACACTGGTCTCGTATCTAGTAGCTATCATTTAGGTCTCGCATCTATCATCTAGAAACTAGATCTCGCATCTACCATTTTAATTTTACATTGGTCTCGCATCTACCAAGAAACTAGATGTGAGATACGAGATACATAACATATATTTCATATTCTTCATAAAAAGTAAATAAAACTTACATAAAACAAATAATCGTTTTCTTTCTCACGTCTACTATTTCTAGTTTATACTGGTCTCGTATCTAGTAGCTATCATCTAGGTCTCGCATCTATCATCTAGAAACTAGATCTCGCATCTACCATTTTAATTTTACATTGGTCTTGCATCTACCAAGAAACTAGATGTGAGATACGAGATACATAACATATATTTCATATTCTTCATAAAAAGTAAATAAAACTTACATAAAACAAATAATCGTTTTCTTTCTCAACCTAGAAACATATTCAAAATCTAATTCTTCCGTTGTATCCCTTCGATCACAAGTTTATCAATTTATAAATCAGATTCTACTACTTGAATCCAGTTTTTAAAAATTTACAATTCGTCTATTTCACAACAATTTGAAAAAAACGTGAAATTTAAACAATAAAATCGAGACATAATTCACGATTCCATTGAAGATAGAAAAAAATAATATTAAAAGAGGAGAAAAAAAATATTGAGAGAAGAGAAAAGAAAGGAAGGACAAAAAAGAAATTATAGAACATAAAATCTAGTTCGCAAATTAATAAAAATATCTAATCTCATAAATAAATAATCTTACAAAGATATTTGGGATATTAGAAAAACTAGATAATTCATAATAATTAGTAAGGTAGGTTAGAAATAAGATAATAATTGGAATAGTAAATAAAAAATATGTTCAATTTTGAATAGCTTTTAGTACTTGTTATTGTTATCTAAAAAACTAAGTAGCATAATTTATTATTATTTAAGTTTCATATATGATATTTAACATACACATATATGAATAAAAAAATTATATTTGGAGTTTAATTTTTGAAAAAATTATTTATATGTAATTGAGTATATACTTTGAAAAATTAAAACATATTTATTTATATTTTAGAAGTTTGCTGTTAAATTTATTTATAAATTAATACAATTTTATATATGGATGAATTGTACCTAAATACCTAATCAAGTAAATCATTATCACATAATATCTAAAATTAGTAAACTATCAATAGATACTTAGACTATAACATTGGATAAAAATGTTCCAATTATATATATGTAATTTTATGCTCACAAAGGTTTTTTCTCTTCATTTGAGTCAAAACGTTTCATATTTTTTTTTCTTTCTCTCTCTCTCTCTCTATATATATATATATTCTCTCTTAAATCCATAAACCAAAAACATGTACGAATCAAAACCACTTTTGAAGAACCCTAGTTTGAAGTGCGATTCGTCATTTGAATACTAATTTGAAAGTCCAATCTCTATTTGAAGCACGACTTTCTATGTTCGCCTATATTTGAAGTATGATTCTCTTTGTTTGACCATTATATGAAGCACAATTGTCTAAAATTTTGAAATTAATAGGTAAGAACTAGGTATTATTTCTTTATTTTTCTGTATTGGGATGGTTTATGTTTAGTTTGGAAGTCATGAAAACGATAAATAGGTTGTTAGTTAGGGTTCAGTAGTGGAACATGCTTCCATAATGTTATTTTTTGTAAACCAGGGTTTGAGAGTATGAGAAGCTCATACTTTTTGCTTTTTATATGCTATATTTTAATATTTTGGTTATAGTGTATTGTCTTATGTCATATTGTTTGATATTTTGATATTCCATTTTTGGTTTCATTCAATGCAAAGGTGAAATATTACAACGTCTCACATCTTCTTATTTTGTCGTTCACACGTCTCGCATTATTTTGCATATTGTGGATCATTTTTACATGTGAATCACATATTCACACAAGTACTTGTGCATGTCATGCTTTTTAAAAAGAATTAATGCATGTTTATAATGTCCATTCGGTATGGTCTCACATGGTTTTGCTAGCTGACCTACAGTACGGCCTATTTCATCAACATGTCCCACGTCTCGCACAGTTTTTATGGGATAAAATGGTTCTTAAAGCATGTTTTTAAACCTGGTCTAGTTAGTATACTAATTTTTTTTTAAAGTGCAATTCTTACCAATTAACACACTAAAGCTACAAATGAAATGCCTTCCTATACGATATTGACGGCTTCGTATGATCCCCATAATGAGAGCCTACTAATGAAAAATCATTATTAGATTATAACTGAGATCATAAATATATACTCGGTAGAAGAAGACACTTTCCGCATTGGGACCAAAATTGTAATATTAACCACCAAATATGTAAATGTTATTTTTGGTTTGAAACATGACGACGAGGAAATGCCTTTAAACTAAAAAGGAGGCTTCAAACTTTGATACACTGATGGTAAAAAATGGAGATCAAGATGAATAAACTATACTTTCTGGATGAAAATTAAATAAATATAGGAAAAAACAAATCAAAAGCAAACATCAAATAATTTAATTTAGGCATGAATTTATCATTGGTAGTGCATGTTTTAGTTGTAGTTAAGTTGGATCATGTAACTCATGATATTGTATCAGTAGTGTCACATATTTTATCAGATATAGTAGCACATTATATTAGATTACTCAAGTCTTGCATGGTATGTTTAAAAAAGTCTTGCATGGTATGTATGCAGTAGCCACGCATAATATGTATATAGTAGTTCTACTATGTATTTAATAGTTATTTCTTATCACCGTGTTGTATTTTACAGGAAGCAATAAACAAAATCATTAGTATGGGGATGAGGGGGCATGGATTCAAGTTATGGAGGATGTTATTATTTTGATGATCATGTTTTTCTACTCCACATTGTTCTATTCAGTATTAGGAGATGCATTGGGTATAATAGCGGTATTTTATGTTGAAGACCTTCAAAATGTAAACAACTATTGCTGTCCTATAGTAATACTGGAGAAACTACTTGGGTCAATTTGAACAAGTGTCTCTAAAAACCCGGGTAGAGTTATCAGATGTGTTTCATTTTTATTGGTTAGCATATTGATACATAATTAAATAAGTAAAATAACTATAAATGGTGTAGAGTCAAAATCATAAAACTTTTATATAATTCAAAAGATAATTAGTTCATAGATGATACGTATCTAATATTTTAGTCTCGCGTGTTAAAGTTTCAGTATAATCGCATGTTTAGTTGAAATAGAAACACACATTCAGTTGTAGTAGAATCTCACATTCAATTTCACTACACTTGCATAGTTTAGTTTTTATTAAAATCGCATGTTAGTTGAAGTTGAATCGCATGTTCAACTGCGGTAGATTTGCATGTTCAGTTGTACTAGAGGCACATGTTTTAGTTTGTAGTAGAATCACATGTTTTAGTTTACAATATAATCGCATGTTATAGTTGCAGTAGAATCACACATTTAGTTTAAGTATAATCACATGTTCAGTTGCTTAAGAATCACATGTTTAGTTGCACTGGAATCACATTTGCAATCACACTAGAATCACATGTTTTAGTTTGCAGTAGAAAGCATGTTTAGTGGAAGTAAAATTGCATGATAAGCTGCAGTATTCTCACCCGTTATAGGTGTAGTAGAATTGCATGCTTAGTTGAGGTATAATCTCACATTCATTTGTAGTAGAATTATATATTTTAGTTAATAGTAAAGTCTCATGTTCAATTGTAGTCATGTCGCATGTTGAGTTAAACTAGTCATGCGATACTGAGGGTAAAATAACACTAACAGCGGCGAAAATAAGTGCATTTAGTAGAGCCAAGTTTGGAACCTAGATCCCGTACTAGAGCCAAGGCCCAAGAATAAGACTAAATTCGTAACAATAAAACCGACAAGAAATCCTTCACATCTAGACAACCACCAACGAGAGAAACCAGTACAACCCCAAAAACCCTAACCTAAACCCACCCACCCACAAACCAGAGAAACATCTATTCAGACACCCTTACCAATTCTTGTCGACTTTATAGATGACTTAGATATTGGTTGGGCCCTAGGTGAATTCATATAAAAAAAGAAGACTTGAACCCCCTCCAAGAAGAGACCAACCCCGTCCAAGAACATTGCAACCACCTTCAAACAAAATGTAACAACCTATAAGAACACCGCAACCACATAGAATAAAAGGTGAAACACCTCTAAAATGAAGAGTAAAACCACCTACAATAAGAGTTCTCTTTTACATCAGAAATTTGAATGTAAAAGAAGTACCAATACGTACATGTGTTTTTGTTGAGTTCTACTATATGAAGCATTCGCTTGAAAAAGTAAGATAAGTTTTATAGAAAAAATTATTATATATGTTATATTTTTATAGACTCGCAAATCTTAGGTCAATGTGTCTTGTATTTTTATTGCAGGTCGGAAAGAAAGATAAATTGATAGCCGAGTTACGTCAGAAGCTGGAACTTTTATGCATTGACAGAACACTATCTCTACCTATTTGTTATCCAAAACAAGCTGAATCAGTACCAGCACCACCACCAGTGAACAAAAAAATCTCATTGGTACCATAAGACAACCCACCAGAACAACAAACAGAACACCCACAAGAACACCCCCCTGAACTACAAATAGAACACCAAATGAACCAAATAGTCCAACCTGTCAACCAACTAGACCAGCGGAACCACTCAGTCTTATAAGAATAACAACAAGAAAATCAACACCAAGTAGAACAAGAAAAACATAACACATAAAATAAGGGAAACCCGTGCATAACTGGTAAGTATTATGTGTCTCCTACGAATTTAGTACAAGTCTCATATCTTTATTTTATAACTAATCTTTCCACATTTTTAACAAATGTCTCGCACTATAATATTTCACCAGAATTGCATGTTTCATCTTGGATATGTCCATATACAAGTCTCGCATTATAAATTTTATGGTCTGGCATATATTTATTGTTAGTTTATTTCAAATTTGTTTACACCAACCAAAACCAGAATCAGTCACCTCATAGTCAGAAAAACCCCAGCACCAACAACACAAACTAGAACCATTCAATCCATAGCCAGAAAAACCCCAATATGGATAACCATAACCAAATAATATTTTTTTATAGACCCTATACAATCATATTATGATCATATTGATAAGATTGAGGGTGATGTTGTCATGGAGGAGATGAAGGTTGTTGTCTTCCTCGATGTTATTACTGAAAAGACTGTAAATGAGACAAATGTAACATCGATAATACAAGTTCGTGATAATATAAGTGGATTTAAGTATATTAAGACTAAACTTTGAATATATTTTGTCATCTATTGTAGGTTTCTAAAACTCTAGATTTATCATATATTGTAGGGTTGTAAAAGATTAGATTTCATTTTTTTAAATATGTCTTGCGTGTTTATTATACTTGGTCTCGCATATTTATTTTTATTTGGATCGTATGTTTATTTCCATCAATGAAACGTATTGATGTCTCGCATCAATCCTCTATATATATTTCTAGTTTCGCACGTTCCTTAATGAGACGTGTCAATGTCTCCCACATTTACTTCATTGATAACTATTATTGCACATTTACTTCATTGATAACTATTATTGCACATTTACTTCATGTATAACTGTACTCACGCATTTACTTCATGGAAAACTAGTTTTGCATGTTTACTTCATAAATTAATAAGGGGGTATTCTTCGGGCAGACCAGCCCTCAAACTGAGCCGAACAAAATAATGCAATGAAGGAAACCAAACAAGATAGAAAACCAAAGACAATAATAGAGCTATGAAAAAGGAAAATAAAGGTTAAGGCAGACAAGCGCTCCAGCAATCCGAGAATGAAATATAAGGAAGAATCATCTCGAGCTGGCACGCTCCTCGGATTTAATGAAGATGTTGGGCGAGGGAAAATGAAGCAGTGATCAACCGAGCGAGTAACTAACGCAGACCCACCTCACCCAAGAAGAAGTACCGGTCGTGATTTCAGACCGAGCTCGTTCAAAAAGCAGAAAAACACTTTTAATACGTTATATTATTTACCTTAGTCAAACCACTACTAAATAAGGCCATAAATATAGGCTCTATGATTTTAGTGGAAAATAGTAATATCTTTAATTAGTGCTAAGGGGAAGAAAAGGTCGATTGTAACCGCCCTCCAGTGGGAAGTAAGTATAAATACGGAAAAACCCTAGAATAAAAGTATATTTTCTTTTCTCATCCATTTTTGTGTTTCTACTTGGCGATTCATTTCTTATTTCCTATATCAAATTTGGAGTCGTCTGTGGGAACTACAAACTTTTTAAAGCATTTTTACCATGGTAGTCACTAGATCAGGAATCAAGAAGGAACTTCCAGAGTTGAGTGAGACTGTGGGAAGCAGGAGGCTCGCAGCAAGCCTCACGGCGAGGCCAGAAAACCTGTGTTTGGCTCCAGCTGCCATTCAACAGGTAGTGGCAACCACGTCCACTGGTCAGGTGAACCCAACGTCCCAAGCGCCTCCCTTGGTAGCTGCAACAACAGATCCCGCACCACGGAGGCAGGTGGAATCTCTTGAGGATCATGAAATTCAAGGAGCCAATTTGGCGACGGGCCCAACAATCCAGCAGTTAGAGCAACAGATTTATCATATCCAGCAGGAAAATTTAAGGGCTGCTTCTGAGCGTGATGCCAGAGAATAAGCGATGCATGCAACGCTGGTGGGGATGAATGATGCTCTTCAAACACTCACGATGAAGGCTAAAGGAACCAACCACACAAACCACCAATCAAGATCGGAAGCCAGCCGGGCATACCAAACTGAGAGGTCTTCCAAGCGAGACGACAAACAAGAAGGAGAAGGAGAAAGCGGGGAAAAAATAGTACTAAGGAAACATAGAATAATCAGGTACGTCCCAGGTTATCCTCTTATATTCTGAAGGATTCTTCGTTCTCAGAGAAAATTCTTGAGGCCCAACTTCCTAAGAAATTCGATATTTTCCGTATGGAAACTTATAATGGATCAAGCGACCCGGAGCGGCACCCAGAACAATTACGCAACATGATGATGGCATTTAATCCGGATGATGCGATGCTTTGTCGAGCCGTATCTATGACCCTCAAAGTCAACGCCATAGATTAGTTCAGTAGCCTTCTTAAGGGGTCCATCCATGATTTTGCTGGCCTATGGAAGACAATGAGAGAGTGGTTTGTTGGCAACAAGGAACTCAAACGTGAGCGGGATTCCATCATGGATCTCTATCAAAGGCGAGGTGAGTCCCTTAAAATTTATGTTAGAAGTTTCGTTCATGTAATGAATCTCCTCCCAGATTTAGCGAAAAACATGACGGTGGCCTCATTAAAGCGAGGTTTAGATCGAATGGGGGATTTGTACGCTGACCTTATCAAGTTCCCTATTGAGATAATGGGAGATCTCTTTGCCCAAGCAGACAATTTTATCAGGCTTGATGACGTGAGAAAGGGGGGTTCCCCCAACCGACAAGGTTCAGAAGTAAAGGAGGGGGATGTGGAACAGAAACAAGCAGAAGAGAAGCCTCGTCGAGAACCGAGCAGACGCACATCACATTTCGAAAACTCCTCGAGGTGATTTACTCCCTTGATTGAAGCTATATATGTATTGTATTATCGAACCAAGGGCAGGGTTAAGTATCAAAGTCCACGAGTAATAAGCGCGCCCATATTTAAGCGATCAAATTGATACTTCTGTGCTTATCATAACGACCACGGACACTCCACCGATGACTGTTGGCAACTTAGGAAAAAATTCAGCGGCTCATCGAAAATGGCAAGCTCGTCCAATTTATAAACAAGCAAGAGCAGCGTTCGTACTATGACAGGCATGAAAATGTGCGACCAACAATCGAGGATAAACCTAACAATGAGGAGGAGACCGAGAAAAGCAAGCAGCCATGGCTTCTGACAGTTGTCGGGGGACATTCTACGCTTACCAACGCCAAAGACCCAATGGGTCCTATTTCCATCGCGGGTGAAGGATCGGAGGTAGCAAGGAACGTTCTCTATGCAGCCGGAACTGACCCATCCCTATTCACCATTACTGGGGGGGAGCCCTGCCACAACCCAAGGGGCTAATCATGGCAAGTGATCAAGGTCAGACTTTGATGTATTTGAAATTAACACTGATTCTTACCGAAGTTACAGGGACCCAGTTGCAGATCTCACTTTTAATGACGATGAACTTCGAGGGGTCAGTACGCCTCATGAGTATGCGTTAACAATACACATGGATATAGGCGGTGACATGGTAACCCGCGTGCTGGTAGACGGGGGTAGCTCCGCCAGCATTATTTTCAAGGATAGTTTCGATAGAATGGTTAACGTACCAAACTACAAGCCCACTCAGCGGACCCTGGTCGGTTTTGACGGAAAAAACTTCCTAGTGTGTGGGAGAAGTGGAGTTAATGGTTAAGGTGGGGTATGGAATAACGAAGAAAGAGCTCAGAACCCTATTTATCATATCCGACGCACCAAGCACGTACCACGTAATCATTGGATGACCCTAGTTACACAGAATGGAGGTCACCCCATGCACTTTTAGGCAATGTATCAAATATCCGGTTGGAAATACAGTTGGCATAATCATGTGACGTCACCGCACGATGTAGACTTGTTATGCAATAACGGTCGATCCATCTAAACCCCTCAGATAGCAATCACAGAGGGAGGGGGTTGGCGGAGAAAAATTGAATACCCACTCTGAGGGACCGGTA
Source organism: Limnanthes douglasii subsp. nivea (assembly GCA_036936605.1). NCBI lineage: Eukaryota > Viridiplantae > Streptophyta > Magnoliopsida > Brassicales > Limnanthaceae > Limnanthes > Limnanthes douglasii. Next base: position 98,023,969 of record JAUPFV010000005.1, read on the forward strand.
GACGATCCCAGAGAGGTGGAACCACCTGACTACACAAGCACTGAAGTAATTGAGGAGCTAGTATCCCAGGGGCATACCCTCAGAATATGAGGTAAGTTATCAATCCAATTTAAACAATCTTTATATGAACTCTTAGCCAGGAATGAAGATGTGTTTGCATGGGAAGTAAGTGATGTCTCAGGAGTAGATCCATCAGTTATATGCCATGAACTGGCAATTGACCCGTGCGCTAAACCAAGACGGCAAAAATGACGTTATTTCTCCTTAGAAAAACAAAAAGCTATTTTGGAAAATGTATCAAAGTTACTCCGGCTCGGCCACATCAGTAGAGTAAGATATCTTGTATGGATCGCTAACCTGGTCCTAGTCAGAAACAAGGGGGCAGCTGGCGAATGTGTATCGATTTCATCGACCTTAATCAAGCATGTCCCAATGACACTCTCCCATTACCACGCATAGACCAGCTGGTAGACTCTACATCTGGCTGCCAATACCTTTCGTTCATGGACGCATACTCGGGTTATAATCAAATTCCCCTCAAGTTGTCTCATCAGGAGCACACCTTTTTCCAAATTGAGCAGAGACTATACTGCTACACTGTAATGCTTTTCGGTCTTAAAAACGCAGGCTCTACATATCAGCGACTCACAAACCACATCTTTCAGGATCATCTCGGGAAAAATTTAGAGGCCTACCTTGATGATATGATTGTCAAGATACACAGAGAAGAGCAGCACCTCCAAACGTTACAAACCGTCTTTGATGTATTTCGACAATACAACCTCAAGCTTAACCCAATGAAATGCTCGTTTGGGGTTGCGAGTGGAAAATTCTTAGGATATGTGGTCAGTCAGTGAGGCATTGAAGCTGACCCGCTCCAGCTAAATGAAATTCTACAAATGACACCACCAAAGATAATTAAAGAGGTATAGTGTCTCACGGGTCGCCTCACCGCACTTTCACGATTCATTTCCCGGGCGTCGGATATGAGTCACTACTTCTTTGAAGTATTAAAAGGGGCCAAAACGTTTGACTAGACGAAGGACTGCGACAGGGCGTTCGCTGAATTAAAATCATATCTGACGTCAACAAATATTTTGTCTGCACCGATTGTTAGCGAGCAATTGTTCCTATATCTAGCAGTTTTTCCATTCTCAATTAGTTTGGTTTTAGTCTGTGAGTTAAACGGAGCGCAGAAGCTGGTTTACTACACTAGTAAGACCTTGTTCGACACAGAGACTAGATACCTCAATCTGGAAAAACTTGCTTTAGGTCTAACGGTCTCCGCCCGGAATATGCGGCCTTACTTCCAGAGTCACATAGTATGTGTTCGACCAACCTTCCCTCTGTGTACTGTATTACAAAAGCCTGGCGCCTTGGGGAGTCTCACTAAATGGAGTGCTGAGCTTAGAGAGTACGACATTTGGTTCGAGCCCTGGGTCGCCATCAAAGGACAGGTAATACCTAACATTTTGGCTGAGTTCAGTTCATCCAGGAAGATATCTGGTGAGGAATGTCAAGCCGAAAGGGGAGAAAAGTGTTGATTGAATGGTAAAAATGGATGGAGCGTCCGAATTATCGGGTGGGGTGCCGGTATAGTACTCCGATCAACCAACAGGGAAGATATTAAGCAAGCAATTCGCTATAAATTTCGAGTGACAAATAACTTTACAGAATACGAGGCAGTCCTATGGGGGATGAAATTGGCCTTAATATGTGGGGCACGCGCATTATATATTTGGTATGATTCACAAGTAGTAATTAACCAGGTAGTTGGAACTTATGATGCGCGAAAGGAAGAAATTAAAGGTTATCTTATGATACTTAAGGAATTCGAAACTAAGTTTATTAAGGTCATATACAAGCAAATTCTACACCTAGAGAACTCCACAACGGATCAGTTAGCAAAACTAGCTGCATCCGGGGAGAGCCCTATGATTCTACTTCAATAGTTTTCGGCAACCGAACTCATTCCCAAGGAAAGTGTAATACATGCTATTAGATGTAATTTAGACTAGAGGCAACCATATTTTCAATACTTAACCTCAACTGAACTACCATCCAACAAGAATGAGTCCATGACTTTACAACAAAATGCTTCTAAGTACTGCGTACTCGACCAAGCGTTGTACAGAAAGAGCGTAACACGTCCCTTACTTTGTTGCCTTAATCGAACTGAGGCAGGCTCAATATTGCAGGAGTTACATTCCAGAGAGGCAGGCGCCCATTGCGGGTCGCGTAGCTTAATTTGCATATTCTTGCTGGCTAGATATTATTGGCGCAGAAGTCTTCGTTCAACAGTGTGATCAGTGCTAACAATTTCCTAATTCCACGCATATACCAAGTGAACCAATGCAGGTTGTGCAAGTTCCATGCCCCTTCGATAAGTGAGGCATTGATCTAATTGGCCCACTACCGATAGCCACGGGAAAAGGATAATTTCTAATCGTTGTTGTCGACTACTTTTCCAAGTGAGTCGAGGCTAAAACATTATATCGAACGCGCGCACAAGAGGTATGTGACTTCCTTTATAATCATATTTTAGCCTGATACGACATTGCACGTGTCTTCATGACTAGATTAACGGACCCCAGTTCCAAAATTTTGTGGTCACCACCTTTTGCAAAAGATATAATATTGAGTAGCATTTTTCTACACCATACTACCCCCATGCAAATGGACAGGTGAAAGTCACCAACATATAAATCTTAGAGGGGATCAAGATAAAATCTCGATGGAACCAAAGGTAAATGGCCAGACAAGTTAGGTGAAGTACTCTAAGCCTACCGAACCACCCATCGGTCCACGACAAAAGACACTCCGTTCTCCTTAGTTTATAGTAGTGAGGTGGTCGTACCAGCAGAAATAATTATAGCGAGCTACCGCATTGACAATTACGTGGGAGACAACAACTTGGTGGCTAGAGCAGAGATTAAAGACCTGTTAGAAGAGCGACGTGACCAAGGAAGAGTTCGAGCAGAGCATTATTGAAGTTTGATGAGGGGAAGATTTAATGCTCGACTAAAGACGCACAACTTCAAGGTTGGAGATTTGGTAATGAAAAAACATTTTACGGAGCAGTCGACTGAGCAGTAGGCAAATTATGGCCCCAATTGGGAAGGCCCCTCCACAATTATCTCTGCAGGGCATAGTGGAGCATATCGCTTGGCAGACAGAGAGGGTTATGCCTTAAAGCACTCATGGAATGTAAACCACTTAAAATTATATCGCCAATCTATGTAATCACTCCCGGTGCACTCTTTTTCCTTCCTGATGGCGCATGAAGGTTTTTTAATTAGGCACCAGTACTAGTCTACTTCTTAAATGAAATTTATACTTTTTCCACAAATATGTTTATTACAATCTCCATCCTTACAATTAGCGAACGGGTCACTGACCACGCCTACGAGCTATGCAAGAGACCATATGGAGTCCAGACCGTGGGTCTATAGACACGAACGGGCTAGTTGGCCACGCCTACAGGCTACATAAAGGTCATACTGAGCCTCATACCTTGTACTGGCTATATTTTGCGAACTGGTTACAAACCAAGTCTATGGCAGACTACGCAATATGGCCTATTTGGCCTAGCCGCGAATAAGCTAGAAGTACAAAGTCCTAAGCTACGCAATGAGCCCTACTGAGCTCGTACTTGTAAAGATTTCACTCAAAAATGATGTTAAGTAATAAAAATATCTCCTACTCAAACAAGAATCAAAATCACCAAGGAATTGAACATTGATTTAACATCCCAATTTATAAACAAGATAAGTTTTGTGATGCCCAATAAAATAAGACCTTCCACCAAAATATTACACACCAGATGTTTTCAAACAACAAAAAGACAGAGTACAATCAGTTACAAAGTCGAAAGGTTGGAAGAAGGGGGTAGCTCGGGCAATTCGACTAAGGAAGGGGTGGCATCAGTAGTCTGGACCCCAACACCTGCAACATCCCCCTGATCGGTTAAGGCTGGAATCGCCGCGATGGACTCCTTGTCAGAACCCTTCACCTACATACGGACTGAAACGGTCCGGATCATGGCAATTTATCAGCAGGAGAAGAAGGGTTATATCTTTAACTATGCTCGTTTCAACCCTTGTTTGAGTCGATACAATTCGAGGTCGCTTGCATGGTAGACGTTCCAAAGACCCAAGCTTTATCCCTGGATCCAATGAGCACAGTTTGGCAACCACTTCTTTCTTCTCTCTTGCTATCATATCCATAAAAATATTCAGCATCTGACCTTCACGCTCATCTAACGTTGACTTCAACCGATGTTCCCATTCCTGCCTTTCAAGGTCGAACGCATTCTGCATATTCTCCATCTTTGTCTCCTGCTCCCTCTTCTCAACAATCATTGCACCCAGTCGAGTAGCTTTATCCTCTACTAACTTAGCCTACGACATGCTTCTGTCCATCAAGTCTGAGCTCTGGTTGATCGAAACTTCATTCCTCTGGACCAAAGTATTATTCAGCGATAACAGAGCAACATGGCTTGTTGAAAGTGTCTTAAATTTTTCGTCGATGCAAGATAAAGCCTTCTACAAAGTTGACATTGTGGCTTTCAGTTTCTCATATGCCTCTATAGCTTTATCATTAGCCGTTTGGGCAGACCCACAAGCACACATCAATCGCCCAAACTCTACTTCAGACGATCTCGTGAGCCGAATAGCATGGACTCGGGTATCCAATTTTCCATCGTGTCTAGGTCAGCCGCCGACATTTGACGATATGACCAAACAATAGAATTGTGATGCAACTACAGTAAAACATATAACTAATGTACAAATAGTCATAAACAAACTCCGACAATAAGTACTCAATAACCCTCACCTCAATAGCTAGCTCGACCTGCCTCTAAAGTATGTCACTCATGAACATCTCATCATAGTATGACAGTTTGGGGATACGCGTCAACTGCTTGAACATCAACTTTGAGGGGCGTGACATAATGATCTTCTTGGGGAGCAGCTTGTCACTGGCTATCTCTTTGTGGCTGGTCTCAGCCTTCTTCTTTTCCCCCACAACTCGCTTGGGTTTTTATTGTATTGACAATAGTCGGTGGCATGCTCTTCCCTTGCACATGTGAAGAAGGTGGAAAGTTGGACGTTATCACCCAGGTCCTCATCTTGTCAACAATCTTTTTCGGTACTACTTTTTTGGGTTCCTCTCCATCTTCCTCGCTATCTTCTATCAAATCAGTCTACTCGGCAACACCACTTAAACCTGCCTCATGAGTCTTCCCTTGATCTTCATTCACTGGATGTGGAGTAGGAGGATCAAATATCACGCCAACTAGAACACCTGCATTATCACTCTCCCATCTCTCAGTTGCAGCTTCCTGGTTTCCAGAGGCCTCAAATCTAAAACCAGTTTTTGGTTTTTCTGTCAGGGTTTATTAACCTCGTTGACTCTGAATCGTCATCGTTAGTGCGCTCGCATTGCAATCAAACCCCAGTAGCATTAATCTGTACCCCATCAACATCATTTACGCACTGATTCAGCTCTCATGCTCATTGACCAACGAGCATTCTACCTGGTCCCTCGGGTTGGCACGATACCAATGAAGAACCCTCGACTTCTTTTGGTCGACGGGTTTGTGGGACTGCCAGCCAAATCCTTGCCTTTTATTTTCAGGATATCTGTTCTCTATCAGCGCTCAAATGCGCTCTACATCAGCATCAGCACCGTCAGCTATTTTCACCTTCCCGTCTTTAGTAATGGTCAACTCTAGTATCGACCACAAACCGGACCTCAAACAATTCACTACTATGAACAGAAAGGCAGGATCCTGCAACCACATAGAGCTATCAATATTGCCTACTTGGATCAAAGGATTCTTGTAGCCTTTGATGAACCCTTATTTCCACAACTCATGGTTGGCAACTTCACGTGCATGCAAAACCCCACACTGTTAGTATAATGTATCTACAAATAGTTGAGTAACTTTGATTGTTAACGTTTACACTTCACTTTCCACCTTTTTTCTAACTGAAGATTTTGTGTTGGTTGTTCGTGTTCCCAATTTTTGGACACAAACACGAATGAATGCTTCCAATTCTTATCTGACCGAGGTAGCTCGGCAATATTCATTATCCTATTCAACTGGGTATAGAAGAACGGTGACTTTGCCAACTTAGCCACGTCTACAACCAAAAATAGGCCAGACAAGCATATCTTAGTCCCTAGCAAACGAGAGATCAACACTAAGCTCAGAAGAATTCTCCATCCATTGGCATACAATTGGGTGGGATAGATACATGTTATGCTAAAGAAATATTGGATTAATATAGGAAGAGGGAGGCGCAACCCCCAGTAAAAAACGGTCGTAAATAGGCAAGTCTTATTTTCACCAGCTTGATGGGGATGATCTCCGTCCACGGGGATCCTGATCGTCAAATCTTCTGGTATCCCATACTTCTCCCTAAAAATAGCGATCCCCAAGTCATCTATATGCTCATATTTAGGTTTTATTCATGCAAAATAGGTTTCTAAAAAAATGAGATCTTCAAACTCAGGACCATGAGATTTCTCCTATTTCATCTTCCTCGCCTTTTTGGGTGCCATTTCTTTCTATTTAGAGACTAAAATGAGTCAACACTATGAATAAGCACAGTGTTACCAGAAAGGGAGTTCTTGGAACACGTCCCGTACGACACATTATCATTTGCTGGAAGCCAGAGGGCCCATACTACCTGCCTCAGCACCACCACAAACCAACCACTAAACCATAACCTAGAGTTTCCCCAAAAATTACATACTAATTTTTTTAACGAAAGGAAAGGATGAAGAACGTATACATGTGTTGAATCTGCATAAAATTTACTATGGATCTTGGAGGAAATTAGGTCCTATTCTATCTAGAACAATTTGTCACACCGTAAAGAATGAAGGAGGAAGAGTGCTTATGGAAGAAAAAGAACAAACACCGATTTGTTAAATTAATAATAGAGCAAGTATGATAGGATGGATGAAACATCAGCACCACAAGCGTGATTTTTTGAAACTCAAATGCCAGGATTCGTTTCTAACAAACGATTTTCATAACCGCCACTTGCAAAGGCTTATGTTGATCTACACACATGTCGTTCATTTGATGCACCAATAACAGCAAATTCAAGAAGAGTCATTGGGGAAACAATAACCTATCTACTCAAATAATTTACCGATTTTTCTTTCAAAAAGACAAATTCATAAACTAAGGGGGAGCCCTGATGAGAGAGTATTCTCCGGGAAGACCAGCCTTCAAACCGAGCCAAGCATATGAATGCAATGAAGGAAACCAAACAAGATAGAAAATTAAAGACAATGAATAGAGCTAGGAAAAAGAAAAATAAAGGTTAAGGCAGACAAACGCTCTAGCAATCCGAGCACGAAAAATAAGGAATAATCAGCTCGAGCTGGCGCGCTCCTCGAATTTAATGAAGATGTTTGGCGAAGGAAAAAGGAAGCAGTGATCAACCGATTAAAGCCAAATTTATTGACGTACGAATTTATAAGACTCTTAAATAAAACAAGTGGGAAGTATTATCCACAAGCTGTGATGGTACTTATCGTTGTAAGTTATAGGCGATACAACTTCCAGGTGATATAACGGTAGGTATACCTAAAATTAGATATCTATTATTTGTCTTAATACAAACTTCATTGGCCATGAAGGAAGATCTAAGAAAAATGATTGACGAGGTATTCCTCAATATACCATAAGACACGTATTAGGCTTAAATAAGGAAAAAATGTCCGTCGACTATCCCGTTTTATTCATTTAGTCCCTCGAATTTAAAATAAACGGTGAGGGTCCCTATACTTTACAAAAAATATAAATTTAGTCCCTGACTTTCAAAATGTATAAATTTAGTCCATCGATTTGGAAAAATCTATAAATTTAGTCCATGTGAGGTGGTTTTTTTTCTTCGCGTCGGAGACTAAATTGATAAATTTTGAAAGTCAGTGACTAAATTTATAAATTTTTCCAAGTCCAAGGACCCTCACCATTGAGTTTAAAGTTGAGGAACTAAATGAAATAAAATGGGATAGTCGAAGGATTATTTCATAATTTAATCCCACGTATTATGTGTTGGTTTCAGTATACACCATTTTGAAAAATAAAATGTACCATTAGACATTGTTGATTATTGACCTTGAAATGACAGTATCAACAAACTATAACCATTGTTGTCTCCTAGTAAATACACAAAAGACAAAATAAGATAAAATATTGAGCTACTCGTAAGTATTTAAAATCATGCATGTTTTTTATTTTCTATTGGTCTTGCATATAACCTTTTAACTAGTCTAGCCTCTTTTTAACAGGTGGCGTACCTTCAGGAAAAAACATCATACTTATAAAAAAGAATTTATATAAAGTCCAAACTTGAAGAGATATCCCACAACAAAAACTAGGGAACATCGACTTAAGTTTTTTATTGTGAATACGCCAAAAACATTATCCATAATAGGTTTTCAAAAGAATAGTTTGACAAATAAGACTTTTTTTTATGTTTGCAAGTTTTTTTTAATGTTTTTGCTGGTATCTCGCTTGATTTCAATTTAGAATATAAATATTTTGTTTGTATTTTAGGGTTGAAATTATGAAATTTTACTATTTTTTAGTTCGGATTGTAAAAATATAACATCTTTGAAATCTATTGTAAGTTATTTATCTCATCTCGCATTGTTTTGCATGTCCAGTATGTCCGGTCTCGTATAGTTCAAATGTTGTAAGTTTTCCACTAATCTTTTTTGTATTTGTTCAAGTCTAGAATGCCTTTATATGGTTTTATCCTTCACCAAAATTAGTTAAAGCAAGTATGCTAAAAGAGTAAGTTAACTTGTAATTTCTAAACGTGAAGAAGGAATATATTAATGTCGTATGATCTTGTTGAGTCGAATGCATTGTCTTAGAATTGGTGTGTGAGTGAGTGTGTGACAAACCTCACAGACTAGCAGATATTGTCCGCTTTGCGCTCGGAGGCGCGCACGGGTTTGCTTTTGGGTGTACTCCCAAAAGGCCTCTTGCTAGTTGAGGTAGGTTCACACTTATATACACTCTTTTATGTTCCTTTTTAGCAATGTGGGAGTGGGATTCCTCTATGGGATGAAGTTTATTCTTCACTCATTGCAACAAAAGAATGAGAAGATGGAAAATAATCTTGTTGCCAAGCACCAAAAGGAAATTTGAAATTTAGTAAATTGACAACCATAACAAGTTTAAAAAAAACTTCAAATATGTTTGCCAAATAATTACGAACAAGCCACGAACGAGTTGTTTCAACATTGACCTTTAACTTATTTTCATACTCAGTGCATAGTTTACTGCTCCAACTTAGCTCATCCAAATAACATCGAGAAATTTGAGTCATAAGTAAGACTTGAATCTTCTCAATTAATTCAAAAATAGGTAGAATACATAGACTTTAACTAATAACCACTTCAAGCGTTTCATTGACTATGTATACAGTTGGAGCATAAACACATTGTTTAAACCTAAAAATCATCCCAAACTTAAACTTTGGATCAGAATGATTGATAGCATACCTCAAATTATAAATAACATATAAAATACATTATGCATGATAGCAGTTTGGATGCAAGACATAAACAACATTAATGATACCTAAATGACGGTAAAAAATAAATATGATTTGACGTCCCAACAAATTAGGTTTCAAACTTTCCAGAAACCATGCTAATTGTCAGCATCTTCATAATCAAAAGTACTAAATAAAACAAATTAAACTCGTATTATATGTATATATAGTCTCGCACGTTTCATATAGCCTAACTCACATATTTCAAATACAGTCTCATGCGTCACACATGTTTATGAAATAGACCATTACACACGGTTCTCACATGAACCACTATAGAGATACTAAAGTCTCGCATGTTTCATGTATATAATATGTCGGTTGCGTGTAAATGATACTTCAAGTCTCGCTCATTTATTACCATCTTTTGTTATGGCAGAAGGAAACACTCATTTATTCTTGTCAGTAAAAAAGGTTTCATCGATAAATAAAAGTGGATGACAATAATGAAAATATTGAACAGAAGATCGAATTTCTATGAAACATCGCTTGTAGTTATTTCCCGTAGTAATGTTTTGAAGTATTCCTTAACTAAATTGAAAGAAGTAGAACTATCTCTGAAAAATATCTTCCTAAATTTCTCTAAAGCATTCCATGAGAGAAGGTAAGAAATGTCTAAATCATAGTCATGTTTAATAAACGATTTTGTAATTTTTGCTGTCACAGAATTGCATGATCTAATAGAATCCTCAATATTTGTAGCAATCAACTCGGATGTTAAATGTTTCCTATGTTCTTTTGAAAAACCAGGGTTGTAAGTATGTATCTCAACAAACCACTTGATGATCATAAAGTCGGTGGGAGAGTCAAGTGATGCATAAAGTCTTCAATTACATCTAGTTGAGACTTTATTTTCACAATAAGAAGTTATTTCAATCTTTTATTATGCATGTATTTGATATAAAAAAACATGATCTACGACATAACGACATAAGCTAATTTTTAGAGCTGCAACATCTTGATAAAAAAACTTGACCAATACATATAATTGCATTAACGCAATCAGTAGTACGAACACATAATTGCATTATATAATTGTATTTTAGAGCAGATCAGACTTCTGATTCTGATGCTACTTCTGGTGAGCTATTTCTAGTTCGACATTCGAAATACTAAAGAAAACACATTGCCAATGTCACACGTTTCTCTCTCTAAAATCAAAATTTAAATTTTAAAATAGGAGGAAAAGGTCAATCTTAAAAATATATATAAATGATCAAGTAATGAGAATATTATTAAGAAAATGGATATTGAATTGGGTTAAGTAAAAAAAAAAGGTATACTTTGACTTTGACTATCTCAGTTTCTTTCGTTTAGTTTTTTATATCTCGACTTTGCTAAATGTATAAATTTAATAATTCAACTTGCAAAATTTATAAACTTAGTCTATGAGTGATTTTTTTTAATTAAACGCTCAATTTATAAATTTTATCAAATAAAAAAAATTAAAATGATGAATTTAAAATGTTAAATGAAAGAAAATATACTAGTAAAAAACCTATTATACCATTTAAACCTGTACAATAACACTAAAAGTTATTCTAGTGTAACATCCGGTGACATTTTCTTTATATAAAAATAGTCTTTCGGTTCGTTGTATTAAAAAAAAAGTAAAAACATACAACAAAATTTCGGGCAACTAATTATTATATTTGAAATGTAAATAAGACATATTTTGCAAAGAGTTAGTGATGTTTAAACATACTATAAAGTTTGACCTAATTGCCTTTCATTTTTCTTATTTGTTTGATAAATCAGGCAGACGGTCAAAATTCAATTCAATTTGTGATGGTTCGTATTACATCAACTAAAATTTAATGCACAAATTTCCCTCTCACGCGAAAGCATGTCAACCTATACTTGGTGAATATGTTTTCAAATGATCAGTTTGCAATCATGAGTTTGAACCGAGAATTGAAACTCTATGTTTTCATATTGTATTCAGTTTCATCAATTAGTTGGTTTAATATACTTGCGACATCAAAACTACATGACAAATCTTTTATCAAACAAATGAAAACCAGATGAGAATAAATAAATGAATACTTTAAAAAGTTGTAAACAAAACTCAATGTTGGATATAGAGAGTAGGATTAAAGTTAATAAACCCAAAAATTAAAAAGACATAAATTCCTCAGTAAACTCCAAAGCATTCACAACATTGGATAAGAAAAGACCAAACCCCAAAAACATTCACCCTCTTGCCCCTGATAGAAAATCAAAGTAAGGATGTTCATAAGCATCAACAAACCCATCTTGGCAATTGGCATTATAGTAGTAATTACTACCAGGTTGCATATCGGAAGTAAAATTCTCAGCAAAAACTTTTCCTGTTTTTTCTTCTATAACTCCTGTTGGCTCCAAAGGAAATAAATCCAATGTCTTCTGTTTATTATCATTATTGCCATTGTTAGGAACAACGTGTTCATAGTAGCTTGGAGGGACAAAATGGTCCAATCCTGTAGTACTTTGCTGCTGTTTCTCATGAATATTGTTTCTTCTCCTAAACCCACCTGGAATTAACACTTTTGGACACTGAGGGTAAAACCCTAGATTACCTTGTGGCAGAAAGTATGGACTTGAAACAACTACAAAATAAAAAAATATATATATAATAATAATAAAATGTTAATAAGTGAATAAGAATAGCAGACTGGTCAAAATAAAAATTACTAAGAATGATAGTTAAGTTACCATTTGGATTAAGAAGAGGAGGTGGATGATAGTAAGAGTGTGGTTTATGAAGCAAGCGATTAATATACGCCATGTTTTCTTGTTTCTGTTTCTGTCTCTGTCTTGCTTTATGATTCTGAAACCAATAAAAGACATTTTTTCCTTCAATGTGACCATAAACCCTAAGTCTGGTGGTCATTTGTTGAATCTGCTCAGCCGTTGGTGTTCTTATACCTTGTTTGTATAAACCCTCTAACATATCAATCTGCTCCTTTGTTGGGTTCCATCTTGACCCACTGCTTGCTGTTGTATTGCTATTATCTCCTTGCATTTCTTTTGTCTTAGAAGTTTTGTAGGAAGCAAATAAAAAGGAGTTTAGGGTTTTAAGTTTGTAGAGAGAAAGATAAAAGGATGGAGAAAGTTTAAAGGGTTGAATAGCTTTATAAAGTCATTTAGAAAGAGAGAGAAAGAGAAATGACATGCGTATTGTTTTTGGTGCTGAATTTCTCTGAAAATAAGTAAATTAGCCGCTAGAGAGAGAACGTTTTTTTTTTTCATTTATGTGCTTGTTTACAAGATTGAGAAATTTTGGTAATTAATTTTATGGTTAAAAGAGATGTAGCTTTTAAGTTTTGGGCGCCATGCAAAATTTGGAACTTTTTTATTTTTTTCAAACCTAGGTAGGTAAGTAGAGTTTGTTTTTTTATAAGAAAAAGTACTCCTTTAGAGTACATGTCAACCAAACCCTACATCTACATTCTTAAAGTGTACATTTTAATATCCAAGTTAAGTTGTTCTTATTATTGATATTACAATTTTTAATCAATTCAAGGATTGGAAGGATAGAGTTGTTCTTATTACAATTTATTATGCATGGGTTTATTGTATTGAATTGAATGTTTATTTATGGAGGAAGAAGAGAGGAATTGACATGCGTATTGTTTTTAGTGCTTAAAATCTCTGAAAACATGGTGGGTAGCGGCTGGGTAAGAAAGAAAGCGAGAAATGAGAATGGCTTTTTGTATCTGTCTTTTCTGTTAGCAAACAAAGAGAAACGTTTGAAAAGACTAGAGAGAGACTTTACCGAGATCACATTCACAAATCACAACAATATTTGATAAAAAACAGTCGTTCACAGTCTTTTATAAAAAGCAGAAAAAAGAAGGACCCTAATTGGTAGATGATTAGAAAGACAAATATTTTGGGATATAGATTACTCCAAAACAGTGGATTTGTTCAGTTTTCCAAAATTTAAAATCATAACTGTATTTTTAGTTTTATTTTCTCATTTTGGTAGGAGTATTAGTATTTGGTTTAGAAAACCTGAGTCAAAAGCTTTTACTTTTGAGCAAGATGAACCAACCCATATACAGCAGAAACTGAGCAAAATTACATGATAAAATTTGGTACAGTATGTCGGTTTCGTTTAGTTTTCATAAAAAATTTGCCTTTCTACTTTTTATGCTGAAAATCGATCCATATATTCTATTAACAAAAAGTACATTTTACTCTTGATGTTTAAGGGTGAAAATGAAATTAGTCGAGGCAGTTTATTTTTCTTTTCTTTTTTTCATAAAATTAATACCCAATTTATTATATTAGATTTAATGAAAAAAAGTATTTATAATTTTATTAAATTTGAATATAATCAATATCGATATGGGACGGTAAAGTATTAGCTCATACATTCTGATTTTATAAAAATATATTTTAATTAAGTTCTAAACTTATATGAATTCGAAAATTGTAATAGTTGTTAATACAAACGTATCCGAAAGGTTGATATGTAATTATATTTTTGTTTTTTTTTCACATTTTAAATATTCTAGCTACCATCTAAATTACTTATCAATATTTTCACACCTATTTATTATTTACGACTCATCAACTTTTTTGTTTTCGGAGTTCCAGTTAAAACTTTTTATTTCGGTTGACTATTGTTCGATCAGACAAAACTGAATAAATTATCACAGTTGGCACTTACAACCATAGATTTTCGTAAAATTAATAAAATCTCATAGACCTAATAACCAAATCCAAATCTATGTCTATTTTTCCGTCGAGAGATCCAATTCTGGTAGTGGATGATTTTATCGTCCATATTGTTGACGTGTAACAACTAGACGACTTAATCTCGTTACAATCCATTTTTTATCAGAGAACCTGGACCCGAAGCACAGACACGGTCTATGTTCTGTCATTCGTCATCCCAACAATATTGATAACTATAAGAAAAAAATCTCTATGGTTTTGAATCGTTGTTAGCTTGATGAAAATCGTTTTTCAGATATTATCGTATAACCTACGATATCGTGCCGACAACTCAAAAGAGAAAAAGTCGAAAAAACATGTTCAATCGAAAAATTTATTTGTATGAACGGTTCCGGCCGAAGAAGTCAAACTCTTTCGTCTCACCATTATTGGAAGGTAAAAGCGAAAATGCACACTACTAAACATCAACAAACCTGAGGCACCAAGTCGAACCACCAAAATTATCAACTTAATCAATATAAAATTCTGCCTACCTGACCATGGCTTTGTCAACCCGCACAGATGACAGTTAACTTCATCAGGTTGACAAACATTCGATATTATAAATCCATTCTTATAGAATACAAATAAGACCTTGTGTTATTTCCACTAGCTCCCAAAAGCCTTCATATCAATTTATCATTGAAGTTTAGTTAATATAAGATGAACAAAGACGTTAAAAATAAGAACCCTAATTAAAATATTAAATAGTTTTGTAATAAGATACTAGGTTTTGAAGAAGATAATATGCTACTATATTGTGTTTCTTATGTGAATAATTTGAGGCAACATACTAACTAAGTTTAAAAAAAAACTCATGTCGGAATCTATAAAGTATTTGTAAAAAATATGGACGATATTTTGAGACTCATTTACATAAACAAAGTCATATAGGATGGCGTTGATTACATCATCCAAACATTGTTTTCCAAACAAAGAACAATCTAGAAAACAATTATGAAGTTATTTCATGTGTAGCTTATAAGTGGTAGATCTTATTTGGTTTTTAGTTGAAGATATTATGAAGAAATAAGCTTCAACATTGGTAAAATTTAGACTCATGTTAAGGTGCAAATTAAAGTTGATGGGACAATTCGTATACAACCTTTCAATCACTCCAACAATAATGTGTAAAAACAATATTCCAATAATAAAAGAAAAGTTAAAACGATAATAAACAAATGACACTAAGCAATAAAAAATGTTATACATTGTTGAACAAAAAGGTAGAATTCATTTTTTTCATAAAGAATAAAAACAAATTCTAGTTATGCAAACTTGAAAAATTGTGTACTTTCATAAATCCTCATAATATAAATATATGGTGTAAATATTTTTATAATATGAAGTATATAATGAGAGAATATTAAGAAGTAATAGTTGAGGTGCAAAACCTGATTGATTATAAAAAAAATGATATAATTGATGTAAGGTAACTATGAGGTTGAACAAAAGAGGGTTATAGTCGAACCACAACAACTAACTTGATTCGAACCACAACAACTAACAGCTACAGTCGAACCACGAGAACCAAATACTTTTCATAATTTATATGCTTGATGAATACATGGATCTCAATTTGTGCGCCAAGTATTGTTAATAATCATTGCAAAGAACTTTTCGCCATGCATCATATAATTCTTCCCCAAACACCACAATCTTGATATAAAGATCTAAATCCTATGATAAACTTCGACAAACTATTATTGTAATTTGTATCTATAACGAGTTTTATGATGACAACTTTTGAAGAATAGTCGTACCACAAGTGGTTCAGCTGTCATTATTGCTAAAATTACCAGGATAGAGGTTTGAAGGATCACATTGGGCATCAAAAGTTTGACCAATGAATTTTTCCATAGAAACTATGACAAAACAAATGGTGTGACACCCATAATGCATTAAAAAACAATTGGTCGTCTTCACAAATAAATGTAAATAAATCATTGAATAATTAAAATGGGAGGTGGGTTTAGTTCAGTTGAAGCATATAAAGTATTTATAGAGTTTTTATATCGTTGTGGGTGCCATTTTATGTATAATATGATTTTATGAATGGTTGTATTAGTGAACCAACGAATAATCAAAAGTGTTATTATGCTTCATTAGTAATTAATAAA
Source organism: Limnanthes douglasii subsp. nivea (assembly GCA_036936605.1). NCBI lineage: Eukaryota > Viridiplantae > Streptophyta > Magnoliopsida > Brassicales > Limnanthaceae > Limnanthes > Limnanthes douglasii. The sequence continues at coordinate 98,040,386 of JAUPFV010000005.1, forward strand.
TGACTACCAACTAGGACCTCAATCATTTAATACTACATGAATGACTTAATAAAGAATTTTTATTTGGTAAAACTTCACTTGTAGATTAAAAATGTTATGCTAGTACCGAATAGAGTTTTTTGTATCCATCGTGACCTACCATAATGAAAAAACCAATATTATAAAGTTATACAATTTGGCTTAAAAACGTTAGAGTCACTTATAAGAACTTGGTGAATAATTCTTTCACAAGCCAACTTGTACACAATTGACAAGTATTTATTGATAATATGTTGGTCACAAATGAACAGGATGTAAACCACTTAGTTGATCTCATAGATCTTTCGAACACGTCTGCTCAATCAATTTAAAATTAAGCCTATAGAAGTGCACGATATACATCCAGTCATGAAAATGCCTGAGTTACTTGACAACGAGAAAAGATTCAAAATAGATCATATAAAACTTTCCAACCTAACGTTCACATAACCTTCATGTAACATAAAATAGGGCTAGATCTTTGCGTGAAAACTCGTTGCATTCAATAAATTCATCCATATACACATATGAATTTTTCTCATTCTTTCAAATACCCAAAAACATCAACCAGTTGAACTAGACTTATAAATACGATACAACATTTAAAAAGCTTTTATCCTTAATAAAGATCTTCTCTAACTATGTGAGATTTTTTATTTATATATAGTTGTGTAAGATCATGCGATTAATGAAGTAAGACAAATAACGATATATTATGTAGGTAAGAAAGACCTTACAAATATTAAAACTCGTTACTTGTAGCAAGAAAAATTAAGTCTAACATTAATCAATACATCCATAAAGATGATGTTAGATTTTTAGGAACCTATGATTGTAATTCCGAACCTCTTCTTTTTCAAGAAATACAATTTAAACCCTCATATATATATATATATATATAAATGTCTTACATGAGGTCAATATTACTTGGGGTTTTGAGGTCACTATCATTAAATGTCATGCACTAGTATATTTAAAAAAAGTAAAACAAATAGATCACGACCTTTTGATATTAACCTTGAAACCAATATAAATGGTCAGAACAGATTATGGATCCATCTTTTTAGGCTATAGCGTAATAATACAACTAATTTTCCATTCAAGAGACATACTGAATCAAACTATCAAGTTCATTTTACTACCATATAATAATGAGACTGAATATGAGGTGGCTAATATGAGTTTATAACTCGTTCGTATTTATAGAGCTTAACAAGTAAAACTCATAACTAGCTTACTACTTTTGATTAATCATGCAACATGTTAAAGCGTAAAAAATAATAATCATGTGTAATATTTGAGGGATTTTTGTCACCATGCAACTATGTTTGAACATGTAATGTACGAATAAATACCATTAATCAAGCACACTGTAAGAAATATCCTTAGTTTCTTAGATTATGCCAATTAAACATTATGGGTAATCCTACATAAAAACCCAACAACAACATCATATGGTAAAATATTTTGTACGAACCTAACGACTAAATTAAGAACAAGGTACATGCTATTCTTGCTTAATTAGACATTATACAAGCATAGTCTCATCACAATCCTTGTATGTTGTTTGGGTCTTCATGAATCAATTTTTTTTTCTTTGAATAACTTCATAAAGATAAAGGTGGTGCGTACAAGAGTTATAATATGTTATATGGGCGAGTCCTCCTAAGTACACTTAGCCAACCATTTTAGCAGATGTCAAATTTTTAGGTAAATGTTACGATACATTCGAATGTTTCACCAACATAATCCAACTTTTTAGTTACCTTTGAGTAAATATTAGAGGTTATTTAATGTGATAGGTGAGGCTTAGACCTATTGGATTCTTAACAAATATTTTAAGTGGCCGGAAGTATATCTTGGTAGTGGTGGGTTTTTTTCTTTTTATAGGTAAAAACAAAGCTTTCTCCCAATATATGGGCAAATGATGTCATTGTTTTTGTCAAAAGAATATATACAAGTATTGGGTATTTTATATGGTCACAGATGATAACGGTCTACAGTTGTAAATCCGTCACCTAACTTTATTTTTCCAAACCTGGAGTATATGATAATACTTTTCGGTATGATTAAACTTCCAAGAAAATGGACAAATTATTGATAAAAAAATATATTTTGAAATACATAAGACATACTTTTAGGTGTGGCTATGAGGTTACCAAACAGCTCCATGCATCACAAAAGTTGTAACAACGACAAAAAACATTTTTTTACTAGTAATGTTGTGGCATTGTAATTGAAATAGTGATCGCCTAATTTTTCAATGACCGATAAAAAATACAAAAGAATGCTTGCATAAGTTTTATATATATAAGATTAGTAACAACTTTATGTCAATTTCGGTAGGAACAACTAAAAAAGTATGTGATGTTACAGGTTGAACTAATGTTAATCTTTGATATGAACTCTTTCATTCTAAAACGATAACGTACCAAATTAAAGACTAATATGAGAACAACTAATAATCTCCACAACCAGGCATCAACTGGTTGCGACACATGTTAGTGATTTTAAAGAACTCAAGAATTTAGGATGGTAAGGGTAGCCATATTCCAAAACAAATAGATTTGTACAAAATATTAATTCATTTACCAACGCATTAATGAATGTATTTCTAACCTTTGGTAGCCAACCAAGATATTGTTAGAAATTACTCACTCCTCTTTCACGCATGGAAAACTTTGGATCATCAATAAAGCTACGTCTCATTTATCATTTTTTCTATAATTAGTAGAGCATCATTCATTCAAATGATTCTTTTTGCTACTATAATAAGTTTCGGACCATCAAAATTCCTTAGGCCATTAGAAGCTAAAATGACAATATCATTATTAACCCATTCTAGGATGCTTCATACAAATTATGGAGTTGTTGGAACTATGCTGAATAATGCATAGTTTATCAAACCAGGCCTAGTTGAACTAAATGGACAAAGCGGAGACCTCAAAAATGTGATAAAAATAGGGTTAGAATATTGACACTTTATTATGTCAAATTTTAGTGGTAGACTCATCTTCAACTACTATTAGACTTCCAAGATTAGCTCTTTAAAAGAAGAAAACTAACAATAACTTTGGTTATCTAAACCATCGTTATCAAAGTATGAGTGATACACATAACCTTAAGAATCATTTTTAACTAAAAGAGAGAATTTGGATAAAATGAAAGTAAAAAAAATAGGTTTAGACTGAGAGAAATGAAACACTAAATAGATTTGTGAATGTAACATATAATAGTGGACGCGAGTACTTAAAGTCCAAGTAAGTTAATCTCATTTATTGATATTTCCCAAACAGACGGAAGCTTCAAATCATTATGCAACATGTTATCAAAATAATCGTTTTTTATCATTAAGTAACACATGTCAAACAACATGTAAAGTGTATTTCTTAGGCTTAGTCATTTTATACACATGATAAATCTTTGGTTTCTCGGTGACACTTCAAATCACAAGAGGTCTGGTTGGTAGATTGGCGACACTTTGGACCACAAGTGATTTTATTACTCTACACTTAAGCATGAGTGATAGATTTGGACTACAAGCGGATTAGTAATTCTACAATTCGATGTATTTTATTAGTGACAAGTCAGACCATAATTGGTTTGGTTAGTCGAGGTTTTAGCACAACATATTTATGATACTACCTAGTTCAACTAATTTGTTCACTTTACATTTTAGTTCAGTTAATGTAAGGATCGACGCCCATCCTTCGGAGGTTACAGTTGTCATACCCTCGACTTTATTGTTAATGTTTAGTCACTTTTTATTAATCAAAACACTAAAGGGCACTATCTAACATGTCTTGAATAATATATACTCAAGTAGGAGTAATGGTTTTACACATTTATGGAGGTGGGCATTTTTTTGTTATGTACTTTAAAATAAGTGTCCATTTTATATTACAATATACATAAACATCCCATATATTCTCATATTTGTACTACAATCTATGCCATTAATATAGGATGCCGAATGCCGATGTACCTATACAAATTTCTGGTCGTAAAGAAAATGAGAAAAAGGTTCAAAATCTATTAGATTGTGAGTATGTATGAGAACAAAAAATTAGAAAGAAAGAAATAAAGAGATAAGTATTGTGGAATTTAGAGTACTCGTGAACAAAACTGTGACAGATCGTTGGTTGAATCAATGAATATACGTTTTTTGGGAAGGGATATAACAGAGAGGATAGGATACGCCAATTCATGATGCATGAAAATAACATTACTGTTATTTTTATTTTGTTCGATCATTTTTTTTTACATTTGGCGGTTATTGTTTTTTCTTTGATTGTTATGTAATTATCCATTGTTTATCGATTCACGTATAATTTTTTGTTATTTTTTATTGTGCCAAATTATTTTGTTTTTGTTTTATGTTTATATAATTGTTTTAGTTATTTTGGTTCTTTGATTGCATACATTCATGTAAATATTTTGACAAAATTATTCGAAAAGAGTGATTCCATGGAAACCAGATTTTGCGATTTTGGTTTTTGTAAGTCTAGTTGCGTAATTAAGTTTAGCTGTGTTGTGTAATTAGTTAGTGTTGTTGGATTGGAAAATTATGTAGATTTTGGTTTTGTAATTAGTTAGCGTGGTTGGGTTGCAAAATTACGTAGATATTGGTTGTGTAATTAGTTAGCGTTGTTGGGTTGTAAAATTATATACATTTTGATTGCGTAATTAGTTAGTGTGTTTGGTTTTAACGCGACAATGGTAATGATATTAAACCTCAAAACTATAAAAATTCCAACCATAGTTTGCTTGGTAGCTTGGATCAATAAACAAGTATGGTTTGACTCAAATCGTTTGTCATCTCGTAGATTTAGACAGACAATCAAAACAAATATCGATGAGAATATAAATGCTTGACAAGTCGATGTTGCATAATATTCGACAACTAGCTTAAGAAAAATATTGTGTGATTCATGAATAATACAATTTCAACATATATGATAAAATAATGTTTGGTTGTCGTTCATAAATAAAATATTTCAAATTATGGCTGTAAATCCGTCACATTATGATGAAATTTCAATTTTTATGAAATCCAAATCTACACCGTCCAAAGCGGTAGCTAAAATGTTTTCAACAAATATTTGTAATACTAATTTAAAACCTATATCCAATTAAAATATTTACAAACACAATCAACACCATTCATTTATTAAATTAACCCGCGAGTCAAACAATATAAATTTTATCAACAATTATTAGTATTTGGTTAAATTTTGCCGGTTTTAAATAATTATTTCAATAATTAAAACTCAAATTTTAGCTTAAGAAAAACAACATAACCCTTGATATAAAAATAAAAAATCAACGCTCCCAGCTAGTAGTATTCATCATATCAAAGAGCAGAGACTCTAAAGGGCAATATCTAACATGTCTTGAATAATATATACTGAAGTAGGAGTAATGGTTTTACACATTTGTGGAGGTGGGTATTTTTTCGTTATGTACTTTAAAATAAGTGTCCATTTTATATAACAATATAGATAAACATCCCATATATTCTCATATTTGTACTACAATCTATGCCATTAATATAGCATGCCGAATGCCAAATGCCGATTATTTGTAGGTTTGAAATGTTTGAACAAAATTATCAGGTTTCCGTTCGCCTAGTTAGTATTTTTAAAAGTTATGAAAGTATGATTGATTTCGTAATAATCAAGTGGGATTGGCTAGTGAGAGCTTGTTTTAGATTTAGGTATTCATTTTGTGAATATAACAAGTATTTTTTGTGGTGTGAAGATGATTTTATATCATCGTGTGCATTGATTACCGTAGTAAATGTGCATTGATTACCGTAATAAATGTTAAGATATTGTTATTGATTTTGGTGAAACTGTTGAAACTATAGATTTAAGTATTGATGGTACTGATTTAGACAATGTTGATAGGGTACCATTACATAATATTGGGTATATAGTTGAAGATAACATACCAATTGAAGAACCTAGTTCATGTGTTTGTGTTTTTAAAACATAAGAAAAAATAACTTGTTATTAGAAGTTAAGTTGATGGTATTCAAATTATAAGGCATGTATTTGAATGTAATGTTACATTCAGGCATTTTGTTTTATATCAAACATGGATATACTTCTAAATTCATTCATAATCATAAAGAAAAATTAGGTGTTCATTGTTCGATGAAATATAGCAAATGATGTCCATGAAGGCTTTATGCTTCAGTTGATCAGTCCAATGGATATATGGTTATAAAAAGTATATTGGTCATCATAAGTGTTATCTTGGTTTCTCGACAGAAAATACAAATTATTTGACGTCCAATTTGATATTAAACAAGATAAGTGATAAGATTAGATCAAGAAGTGATATCACTACCAAAAAACATTAGATCCCTTGTTAAATCCGATAATGGTTTAAATATTTCTTAGCGAGTGTCATGGATAACTTTAGAGAAAGTTGGAAGGGAAGTTTACGGAGATAGTTTTACTTCTTTTGGCTTGTTAAAATGATATTTTAAGACCGTAAAGACTCTAGACGCTACACGTGATTTTGTAATGGAGTATGATGATGTGAAACATTTTTTTAAACAATATTTTATAACTTATAAAGCTTTCCTTCAATATTTTCACTTTTGTCGTCTCATGCTCTTTGTCGATGATACATTTTAAACTTATACATATCAAAGGGTTTACTCTTTGCAATAACTAAAGATGATAATAATGGTAAGTTTTTTCTGTAACAAAAAATATATTTAAATACAAAAAAATGGGTGAGGAATTCCGTGTTAAGTGGTTCTGTAATTACGCACAAGCTGGTTGCGTAATTAGGTTTTATTTCGTAATTAGGTTCGTGTTATGAAAACACGTGATTTCATTTTGGTTATGTAATTGCATGCTAGCCGGTTGCGTAATTATATGCAAATTGGTTGTGTAATTACATTCTGTGCTTTAAAATCACAAATAATATAATTGGTTGAGTGTTTTAATAATCAAATTGAAAAAAAAAATATAACCTTTCTATTTTAGAATTATTGGATTAAATTAGGGTTATTGGATTAAAGTGTTATTAATATTGTTTGCATTGGAATATAGAGCTTTGTTTGATATTAAAGAAAATTAAAAAACAATATGGAAGAATGACATACATGGAATGTTCAATCATCTACCAAAGTATTGTTTGAAGTTTAATCGAAACTGATTATGGTTGTTGATAATTCGAACTATACATGCATTTGTGGTAGCTGGCAAATCAAGTGTTTTCATTGTATTCATCATTGTGCCGCTATATTTAGTATTCAAGGAAATCCTCCAGCATATGTGGAGTCATGATATAGTACAAGTTCTTATAAAGAAACTGGCTCTTGGAGAATACCAACTTAATATACTTTTAGTGAAGCTTTTGGTTCATATCCATCTCTTACTGTTTTTCCACGAAGCTTAAAAATGAGAACTAGAAGACCTAAAAATAAATGTATTATAACCCAATGTGAAGAATTTATTCATAAAGTAAAATGCAGACGTTGTAAAAATATAGTCATAATAAAGAACTTGTGAAAAAAATATATAAAACAATGTATTTTTGTTTTTTTAATTTGATATGTTTCTTTTTTCATTTCTATGATTTTTTGTTAAACATTCGGAATTTGATATTTTTTTAGATTTAAAAGTAACCATTTTTAGTTTGGTGTGTAGTTACGTTATAATGAGTTGCATAAAGAGAGCTATTTAAAAAAATTATTAGTATAATTGGTTACAAAATTATGTTATAATCTGTTGCGTAAATATGTTCTAATTGGTTGCAGAATAAAATTGTGGTTGCATAAATAGACATCTATTTTGAAAAATACAATTGTAATTAGGATGAGAAATTATGGTTTAAGTGGTTGTGTAATACGTTTTAAATTGTTATATTTATGAAATAACAATATATAAAGAAATGATAAAAGAAAATTAATACTTCAACCTAAAAAAGTCTAGTTTAAATATATACAACTTTTACCAAAAAAACATAGTTAAGAAATAAACTAAATTTTTTATGTTTTTATATTTGATGCACGATCTTCTTATTTTCTATGCAAAATCTCATTACGAATGATTGTTAAAATATATTGATTTTCTTTTTTCAGTTTTCAACATAATCTTCAAGAATATCATTTGATTCTTCCACTTTTTAATCTGTATATGGTTTTTTTTTTCTAGTTATTCAATTCGTTTAATGATGTCTTCGTCTATATCTATATCTTCTTACTGTAAAATAAAAGGAAATAAAGAGTTATTAAGCTTTGGTTGTGTAATTACGGTTGACTGTATTGCAAAAATACATTTTTATATTTTTACAACATGGTTGTGTAATTACATGTTAACGTGTTGCGTAATTATGAGTATTTTTTGTTCCGAAAAACGATTGAACTTACATTTTGATATTGATTCTTCAAATTGTTGACTTCTTCATGCAAGGTTCTTCATTTCTTTTGTGAGGTGAAATGTATTTGGAATTCCTAATATGGGAAATACTATTTCTTTGATTTTTTTATAACATTACAAAGTTAAAATACATGTAGATTAGTATTGAAACTAAATGTAAAAAATTATACAAGTGGAATATAAAAAAAGTCTTATATGTTTAAAAAAATATAAAGTTGGAATTGAAATTTACTGTAAGTTGGGTGAGTAAACAAGTGGAATTTGATAAAAAAAAATTATGTTTGAGAAACAAAATATAAAATTAGTATGAAAACTGAGTGTTTGAAAAAATTTGGGCTCTAAAAAAATTTATCATGTTTGAAAATGGATTAGAAACTAGATTTCGAAACTTAGCACAATTTGGGTGCATAGATTCGTTCAATTCGGTTGAAAGAATAGAAAAATCCAGAACCTTTAAACAAATACACAAGTAGTTCATACATTACTAATTATATTGCTAGTTGTGTGAAATGATACATGAATCATCAAAACCAATCACGAACAATTTTTAGGACGTGCATGTTATTTACGAACACAATAAGTGAAAAATTTAAAACGAAATTGAAATAATTTCATTATGAAAACCTGATTTACCAATTTTTTTACGTTAAAATGTTTTAGAATTCACAAAAACTTGTTGCATTAATCTTTAATTTGAGAGGTTCGGAAGCTTCTATATCTGAGAGGATAAAAAATTTCACAAGCTAAAAGAGAAAGTAAAAAGATATAATTTTTGTATTTTTTATATTTAAAAAATCATATTATTATTTTTTGCGTTGCGGGACTGCGACGCCATTTTTTAAAACTATTGTCGCTACCAATAATGACCCAAGAATTCTTAAAAAAAACTAGAGCTGTAGTCTTCAATACCCGATATTTTTTATTAGTGTTAATATTAAACAATGTTTTTTTTATCTCATCATTCGTTAAAGGGCGAACCATCTGAGATTTATTAGAGTTTCTTAGCCTATATGTGATTATACTTCTAACTCTATCAAGGCTATGAAGAGTTCTTTAAACTAAGGAGATTAGAGAAGTGCATGACGAAGATGTTAAAAACTCTTTTTTAAGGAAATACAGATGTTCCCAAAATGACCATTAATGGAGACAATCTTGTTTCTGAAGATACGTGATTTTATAATGTTATGAAATAATTTAAAGTTATGATTTTCCACTTAAGCCAAGTTTCGCGAGACTTCTGTTTGAAAAAGGACTCATCTGCGTGACTAAAGAAGACAATATTTTTAGAGTTAATCATTCCAGACTCGATGAGAGAGGGGTTTAATGGACCACTTTCCAGACTGTGCTCGGCTTGAAGGAGCAAAGTTTGAGTAGTGAAATATCTTTCATTGATGCTACCAAACTCTCTTTTATCAAAGTGGGATAGTGTAGATTGAAGAAAATTAAGTTTTACCGTCCAAAAGAGGTTCCAGTTACTGGTGATAATAGTTTGTTAATCATAATGAGATTGCCACATGTTGACATAACAAACGGGTTTTTTGGCTAAGTAATTATGAGTACTGAAGAATATGGTAAACGAGGAGTGGCCAAAGGTACGGGTGTAGTCATAATGAGCAAAAGAGTCAGGTACAAGATCATCCCAATATTTGTTAACAAGGACGCTATGAGTTATTAAAGAGATGAGGTTGTTAAGCGGTTTATTTAACCAAGAGAACTAAAAGACAATGATTATGAGGTCAGTGAGCTCACTAGTATAACAAAAGTTATTGAAATCATTTATGGACGAAGTCTGAAGGTCCGAATTTCCAGTTCGGTTCTTTGACTTATGGATGATATTAAATTCTCAAAGAAAAAATCTATGGAGTGCCATGACAATAAAAGGAGATAAAATAAATATCATGATAAAGCACGACACGGTCAACAATATCATTAAACCCATATATTGCAGAAAAATAAAAACATATGTGATGAGAAATAATTAATTGTACAATCTATAATCTTAAGGCATATATTTTCAATGGTGACTCTAAATACACTAAGGTTCCATGCCAACCATATTATTCCTAAGGACTACATGCAATAGTTGGTCTCAAAATGCTGGAACGAGAACACGGTACGCGTTATATTCTCTACTTTAATTTCATGTACTTTAGTTTCTAAAAGACAAAAAAGATAACGTGATTGGAACAAACATACTTAGTAACGTCCTTTTGATTGACATAGTCATTGAGATCATACATATTACATGAAGAAATAATCATAATAAGAGTGTATGAAGGAATGGAATTTACCTAGTTTTATTTGTTGATGACCATGTTGTCCTCTTGATACGCAGTTACTTCAGGAGCCACCGAGGTGTATCTTAGGATGGATATTGACTTTAATAAAAACATGGTCGAAGTCAGGGAACATGAGAATAAGTTGGGCAAATATTGCGTTATTGTTTGGGAAACAATCTGTCGCGTTCTCATTGGGTTTATCTTCGTCAAGCCCCATCATAATTTTTTTTATAGTTGACATCTCTTGTGACATCGAGAGATGATCGGGTATCATTATCCTTTGAAGAGAATGGTAGAGGGTGATCATTGTTATCATCCATGATATATTTTCCCAGCCAGCTCGAACAACATGTTATTAGCTGAATATGGGAAAAAATATGGGTTGGGACAACTTGAACTATTGTACATGTTGCATTTGTTGCATGTGAGGGAAAAACTTTGGTATTCAAGTTGGAGGGTGATGGATTTTCCCATCCACTTGATTCTGATAACATAACATAACTCATTTGATGCATTCATAATATTACATATTATTGTGAAGCTAAAACAAACCTTTTTAGTTGTGTGGGTTTCAACGTAGATCTTTATATCTAGAAAACTGCTAATGACACTAAGACCTTTCACCGTCCAAGACTCATGGTGGAGAAAGTGAAACTTGACCCAAAACATGATCAACTTGAGAGGGTCTTTGACCATAGAGGTCGTAAGCTCCCGTCTTTTGAGGATGATGAGATGGTCGTTAAAGAACCAAAGATCAGTCTCAAAGACAAATGTGACATTATTGGCGATAGTGAAGCGAAAGAAAAAATGACCAAAATGAGTTATCTTGCATTCATGCATACAATTGATGTCCCGAAGCTTAACAATAATAAACTGGACATGGTAAAATATAGACTTCTTATCGAGAGAATCTTTCAAAAAACATTTGGTCAAGTCAATTTTCCTATCGGGCCCATTTTCAATCTGAATATACTGAATCCTTTCCACCGTCACTTTGGAGAGTGACAACTACGTTCGTCGTTATAGGATGTATGTAAAGAAATAACTAAAGAAATATTATGATAGGATGAATTTGCATACATAACAACACAGAAGATGTGATTATGTACTCGAGAGCATCATTAAAATACTGTAAAACATATTTGGTGTGATGACTGTAATCACAAATAGTTAATCTTAAAAAAGACTTTGTATAACTGTATACATATTTTCATATATTAAATTTAAATTTTAACAAATTAAAAATAATTTATTAAACTTTTAACATAACTACTTTTTTTTACAAAAATAAACCAACAAAAATGTTGGGAATATGAGTACCGCATATTCAGTCTTTGTTTATAAGTAAGATTAACCGATCTTCACAGTAGTACAATATTGTCCGCTTTGGTCGCCACCCTAACAAATCCTTCTCTCGAACATAGTACCACTTTATCCTCTCCTCTCAATTGACTTTCATCCGTCCACTCTAATCAGGTTGCATGTGTAACCGACGTGGGATGTTTGATTTTGGTCGCCACCTAACAAATCCTCATTTCGATCATCGTAGTACCACTTTAGCCTCCTCTCAGTTGACTTCCATTTGTCCACTCTAATCAGGTTGTAGACTACCTGACCCATAGAGGAACCACGAATGTTGTTGCTCACCTCCTATTAGACCACCACTGTCTTGTTCCTTAGCACTACTCCAATCAAGTACCACCATCTTGATATACAAGTCACTCTGACTAAAGAGCCGCAGACACACTGGACTAGAATTTCTAGAGCGGGGATCATTCATCTTGATCTTGAGGCTGCTTCATCATGAATGACATCTCTATATATAAGTAAGAACAACCAATCTCCACACTAGTATGAGATTGTCCGATTTTTCACTAGATTAATTTCATAACCACGATAAGAAAAAAAACCATAACGGAATGGGTATGGCTAAATTAGGGCCCAAAAAATGTTAAGCATTCCCAAAATTTAGAGAATCTTTTTAATTCAATAGTCAAAGACAGTTTTACCCTTTGACCAAGAATCTTTATTTTTGTCTTGTAGTGGAATATGGGTATGGTTAGCCAAATGTGGAAGAACACAAAATTTCTCCTCCAAACAACCCTCTTATACTCTAGTCTTAACAAAAATTTCAAAAACTCCTAAAAATTCAAAAACTCCACAAAATTCAAAAACTCCTACAATTTCAAAAACTTCAAAAACTCACAAATAAACACTTCAACCTCCAAGAATCATTACTTTTTTTTATAAATTCAGAATAATCGAAGGATGGCCTCTGAATGTGAGAAGCTTGCTGAGGAGCATAAGACTCCAAATATGGTAGTTGTTCTAACCAATTTTTTTATAAAAGTTTCCATTTTGGTAGACCTTCTACATTTAGAAAGGTAGAACCCGAACTACCCCGCCGGTTTCAACCCTCCAAACCGGCGGGGAGTAAGAACACTCATATTAAAAAGATGAAGGTTCCCCGCCGGGTCACGCCGTGTCCAACCGGCGGGTTCGTCGAGTCCCACCCGCCGGGTGGGACACCCTTACCCGGCGGGGTTGTGACCCTGTATACCGGCGGGGCGACCTCCCTTTTTTGTCCAAAATTTAAGGTTGAAGTTGTGTATAGTCCCCGCCGGGGTACAGTATTTGCACCGCCAGGGTTGGTATGTTAAACCGCCGGGGTGGGTTTACGAACCCGTCGGGGTCAACCCCTGTGTTTAAACTCCAATGGAGTTTGATGTAGGCCCTGACCCCCGGCGGTTGAGGAATTGTCAACCGGCGGTTGACAACATCCCCGCCGGTTTGGGAATTTTCAACCGCCGGTTGACAATGTCACCGGCGGTTGGAACCATGTTTAACCGGCGGGGACCGAACCTTCATTGTGTGAATTTTCTAACCGTTGGGTTGGGGTTTTGGCTTATTTTATCCATGGTCGTATTGGATGCTTCTTTTTTAACATGCATAGCGTGAAGAGTTAAAGAGCGGAGATGAAGGGTTAAAGGATGAGTCAAAGGATTATTTGACTAGTTCGTGCATGGCGAAGGAGGAGGAGGAGGAAATACCGGTGCCTTGCTCCATCGATTATAGCGAGTTGTTCAACACCAAATCCCAGTACTACTCATTGGAAGACCTTATTGAATGGGTTAAGGAAACCACATCAGATAACGGGTTTGTGATTATTTTACGCCGATGCGATAGACACGATCGTAAAACTCCGAGAGTAGATTTTGTGTGCGAAAGATCTGGAGTTTACACAAAACTGGTAGACCCCAAGGATCTAAAGAGGAAGTCTACCGGAACAAAAAAATGCGGATGCCCGTTCGCCCTTAAAGGAAAGAAGATGGGTGATGATTTGTGGGGAATAGAGGTTGTGTGCGGCGTTCACAATCACAATACTACATCCTACAAAGAAGGTCATTCCTACGTGGGACGCTTTCAAAAAACAGAGATGGATTTCGTGGTTAGTTCGAATAAAATGGGATCCCGTCCTCGTGATATTCTTGGTGGAGTGAAGAAATTGAACCCTAATAATTCTTCTACAATCCGCACTGTGTACAACGCAATACTAAAACACCGGAAGCTCGAGAAAGGCGGTTGATCGCAATTCCAATACTTATTTTTTGGCGGGGGCAATAATTGTCTTAGGTCCCTGCCGGTCCATGCCTTGTCACCAGCCGGTTCACCAAGCCAGCTACTACAGAAAGGTAGAAAAAAACAATGAAGACCGGCCCCGCCGGTTCAGATATATTCGACCGGCGGGTGACAACTTCCCCGGCGGGGAGGAAACGTCCCCGCCGGTGCTGAATTTTCACCCCGGCGGGGCAGGTGGCCCATCCTAAAAAAACTATGAGGATGGGATGTGGTAGGGTTCCCCGCCGGTCAATGAATTTTCAACCGCTGGTTGACAATGTCCCCGGCGGTTGAATATTTGTCAACCGGCGGGGTGATCGAGTGGAAAATACTGAATTTCCACTCGATATCAACCGGCGGGGTGAGGGACTACACCGCCGGTTGACAATTCCCCCCGCCGGTTGAGCAATTTTCATCCGTCGGGGGAGTATTCACCCGGCGGATGAAAATTGCTGACCCGACGGGGAAGGGGTTATTTTTTTTTTTAAAAAGGGTGAAACTATAACATGTTTTTTATTGGAACTTAGTTTGGAACTTACTTTGGTTGAAACTATAACATGTTCTGCTTGTTTAAGACTAGAGTGTGAGTGGGCATATTGAATTAGATAACTTAAACTAAACGACAAGAACAAACTTTAATTAAACAAACAACTAATTTTCTTAACTTGAAACTAAAATACAACAACAAAGTTACGGTTTTTAAATAACAAAGCTAACCCAAATGTCAACAATTTAAAACATAGGTAATGTTCACAACTACAATAACATGGAGATCAAAAATCCAACCATAATGATCAGAAGCCACGGTCCGGTAAGCTCCATAACCTTCCTCGCAAAAGACACCATCTCGTCAGTCGAGTCGTCTAACGGCCGAATACGATTAATCGTGTTCACCACATCGACCGCCGACGCCTCCGTAAGAATCCGAGGTGTGATATTAAACCACCCGTACTTTTTCACGTACGCCTTGTACTGGGGGATGCGGTGTGAGTACTCCCTTCCAAGGGACTCGAATACCTATCGATCACATATAGGTGCTCCCTCCAGTTCGTCCAATGCCTCACCTGAACTGGATACCGAAGATGGTCTCCTCTACCAAGACCGGTTCTAGCAACGAGGGGGTCGAGCGGCTTTTCTTGGATCCAACCGAACTGGCGCATCACTCGGTCGGGGTGATATGCCTCGCTCACCATCATTAGGCGAATAGGGTTTCAGTACAACCATATTGCCTGCTCCGGCCATACCTCACGGACATCCTCGTAAGGTCGGAAAATAACCTACAAAAAAAATTATTTACTCGTCAAACATTTTATATAAAGTAGATGTATATTAGTAAACGTAAAGAAGATAACTTACATCCCTTTCTCCTTGAGCCGTGAGGATGTCACGGTAGTACGGCTTCCCCCGAGCTAATGATACCGGGATCTTTTTGGGCAACCACGCCAGCATCTTCGGATCCGTTGGGCTATAACCACTGTTCACTGCGCGCAGAAGACGGGGAAGTGGTCATAGACCCAACACTCGAACAAGGCCAAGAAGCCGACCAAGGTCTTCAAGGAGTGCTTCGAAATGCCTCCCAAACTCTTGTACAACCACACCAACGCACAAGTCCCTCATGCGTACTCACCAACCTTTTCTAAGTCCTGGAGGTGGTGGAGAAAATCGCACTGGATGTTCTTCTGGCTCGTGTTGGTGAAGATAGTACACCCGAGGAAGAACAAGATATATGCCCGAGCTGCTGCCTTCTTCATCTCCGGAGTGCAGGTGACGTTGGAATCTAAGTACGCTTCCCCTGAGAATGTGGTCCCAAGCCATCGGAGGCCGAATCCGCTCCCGTCATGCGCCTCCATTTCATGCTGCACATCAGCAGCCGAAACTCCCAATAGCTCCGCATACCGTGCGTACGTCGCCTCTAGCGGATCCGGCCTAAAGAGGTCAATAATTCTCCCCTCAACCGGGAGGCCCGTAATCACGTACACGTCGTCCAGTGTCAGCGTCATCTCCCCAAAGGAGAACTGGAACGTGTTGGTCTCCTAGTGCCACCTCTCACCGAAGACCTCCGCCAACTGGACGTGGTTGTTGAACCTCGGTAAATGCCGCATCAACGGCCAAAATGGTGTCTCCTCGAGGTAAGCCCTAACCCATAGTTGTTTGCTAAGGTCCCACTGACCAAGCAAACCGTATTTCGACTGCACCGTGATGCCCGAGCGCGCCTGTAAAAAAATTCAAAAATATATACAGTGTTAAAAAAAATTAACTAATCAAAAAAATAATAAATTAAATAACTTACATCGTTTTTGAAGGCGTAGTACGCCTCGTGCTGCGCATACTCGGGGAAGAGAAGCACACTATTTTGGGATAGGAAAAGATTTTTCCATCCCTCCGCATCGGTTGGAGGCCCTTCGGCACGGACCTCTCTTCGAGGTGGTGGCAATGGGACCTCCGTTTCCTCCTCCTCCGTATCCTCCTCCTCCTCGTCCACTAGGGCACGCCGTCGTCCGATGGGGAGCACCTCTCGTGGAGGAGAAGATCGTCGATGGGGGGCCTCCCTTGTGGAACTTTGAACATACCAACATTTTTTTATTAAAATTGATTATTTAATATCCGAACAATAAACCGAAGTTAGTTAGAGAATTTTGGTATTGCAACCTACACAAATATTAAATTCCGTTAGGGTATGGCTAAATTGGGGCCCAATTGGCTAACCAGCCCCAATTTTAACCATACCCATCAAAAATTTAAGTAGCCCCAAACTAATACCCAAAAAACCCTTTAGTTTTTTACTAAGTCAAAACCCTAAACACTAACCATTCCCACTTCTAAAACAGCCCCAACCCAAAATCAGCCTAAAAACCCTAAAACCTCTCCAAACTCCAAACTTTTACAATCTTGCAAAATCAGCCCCAAATTCAAATCTGAAGATCTCTACACATCAACAACAAGGCAAGAACTACAATGGGCAAAGGAAAAGAGTAAGTTTTTACTCTTAAATGTACTTTGTTTCTATATTTGGTTTGGTTAGGTTTTTTGATTTTGATGCTAGGTTAGGGTTGTTTGTGGCTGTTTTGGTGTTATATTTGCTTATTATGTTGTTTATAGTTGTCTAGTGATGCTAGGGTATGCTTGGTTTTGATTGATTTGGTGATTTAGGTATTTTTTGAGCTTTTTAGAAGTCTTCAATGGCTGTTTCGCGCTTCCCCCGCCGGGTCAGGTGGTGGTTACCCGACGGGGAAAGCTAGGTTTTTGCAGGTGTTCTTCATCCCCGCCGGATTTGAGGTGATTCACCCGGCGGGGGAACCATTTTTATCCCAGCAGTTCTTCGTCCCTGCCGGATGGGTCCCGATTCACCCGGCGGGTGAAAATTAATTTTTTTAAATATTAGTTTTCACCCGCCATACCCTAACGGAATTTAATATTTGTGTAGGTTGCAATACCAAAATTCTCTAACTAACTTCGGTTTATTGTTCGGATATTAAATAATCAATTTTAATAAAAAGATGTTGGTATGTTCAAAGCTCCAACGAATTATAATAAAAAGATGTTGGTATGTTCAAAGCTCCAACGAATTATGAGAGCTATATGAGTAATTTCTTAACCCTCGTTTTGTTTAGAAAAATAAAGATATGTATGTAACTTGTAACTTGTGTTTATCAGCCACCCTACCTATTAAATCCTAATCAATACTGCTGTTATAGATCTGTAATTAAAAACCAAAACGGCAGGCATGTATCTCAACGAGGCAATCAGAGTCAAAAGAATAGGCAAGGAGAAAGAGCCAATGATAGGCTGTTGCTTATCAGAATTTTAGTTGCTGACTTTCATGCCGTTTCTTATGGTGGTGGTGCTACGTTTTTTTTGGTTCTATTTGTTTGTTGGGTGCTGCTAGCATCTCTTGAAGTACACCACCACCTTCGCTTAGAGCTGTCAATTTTGGACACGACCTGTAAACCCAACACGAACACGACCCGAAATTTTAGGGTTAGAGACCTGTTATTTCAGACCCGATGAAATTAAGACACGACACGAACCCGACTCGAAAAAAAACGGGTCGGGTTCGGGTTGGGTTTGTGTCACCCGAAACTGACCTGTAAAACCCGAAAAGACCTGTAAACCCGAAACTGACCTGTAAAACCCGAAAAGATCTGTAAACCCGAAACTGACCTGTAAAACCCGAAAAGACCCGTAAACCCGAAAAGACATGTAAAACACGAAAAGACATGTAAGCCCGAAACAGACCTGTAAAACTCAAAAGACCTATACACCTGTAAAATAAAATATTGAAAACACTTAATAAAATTTTATTAATAAAATAATATTATTTTAAAAATTTGACCTATAAATTAGAACACCAAAAATACTTATAAAACTTTAGTAATGAAATAATTTTATTTTAAATTTAAAAGATATAAAATAAATAATATGCTTAAATAAGTATATGAGGGAGGACAAATGATGGTTCACATGTTTGCTATAAAGTTTTGAATTTTATTCTTCTTTCACGTATATTAATAAAGTTTTGAATCTTTCATCTTCTGTGTATATAAATTATAATATTAAGAATAAAAAATGGAAATGATTTATTATTTAACAGCTTTTTTTATCTGATTCGTGTGAGTTTGCTAGATTTATTAATAGATATTGAATGCATTCAATCTTGTTTTGTGGGATGAACCGATTTACAATTCTAGTGGTTATTTGTTAATAAGTGACAACTTAGTGGTTATTTGATATTTTCTGAAATTTATTTAATTTATCTCATGTGTTTTTTATGTTTAGGTGAGATGCCAAACCCATCATCACCATATATTTTACGGTAAGATAACTTCACCGGTGTAAATATATGAAGTAAGCGTATCTTGACTTTATATAAATATAGTGGACCAATAAAATTTCAAAAAAGGATGTAGCTCAAATGGTAGAGCGCCCGCTTTGCATGCGGGAGGTACAGGGTTCGATCCCTTGCATCTACATTTATTAAGTTTTGCCTTTATGAAAAATTCGTGTCAAACAGGTCGGGTTCGTGTCAAACGGGTGTTTCGTGTTGGCTACAATTTCGTGTCAAACAGGTCGGGTTCGGGTCCAACAGGTTTTTAACAGGTCGGGTTCGGGTCTTTGATCCTGACACGAATTTCGGGTTCGGGTCGGGTTCGTGTCACAGGTTCTAAAATTTCGGGTTGGTCAAACCCGACACGAACACGACCCGAAACCCGAAATTGACAGCCCCACCTTCGCTTAACAAAATTTAATATATATATATTACAAAACCAACTTTAAAAAATAAAAAATAAAAAAAATAAAAAATATATTTTGCATATTTTTTTATTATTTCGGTATGTAAGTTTTTTTTGGCTATTTTTAGTTATTTAATACCAGACGGAAATCAAACTATTTACTTATAACAAAATCGTGTTTGAAAATATACTAATAATTATATGTTTTGAAATTGAATGCTGATAATTTTTTGAAATCTTTTTAATATCCCGCCTATTATGGATTTTAATGATGATTTTGACTTGTTTGTTTGTTTTTTGGATCAATTTTTTTTTTTTTATATTGAGATTAGTTTTTTTTTTTCTTTCGTCGAGATTTTTTTGCAATTGTGGATATTTTTTTCTGTATTTATTGATCGTTTACTTATATACAAATGATTTTTTTATTGTTTCAAGTTATTTTTTATTGTTTCGATTTATTTTGTTGTTTCGAGTTATTTTGTTGTTTCGAGTTATGATTATATGATCATTTTAGTTATACTAACTCCTTGATTTTATACATTCACATAAATATTTTGAAAGCTCTATTCAGATAGATTTTGGGATTTGTTTTTGTTATATATAGTTTTGATGGTTTGGTTGGGTAATTATGAACATTATGGTTGCGTACTTAGAGACTACATTCAATTGCAAAATTATGCACATTTTGGTTTCGTAATTAGTAGTGCATTTTGTTGTGAAATTATCGTGTACTTGGGTTGTGTAATAACTATTTCTTGTTTTGTGTACTTGAGTTGCGTAATTATGTTAAAATTAAGTGCGAAAATAATATGAACATGTATTTTGTTTATTTTGTAGGTTTGCAATATCTCTAGTAGTTGTTTTTAATAAAATGATAAGGTTTTTGTTCATCTACTTAGTACTTTTGAAGCTTATAAAAGCATGGTTGATTTCGTGATAAACATGTGACATTGGCTCATAAAGGTCGTTTTATCTTCACTGATTCGTTGGGTGAATATAATAATTTATCTTTATGTCATGAAGATGATTTTATATCATTGGTTACATTTGCTGGATGTAGTAAATGTCAAGATATTGTTATTGAGATTGGTGAAATGATAACGTGCAGGTGGGCGCGGAGTGCTCAAAGGACGTGCTGACCAAAACTCCGACTGAAAGGCATGATATTTAATTTGTATGACTCATTCTATGGGCAAACATTAAGGCACACTTTTAACAATTTGTATCGTAAAAACTCTTGTTTGTTTTATGATTTCGTAGAAATCAAGAATTATATTTGTATGGAAGTGTCATTAGGGAAGATGTATGTGTTTTAAATGTGTCGATCATGGTGAATTTTTTTACCAAGTCGAACGTTAGTACGTTCTCTGCGTAAGTCACTTAGATCTCATTTCGTGGCGAGGTCGGTGCGACCCTATTGCGTGGCATTTTTAAAGGTTTGATCCGAGATTAAATCGCTTTGCGTAGCCCATAGGCGTGGATCGTAGCCCATTCACGGCGAGGTCATATAGACCCTATTGCTTTGCCTAAAAGAGGGCTTGAAACTTAGTCAGTTTGCAATATGCAGCCCTTAGGCATAACATTTAGCTCTTTGTGTAGCCCGTAGGCGTGGTCTAGGACTTGCCTCGCCGGGGTAAAAATGGAGAAAAAGTAAAAAAACATACATTTGTGATAACAAGAAAATATTATTGATAGAAAATAATTAGTCTGATGCCTCGTTAAAAAACCTTCTCGCGCTAGCAAGAAAGAAAAAGAGTGCATCGAAATAATTACATATCATGGGGATATAACTTTAGATGATGAATATTCCAAGGGTGCCTCTGGACATTGCCTATACTATCGATGAGGCGATATGCTCCACTATGCCCTTTGGAGATTATTGTAAATGGTCCTTCCCAGTTGGGTCCGAATTTGACTCATGCTTTGTCATCTGATCCCAAGAATACATTTTTTATCATTTTGTCGCTCACTTGGAAAGTATGGGATTTTAATCGTGCATTAAAAAGTCCATGCATCAGACTTCGGTAGTGCTCTGCTCGGACGTGAGCCTGATCCTCTCGTTCTTCAATGAGATCGATACTGACTATTCAAGCTGAAGTATTGCTTTTCTCATCATAATTGTTTATTCAATAATTTGGGATGATTATTTCTTCTGGGACGACTGCTTCACTACTATAAACCAAAGAGAAGGGGGTTTCGCCCGTTGCAGCTCGCGATATCGTTCGGTATGGCCATAACACTTCGGGTAATCTATCTGGCAACTTTCCTTTAGCCCCTTCTAATTTTTTCTTGAGGCCCTCTAAGTTAATACGGTTTGTAACCTCAAACTACCCATTTACCTGCGGGTAATAGGGCGTGGAGAACTGCTGGGTGATGGAAAAACATTTACAAAATATGGTCATCACTCGATTATGGAATTGTGGCCCGTTATCTGTCATGAGGATGCAAGGTATGCCAAAACGAGATAATATTTTATGTAAAAGGAAATCACACATGTCTGCCGCCTTGGTTCATGAGCGAGCTTTGACCTCCACCCACTTGGTAAAATAATCAACAACCACTACCAAAAATTTTCATTCTCCCGTCGCCATTGAGAGCGGTCCTACAAGGTCGATGCCCCACTTATCAAAAGAACAAGGGACAGAAACTGCCTGCATTGGCTCACTAGGTAAATGGTTATAGTTTGCAAACTACTGACATTTGTTAGACTGTTGAATCATTTCCGCGTCGGCTGCTAAAGCTAGCCAGTTGTAACCATCTAGCAAGAAGCATCGAATTAGGCTACTATATCCGCAATGGGCTCCGACCTCCCCCGAGTGTAGTGCTTTTAGAATCGATGTAGCTTCAACTGAGCCCAGGCATCAGAGTAGAAGCTGAGTAGAGCTTTTTCTTTACAGAACATCGTCCAGTATACAATAACATGTGAATTTTAACTGAAGAGCGCGAGTGGCGACCTTGTCACTTGGTAGAACACCAGACTGAAGATAGTGGAGATATGATTAACGCCAATCCGTCGAGAGGGCGATGGCGCAAATCTTGTGGCGCGGGTGCAAATTTTATGTTGTAGGTAACTGCTGTAATAAAATTAGTGGGTGCTCCCTGAGTGCCGCTACTTTGGCAAGGGAGTCAGCATCCGAATTATCTAACCTAGGCACTTGCTCATAAATTACTTGGACAAACTTGGACTCGAGTATATTTAAAACAACTAAATAGCTACGAATATTGGTTTTCCTAGCATCATACGAACCTGCGGCATGTTTAACCACCAGTTGAGAATCTGAGCGGATCCACAGACTTCTAACGCCTCATATTAATGCTAATTTATTTTCTCGCAAAGGACAACCTCATATTCGGCAATGTTATTTGTTACTGGAAAGTTGAATCTGATCGCATGTCAGATCTCTTCCCCTGTGGGTGGCTTTAAAATAATACATGCCCTATCCCTAGACGCGCTGGAGACCCCATCAACTTCAGTGGTCCATTCTAACTGCTTAATTTTGGTTTGGTTTATTTTGGGCTGAGGGTAGACTGGTAAAATGTTTAGAGAGTGTTTTAATAACTTTGTGGTGTTTTGTGTTTAGTGTGTAGGGTCAAGAGATACTTAAGCTGTCTACTTGTAATAAATTATGATCACCCTCGTTAATGAGAGTAGTTGGAGTATTTATACCTTAATTATTGACCTGTGGGATTATTGAGTCGGGTCATGAAACTGGGTCGAATTTAAAGACCCATTAGTTTTAAGTTGATTAGCAAACAACTTAGTCAAAAGTTAATACATTTGTCATATTCAGATATTAGTGGTGTGATATGGTCCGAATTATCCATGTTCGGATAAGTAGATTTGCTTAGGTATGGTGACCAAAATCTCCGACTCATTAGTAGCCCTTTTTAGGCCTTATAAAAGATCTTTGGAAGGTCTAAAAATTCACAAATCTAGCACCAGTCTTGTCCTATCTCCTTATGTTGTTCTAAATGAAGAATTTCTTTTCACAAGTGACCATGTTCGAATCTTATCAGAATTGATTTCCCTTCTCAAAATTCTAATAGTTTTTCTTGAATCGTGGAACACGTGTCAATATCTGGTTTGACCTCCCAACCGTTTGTTCTCCTAGATTGCCGCACCCACTAGGTCTTGAAAGTTACCTAGGTTTCAATTTTTGACACGTTGCGCAGCCTTTATTCATTGCGAAAATTCTATTCATCTTCTCCTTGGTAACTACTGTTTTTACTGTTATATATAAATATTTCCACTGTTTCATTGTCTTCCACACCCAAATCTTTCTAGTGAGAAAAATCAGTTCACATTTAAATTATTCTTGCGACATATATGTTCACATCCAGAAACGCATTAGTTAAATGAGGTTGGTTCAACTTGTCTGAATTAGAGAGAGCAAAGAAAGTAGCGAGAGATAAACGTATTGCTGTCGGTCTTTGTGCTTCTCCAAGCAAGAAAGGTAGCCAGTCAAACCAGAACGCCGATAAAGTGTTGTCTTCTTCAAGAAGCCCTAGAACCAGAAAGCTTCCATTCACAACACACCTTTCACCTCTCCCATCCGGTTCTTCAGTTCAAGAATCGCAAAACCATATTCCCGAAGAAAAAGTGGTCTCTAGTGTTAGGAAACCCTCACCATTTATCGCTATGGGCTCGGACACATAGAAATCACCAGAGAAAATAACTCATCGTTGGATTATACACCAGGAAAAACCAAATCCATGCCTACATCTTCAAAATCCTCTGGTTTGGAGACAATAAAGGTTGTTCCACAAACTAAATCCTTCAGAAAACAATCTCTACCAGATATCAGGGCTTCAGAAGCGACATCTGCACAGCCTTCTGAACAACCGGTTGTACAACTACTAATGAACGAGCCAGAGCAGCCTGCCTAAAAAATAACTGAACAGCCTTCCACAGTAATGGAAGAGAACCTGGAGGACACCATTGAGGAAGCCCCTTCGAGACCAAGGCGTCCGGTCAAATAGGGGATACAGCCTCAGATCGGAAAGGTAAAACTAAGGTTGGCATGACTCATCCGGACGCTCTTCCGGAGAGTGTTGAGGCCAAGGTAGGTCCCATGTTTCAAAAAGGTCAGTGTCAAATACTTGTTGGCTCTTTAGAACATTAATTATGTCTACACCCACACGACCAAGTTGGGTCAGATCCGAACTAAATGGGGGATCCTAGAGTCTGTAAAAGTGAGGATCCCAATCACTCCAGAGACCCCATGGATTGTAAGTTGAAAAAGATGGTGGTTTACACCGAAGTACTATACTAGGGAATTCGGTTCCCCATAGACCCAGAAATTTTCAGATACTTTCATCTGATCAAATTATGCCCCAGTCATCTGAGCCCCAATGCTTGGTATACTCTCCTAGTCTGCATCATGGCATCCAGGCTGTCAAAAATACCACTCCAAATGGAATAGTTTGCTGTTGTAGCAAGCTTGTGCAAGAATCACTAAATTCCCTTCTATCATTACAACAAGGGGAACAATTTCAAAGTGGTGGACGACCTACTAGAGTCCGAAAAAAACCTGGAGGACGCAGTTCCTCTTTATCGGTGGGACTTGGCAGAACATCAGAAAAATCAAGGCTGATACAAACCCCAGCCTCCTGCCCAGTAGATGGAAAAGCCACCTAGAGTCAGGGCAGAATACTTGTGCGAAGCTAAACGCTTTGGCTTTGAAGAACTGAGAGAACGCCTTCAATAACTGCTTCAAGTCTGGAAATTTCGTGAGGTCTCACCTGTGGAACACCACAAGAAGAAAAGACCTTTCATGGGAAAATCTAAGCACCCTTCCCCTCCTGATATGATCCTAAAGAATATAGAAGCTAAACATGCCAAGTTGTATCTGCCTTCCAAGGCCAAAGCCCCCAGCAAAATGAAGAACAAGAAAATGAAAGCTACAACAGACTTAGCTCAAATAGCTACAAAAGGGATTAGTTTAGAGAACCAAGGTGGTATTGACGTGGCCTTGCTAAAGGCAGTGGAGTTTCAAACCGTAAAAGAAGCCGGTGGGTCAAAGAACCCACCAAGACCTCCTAAAAAGGACAAGAAACGCAAGGCCAACATTGATGAGAAAACTGCCAAGAAAAAGAAGGTTATTCTGGGGCAGAGATAATCCTTCGCCTAATAGAAATTCCACCCCCAGCTTCTGCTGACCTTACCTTGCAAGAGCAAATCCGAACAGACCTTCAGTCTGGACAGATTGCTGGTGGAGGTAATGACAAAGTGGACCTTGAAGCCTTTCAAGACATCAGTATTTACTTTAATGATCTAGAGAAAGATGATTTTGCAGGTCCTTACCGTCCCTCCGACTCCTCCAACATGGTAACATACAATGGGAAGTCCTATTCCATATCCAAAGAACAAGATACTTTGAGCCATGCCCTCCTCGGCTACATCCGACCAGTACTTGATCCGGAGAGGTAGGTAAAAAATCAGACTGGTATCATCAATTCTCTTACCACTAACAAACAAACCTTTTCAGATAGTTTTATGAGTGCTCAACAAAGCATAGAGGTGACGAAGAAGGAAAATGAAGATTTGGAAACCAAGCTGACCGCATCGGAAGCAGCCAATACAGAGCTTCAAACTAAGTACTCCAACCTAAAGACTTCTTCCTCACAAAACCTTACAACTTTGAGGGAGCAGTTGAACACTAAGGATGGTTCTATCCAAACTTTATCCGACGAGAAGACCAAGTTAGAGAGCACTGTACAAGAGAAAGTTAAAGAGAAAGAGGCCCTGGAACGCCAACATGAACAAGCTATCGCGCAGGCATAGATAAGTATACTAACAAGATAGTGGATTCCCTAGAGAAAAGAGATGATGGGATCAAATCTGACATGGTGCTGCTATTTTATGAAACCTTCCTTAAGGGAACCCTCGGTCCCTTATGGAAGTATGTAGAGTATAAGGACATCCCATTCCATACTCTAATAGATGGTGACAAGTGCAACTACTCCAATGGAATAAATTCCACAACTGATGATGAAGAAGGAACAGACGAGAGTTCAAATGCTGAACTCAAGAGTCTCAAGAAGGATTGCGGTAAAGTAAAATCTGAAGGGAATAAGCCCTAAGGTTTTATTGTGTAACTTTGTCTTTTGAAAAACTAAAGTCCTTGGACGACCAAGGTATTTTTTATACTCCTGGTCGGTTTGAGTCCGATCAGGTTTAATTTATCCAATTTCCCTTATGTTTAATACTTTATTTTAAATATTTTATGGCTAATGTTTAAGTAGCCCCTAGAATTTTCAGAAGTATTGAATTGAGAGTATTTAATATCTTCGATCACATGCGTTTAATACTTATGACCAAACATTAAACATACCGATCTACTCAAGAAAACTCGAGATTCAGGGTGTTGAATAAGTAATTTATACTTGAATTGAATTGAAGTAAAATCACACTAGACTTTTGAAGAAGGCATCATGTATTATTGAAAAAACCCGGACACCTCATTAAAACCTCCCCGCGCCACCAGGGTAGGAAAGAGTATGCCCCATAATATTTACATTGATATTAACCTGAGATGCTCAACATTCCATAAATGCTTTAAAGTTCTTCTCTATTTGTCTTGAACCCCATATATTACTGGTTTGACCTTTTCATGGATCACATAAGGGCCTTCCCAGTTCGAAGCTAATTTACCGAACTGCCTCTCCTTGGTATGTAAAAAGACCTTTCTTAATACTTTATTTCCTATTTGAAAATCTTTTCTTTTGACTTTTGAAGCGAATCTGCTCCTTATCAAGCCTTGGTAGTGTGATGTTCTCAAATGTGCTTTAACCCTTTTTTCTTCTATTAAGTCCATCTGATTCCTAACAGCTACATCATTAGCCTGTTTGGAATAGTTATGGACCCCGTGTGATGGTAAAGTAGCCTCTATGGGAGTAATTACATCCATCCCATATACCAAGGAAATATGAGATTCTTGTGTGGCAGCCAGAGGAGTAGTTCGGTAGGCCCACAAGACTTCTTCTAAATAGCTTGGCCATTTTCCTGCAGCTCCCTCCAAATTCCTCTTTAATCCGGATAAGATGGTTCTATTTGCAACCTCAACTTGGCCATTTTCTCAAGGATGGAAAGGAGAGTAAAAACAATGTTGAATGTCTCTAGAGGCATAGAAGGCCTCCATTTCTTTGTTATCAATCTGTGGTCCATTGTCTATAGTAATATTTTGGCGAATTCCGAATCTACAACATATATTGGATATGATAAAATTAATAACAACTTTCGATGTGGTCCCAGCCAAGGGAGTTGCCTCTATCCATTTAGAGAAATAGTCAATGTAAACTATGATAGTTATGCACCCCCTTGATGCCATGGGAAGAGGTCCAACTAAATCCACCCCCCATCTCGCAAAATGTATTGGCTCATAAATAGACTCTATAGGTACAGCTAGCACATAAATTTAATTCTCATACCTTTGACATGAATCATATTTCTTCACCATTTCTTTAACATGTGCCATTATGGTTGGCCAATAATATCCGTCTAACAAGACTCTTTGGGTCAGTGCCCTGTATCCACAATGTGCTGAGCCTTACCCATCGTATAGTTCGGATAAGAAAACTTGGGATTCTTCAAACCCCAAACAACATAGGAGAGGCCTGCTGAAAGATTTCTTGTACAAGACTTATCTTATTATAAAAAAAAACCACGAGCCTTGCATTTAATCGTTTTTTCCATAACTTTATCTGAAGGCATTGTTCTATCGAAAATGTATTTAAGAAATGTGTATCTTCAGTCTTTAGGTTGGATCACAAGTATACTCATATTTTCTTCATTTTCTTTCTTTTGATCTAATTGTATGGATGGATATTCCTGTACGAGAATCCAAGGGTAGGATTCAGAATAGGCTATAGTTTCTAGAGACTCTACTAATGTATTCTCTAATCTAGGAATATGCTCATACCAAATACTTTTGAAATTGGCTGCTACATCTTTCAAGATGAGCAAGTACTTAACCAACTGTTCCTTTTTTACATCAGACTGTTCTTGAGCACGATGGATGAGCAATTGAGACTCACTCATTAACCGAACTCTCTTAGCTCCCCAGAGGAGAGCTAACTTAAGACCGACTATAGCTGTCTCGTATTCAAACTCATTGTTAGAAGCCCTGAATCCAAAGCATATAGCTTGATACATTTTATCACCATACGGAGAGGTTAAGCAAATTCCAGCTCCACAGCCCATAGTGCTTGATCCACCATCAGTTCGGACCATCCATTCCTTCTTGAAATTATTTTCTGAATCTTGTCCAGAAGATCTGTCAGCATGAAATTCTACCAAGAAGTCAGCCACTGATTGAGCTTTAATTTTAGTTCGAGGGGCGAAATCAATGTCGTAGTCACCCAATTCCACTGACCACTAGGTCATTCTGGTTGATACATCTGCCTTTTGAATAATATTTTTCTGCGGGAAACACGTTCGAACAATAATAGAATAAGCTTGGAAACACGACCTCATTTTTCTTGCTGAAATTACTAAAGCCAATGCCAACTTCTCCAAACTCAAATATATTCTTTCAACATCCAGTAAACTCTTATTAATATAATACACCAGACGAGGGTAATTATCCACTTCCCTCACTAGGATTGTTCGAATGACCTGTTCGAGGAGCATTGCCGAGTATGTATCCACTTCGTCCTTTAACGTATGCCTCCAACTTTCCTCTCTCAATAAGGTTTTGGACCTCTTGTTTCAATGCTATGCAGTCCTGAGTATTATGGCATATATCATTGTGATATTGGCAAAAATAAGTGTTCTGTTTTTCTCTAGGTGACTGTAATGTTGCCGACTTTCGAAAGTGTACTTCATCCTTGGTTTTATCATATATTGTAGCTATATTTTCCCTCAATTCAGTAAACCATTCAGGTTGGACCCAAGGAAACCTCTTACTTCTGGTTTTTTGGCTCTGGGTCTGGTTCTGGTTGGACTGAGTTTGCTTGGACCGTTTAGACCCTTGTCCGGTCTCCTTCGCCCTATAACCGGATTGGTTAGTGGCTGGAGGAGCTGTTGTGGTGGTAGACCTCACCTGACGGTGTACCCTTGTTTTCTTTGTTTATTCCACATTAATATATTTTTCCACTTGGTTAAATAAACCACCCCAGGTCATTGCCTTCTTCCGGGTCACAAAATCAGCCAAATTCCCAGGATTCAATCCTTGTCTAAGAAAAGAAATTTCCACTTGCTCAAAGTAGTCTGCTAGTCCATTTTTTGTATTCACGAAACAACTTATGTAATCTTTCAAAGACTCGTTTGGTTCCTGCGCACAATGGATAATGGTATCCCAATTACCCTTCAGTTCTTTACTCCCAACAAATTGCCTTCAGAGGCAACCCAAAATGTATCAAAGTTTCTAATGCATCCGTGAGGTAAGTTGCTATACCACTTAAGAGCACTCCCCGTAAAGTTTTTGGAGCAAGCTCTGCACAAGAACTTATCATCGTCATCAAAATTCATCATGAAGTTCTTGAATTACTCCAGATGGTTGTTCGGATCCCGACTTCCATAGTATTTCTCCATATTAAAACTATCAAACCTTTTAGGAAGTTGTCCGGACTGTATTTTCGCAAACAAAGGTGACTGCCTCCAGTTTTATTACGACTAAAAACATTATCTTCATTAGGAGTTGCAAAAATACTTGGTTTGGACTGAAAGGTAAAAGGATCAATCAGCAATTGATCAACATGCTTGTGGGATATCCTTCTGCCTTGGTGTTTTTTGAGCCTACCATGTTTGTCCCTCTTTCTTGAGCGCTTTTTGGTTAACTTCATCTTTTTTTTGGATCTCCCCTCATCATTTCTTGAGGACAATGATTCTTCAAGCTCTGCCTCATTTGAAGAGCTACTGGAGGATTCAGATCCAAAGCTTTCAACAAGCTTAGACCGGTGTGTTTTCTTTGAACTTAGGTGAGTCTTTAGGAATGGCTCATTCTCCCCAGGGTTGTCAGTATGGTGAAGTACTGACGCTCCAGATTTCTCCTTGATATCTTTCTCTGTTTGTTTTATGGCTCTTAGCGCCTCTATTTCAGCCCTCAGCCGGTCTCGTTCCTGGATGGTGTATTCTTTATTTTTCTTTGCACCTTCCACGTCAGGAGATGGAGTATTTAGCCCATTCGGATCCATCCAAACTGTTTTTCCTTACTGTTTTTGGATGGAAAATTCAGGCACCGCCTTCTCCCACTGTGGTCGTCAAATTGGTTTGGTTTATTTTGGGTGGAAGGTAGACTGGTAAAATGTTTAGAGAGTGTTTTAATAATTTTGTAGTGTTTTGTGTTTAGTGTGTAGGGTAGAGAGATAATTAAGCTGCCTACTTGTATTAAATTTTGATCACCCTCATTAATGAGATTGGTTGGAGTATTTATACATTAATTATTTACCAATGGGCTTATTGGGCCAGGTCATGAAACCGGGTCAAATTTAAAGACCCATTAGTTTTAAGTTGATTAGCAAACAGCTTAGTCAAAAGTTAATACATCTGTCCTATTCAGATATTTAGTGGTGTGATATGGTTTGAATTAACCCTGTTCGGATAAGTGGATTTGCTTAGGTATGGTGACCAAAATCTCTGAAATCATCAAATTTCACCCTCAATATTGGCAAGCAAAGGCTCGAGATGAGGTGAGTGAAATTCGGTGACGAAATCAGCTACATCCTGACCTTTGATAGCGGTGCAAGGTTCAAACTTGATATCGTGCTCGCCGAGCTCGATGCTCCATTTTGTCAAGCACCCTAAAACGTCTAGATTTTGTAATACAACTTTCAGCGGGAATAATGTTTGAAAAATTATTGTGTGACCCTAGAAATAGGGGTACATCTTGTGTGCAGCTACCACCAAGGTCAGCGCAAGATTCTTTAGATTAAGGTAACGAGTCTCGGTATCAAATAGATTTTTACTCGCGTAATATATTGAATGTTTCACACCCTCAGGTTCCCGAATTAAAACTGCACCGGCCGCAGAGGATGAGACAAATAAATAAATAAAAATAGTTTCACCTGCTATAGGTGCAGAAAGTATCTTCGGGGATGTGAGGTATCGCTTTAAAGTCCTGAAGGCTTTGTCACAAGCCACCGTCCAAGAGAAATTTTTAGCAACAAAGTTGTTTTTATTAGCTATGAAATTCGTTCAAAAGCCTACAGATTTGTGAATCTAAAAACAATGAAAATCCTAGTGAGTCGAGATGTGGTATTTCGAGAGTCTGAGAAATGGAATTGGTCTGACACTGTAGAATCCATGGAAATTTCAACACATTAACTCCATTTCCATAAGATATTCAACTGGAGAAGTAGAATCTATGAACCTTGAATCACCATCAATTTTTTCTCGAAGTGTATTAAATAGGAAGGATACAAGATCAGATGAGAAACCTAGCAACGAGGACGATGAAACTCCACCAAAAAAGTTTCGATATTTACAAGAGTTATATGATGAAACTAATAAAATTGAGTTCGATTCAGATATGAGCCTTCTGTCTATTGAAGAACCAACAACGCAAGAAGAAGCCTTCAACAATTAAAATTGGTGGTTGACAAAGGTGGAGGAGCTTGAGGCGATTAAGAAAAATAGAACATGGGAGCTTATAAAATTACCACTAGAACACAAAGTGATAGGTTTGAAATGGATTTATAAGTTGAAGAAGAATTCAGACGGTGAAATTATTAAATATAAAATAAGACTCATGGTCAAAGGCTACATTCAAGTACATGGAATTGATTATGACGGAGTTTTGCTCCACTTACTCGATTAGAAACTATTACATTGAAGTACATTCAAGTTTTGCTACATTCAACTACATTCAAGTACACCATATGAACATGAAATAAACGTTCTTGAATGGGGATCTAAAAGAATTCGTTTATGTTAAGCAACCACCAGGTTTTGCTGAGAAAAGAAGAGAAAATGAAGTTCTAAGATTGAAGAAAGCATTATATGGTTTGAAACAAGCTCTAAGAGCTTGGAATGAAAAATTAGATTTTTGTTTACAAAATTTGGGTTATGAGAAATGTACTCTCGAACATGCCGTTTACAAAAGAAGAAATGAAGGTGATATGCAGTATGTTGGTGTTTATGTGGATGATTTAGTAATAACCGGCTCAAACTTGGTGAACCTGAGAAGTTTCAAAGCAAAGATGAAGAAAATGTTTGACATGACAGATTTGGGTTTATTAAGTTTTTATGTGGGAATTGAGGTTAAACAAAGGCTTGATCATATAACTTTGAGCCAAACAAGTTATGCAGAAAGGATTTTGGAGAAAATGGAAATGCTGAGTTGTAAACCTTGTCGTGTACCAATGGATTCAAGGCTAAAGCTAAGCAAGACGGATGGAAACTCACAAAAAATTTCCACTTCGGGTCAAAATTTTCGGTGTCCACAATCCGCAAATAAATAGAGATTGGATCGTTGACTTTGTTTCTATTTGTATATATATATATATATATATATATACAATTTCCATTTGAATCATGAATCTTAAAAGGTACGAGACTCTTAATGTCGGATTTTTTGTATAGTTGAAAATTGTTGAAGTTTGAATATATAATATGCAGGTTCCACATTTGTGAATGTTTTAAAAAATCCATTTTGAAAACATCTGTCTTTAGATGGCTTTGAACTGTGTACAATGCAAGTTCGCAACTTGTTGAAAGTTCCCAAGTACAGATTTGTGCTTCATGCAACTCCCTCAAACTGATGGCGTGGCGGAAATAGAAGAAGAAGCAACGATAGATGAAACCCTAATTAAAAGGTAATATAATGAAACACTAGTCCAAGGGTAACAAAGACTAAATTTTTTAGAGATAAAATATCTATTATTCCAAAAAACTTAATCAAAATTTAAGGTATATGAGGCTTTATATAAGACCTGCTCAAAACCCTGGATTATAATACAACGAAATAAAATATATATTTTTAAATAAAATAAAATAAAGTCTTAAAATAGTAAGATTCGATTTAAATAACATAAAATATTTGAATAAAATAAAATTAAAAAAAGTTTTTGTTTGGAATTTCTCGATTACATCTTCAACGCTGAATATTGTCAAATATTATCTTATTTAGTTTATTGGATTGTCGTTGACTCTTTTAATATATTGAATTAAATATACGACAAATCTGGTTGTAAGTTCGTTTGTATCACAATTGTCACTAAATTTAATCGTTTTAACTTTTAAACGACGAAGATAATAATGTTATTATTAATTTATAACTTACTTTACATATAAAAATTGAACAAGTTTTCGGAATATACAATGATATTTAGACCGATACTTATAATATTTAAATTGGACCGATCCATGGAAAGTGACACTTTCAATATTTTTGCTTGACCAGATTTGCCTATCACTTTTTCTCATACAATTATTTCATGGCCTCTCATATGGTTTTTAAAATCAATTTATTTCCAATTTGCAAATATGATAATCAATGATTCACTAATTATCTTAAATTAAATAAGATGAAAATTGTAAATAATCATATATTTGAAGGACATTATATCGTAATAAATTTAATAAAAAAAATATTAATTTGAACTTTTAGATTAGGTTTAAACTATTTTTAGTATTTTGCTTATTTTTGTTTTATTATATAAAAATATATTTACTAAAAAAACGGATAACATAGCTGGTTTTAGTTTTAGAATAATATTAACATTTCATAACATTGATTTTTAAAAAAAAAATTGCCATTATATTTAGTGGTAGCCTACTTCATAAGTATCATCTTAATATACAATTAATTGCTTTTTAGAAAAATATTTCACTCTTGTTCAAGATATTCACGGCATTTGTCATCGCTGGTGGAACCACATCATAAAGTGTTAAAGAGATTTTTTTTACCATAATGGGAGGACTCAACTACTTAGACTTTTTCACTCTTGAATATGATTTCTTCTCCAAATGAGAATTTTATTCCGAGAAAAGCATGAGATCTTTTCTTAAATATAATAAGAACTTTCTTCAAATGAGGACTTTAATCCTGAGTAAATATAATGAACATTAAATATAATATACTATCATCTTTCTATTTTTTAAAGTTAATCGCATTAAGGATGGATATTTGTTATCGATCGGGTTTTAGAAACATGTATTATTTAGATATAATAGCGCACAAAGAAAACCTAAAAAAATATTATAATTTGATATGCAATCCAAAATCGTGTTTAACAATTAAATTTCACAAAAATAAAATACACTCTTACAACATTAATATGATACTTTTGGACAAACTTACTAAGTTGTACTTGTATGATTTTGAGGAAAAAAATGTCCATCCCACTTAATACACTCATTTAAGAAAATATTCATTTGAACTGATTTGCCTATTTTTATGCTAAAGGACCGATTGCATATAAGAATCTAATATGAATGATTAACTATTTTAAACATTAATACTTCTTTTAGCCGACTTAGGCATATAATATCGTAACCATAAACATCTCTAAACTCCAAAATGTAACAAGTAACCAATATGTATCACTTTAATAATATACTGGAAACCTATTAAAATTATGTTGTGTCATTTCATCATCACAATACTTTTTTGAATTGTAATTTTTTTTATGACTTGTACTTTATTTCCACGATGATGTCATTTTTTGCACGACGATGATGTTTCTAAAACCATACAAAATTTCATGATTTTAACCAATTTTGTTGGCCATAAGATCTGGAAACCTAACAACCATCTTTCTCATAATAAATTATAAAATGTATTTTCCTTCCTAAACGCATATTTTTATCAAATAAAATAATAATTAATTCAAGTATATGTATATTTTACATAATTTAAATTTCACATGGTTAATATTCTAGATTCAAAATTGAAAATCTAAAACGCTATATCCCAGGAATGGTCAATTTAATACTACTTATTGGGAGTTCAATTTACCGAAATACTAAACATTTAAGAGAGTACGAGTCTTCCAAGTGTGTGAATAAGAATAATAATACTTATATAAAGTCATATATCACAATTCTACATAACTTATTTTGGTATGTTGAAAAACATTATCCTTTTGATGGATTGATAATTCTCTAAGCATTGGTACCTTTAAATATCATTTATGGTTTTTTTTTGCGAAGGATCTAACGAATCATCTCTAAATTTGTTTCATGAATCTCTGTTTTAGAGAGAGAAACCTATTTTATTTTACAGTTCATCTTATTTATCATTTCTATATCCTTTATTTATATTCATAATATAAGGTTTTGATATACTAAACTCAAAACTAAATAGAAACTATCTTATGTTAAGCTATCACACTTTAAACCATAAAACCAAATTTGTTTTCTTACAAAACATTCCAACAACCTTTAGTTCTGCTCAAGTCGTTTGATTATGGATTTAATCTTTTATATTATTCGTAATATACCTGATATCTATGTAATCACTTCAATTAGATGGTTATTATCTTAAATATTCAATTACTATTAATTGTTAATAATAACAATAGTTTAATGTATCATTAAAATATGAAGATGAATTCAAAGTTGAAAAAAATTACATAAGATATTCTGAAACTGCTTCTTAAGTATAATCTAGTCAAGATAATGGACTCATTTGTTAGAATTTCTCTATTATTATGGATTGTCATATGTTTATTGATGCATCGACTATTGCTGACTAATAATTAATTACATAAATATGAATCAAACTAATAGATGAAAACCCTTTCTAAAGTTAATTGTGTAGATACCATGTCAAATTTGGATTCTGAGAAGGATTGAATATGAAAATCAACACTTAAATCTAAACTATAAGTTTAGAAAATAATTTGTAAAGATATAAATGGTCAAGTTTTGGTCCATGATTATAACAAACTAAACTAGGGGTAGGATTGTAATTATAGTTAAATTAAAACCCTAATTATAATCTTATATAAGGAGGATAGTAATGTATAATCCTTTAACACGCGACTCATAGAAAATTCAAGTTGTTGTTGGTTAGAAGATCACATCATGAAGGTCATATCCAAATCTTCACTAATGGTAAAAGGTCATATAATTTTTCCGTAGTAACACCATGCACTATAGTTATAGTACAATGAATGAAAAATACACACCACTAAGTTAGGAGTGAGTGAAATAACAAAGGAAACCATTATCTATACTTTCTATACGTTTTTCTTATTCCACATATATAAATAGTTAAAACTTGAAGGGTGTTATTAATTAATGTTTAAGTCTAGAGTTCATGCGATATGAATCATAATAATTGATATCAGATATACCTTTTTAAGATTGAATGTTAGTTTTTTTTTGTTCATGAATAAATATAAAAGAACTCTTTTATTTTCTAATAAAAGATCCATATTTGGTTAATGATTGTGGATTGATTTGTTAGAGATGTGTGGATTTAATGTTTTAAATCGTATGAATGTTCAAGTTATTAAATATAAAACATGGTAAATTGTGTTTTTTGTCGATTAAGCATGATTTCATAAAAAATCAGGGTTTTTGTTTGATTTTTTATCGCGTTTACGCGATAAATATGTATTGATGCCTTCATGGTCGTTTCACCTAGTCGATTCCTTCATGGTTGTTTCCTCCTCTCCGATACCGCTCTACCGATACCTAGTCTTCAGTATAAGTTACAATATTAATGATTATACATTAAAAAGTCATAAAAGCTCTTGGGAGTTAAGTTTTACCATTTATAAATATTCATATATTAATATTTATGGCCGTGACTGTCTCATATAATTAAGTAAGCAATCAAATACAACATAATAAATGTAATCAATTAATATAAATTGCTACAATGTTTCCCTATATAAGGGAGACCAACTAATGAAAAAAAATCAACAAACAAACATCAACTATCAATGCACAAATAATCGACAAATAATCATCTTGTCGACTTACTATCTGGTTTTTACTTTTCTTTCAATATATTTTTATTATTTTTTCACCTCCAAAATCTATAGGTCCATATATTTTCCTATCTACCACTTCACCACATTTATACTCACCAAAGATATGCACAATTACCTCTTGTTTCTCTAATTAACCGATGGAAATATCACTATTGGAACCCGATAATCTAAAATATATCTTGTTTTATCATAAAAACATCAACTAGTGCATTCAACAAGCTCAACCTTCTGTTTGGATTATCATAATAAAAAAATAAGATCGATTAAAGGGTGCGTTTAACTGATGCCTTGACTTGTAAAACTCCTCATCCTTTTGTTTTTTTTACATTTATAAACATATTTGTCTTTATCAACAAATAACTTATAAAATCAATTGGGTACTTAATTAAATATTCTAAAAGATTACTTTCCAACAACAAAACTATCTTAAATGCCTATAAAGCGATTTCCTCTTTACAATCTTTTAAATATTTATTTCATGAACGAACCGCTAAACGTAATCTCTTAAAGACTCATTGATATTCTGAAACGTCATGAAATAGCCTCTTTCATGCTTCATTACCTTGTTACTAATGAACTGACTCTTAAACGACTTTTATAATTCTTCAAAACTATCAACAGAACCCAACGGTAGGTTGTTAAACCAAGCTAAATCACTTCATTTTAAAAGGCATCGAGAATGTTTAACAAAGAAAAATATAATCCGAATTAAAACATAACATGATGTTACAAAATTATATAAGGTGATGTTCAAGATTTTTAGTTCAATAATATTTTTTATTATATATGAATTAAATAATTTTGCTAACTTTCCTACTAGTACCCTCTAATCAAGTGAAGATTTATACAATGTATAAGGTGTTATCTTTGGTTTGTTAACTTCATTTTGGACATTTATCAACAATTTAACCTTTTCCATTATCATCTCTTTTTTTAAATGCACATCATCTTCTAAAAATGAGCACGAATATTCTCAACTTGTTTGTTTTATTAAATATTTGATTTATATTAATCAAAATGTAACTCATATATCTTTAATTCCATAGCACAAAATGAAGAACTTAAAAACTTCTTTCATTCCCAGTTAGAAACTACTGACAAGATCTATCATCGGTTACTTCTTCTTGTTGTAGCAATGATATAACTGACAAATTAATCCTCACATTCATCAAACCTTATTGAGCGACATTATTCTTTTGAAATTAAGTATTACTCTAGATGTTATGGATATTAAAGTTAGAATTCCTTGTATTTTGTTGTCCTTACAAGCTGGCGAATCAACGTTTCTTGAGGTTTTTGCTCAAAGATTCATGAACGGGTTGCCCATGTAATCATATATCAACTCTTGACCTAGTCATCATCATTGGTTATCAAACGATCTCTTCGAAGGCATTTCCCACAGATGGTGCCAAATATGATGTAGGAAAAAACTTAAGATCAAGATTTTTTGAAGATAAATATCTTATTAGAATATTCAGTCAATTAATCAACCTTTTTTTATAATGAATATTTTCCTTTTTATAGTAGTCTAATACCCTAAAAATCAGTATACATTACACGTGTATGTTATGATACATGTACTTTATGACACGTGTATTTTTTAAGACATGTGAGTCATCTATTACAACAATTATATATTTACTCTCTAAACGTCTTAGGAAAACTAATAATTTAGACTATCTTTCTTGAACCTTCTACGATCTTCTTTTGTTTACGTACTAACTCACTTATAGTATTTTACATCGTCAACTTGTCCTTAAAATCTACTATTTCACACTAGTCTTGTTTAATCCTCATCTTTTGCATATTTTATACTCATATGTTGATGTTAATTATTTTCAAAGTTTTGGATATAATATATCTCCTTTTAGCCGACACTTTAACTTAAATCGTTAGTTGATAATTTCATCCTTAAGTTGACACATTGAATGTTCATTTAGCAAACATTCTATACTTACTCTTTAACCAATACGTTTACCTTTATATATATATACCTTTCCCAATAAAGATAATTATGTCCCAAAAACATATAACCTTATCAAAATATATGAAGAAAAAATAGACCATCAGGAATGGTTAGATGCATATATTAGAAACAAGTCTTAGAGTTAAATACATGCTGATATTCATGGATCATTCCCAAAATATATTTTTGAACGAGTATATGTATTTTCTATAATTTATTTCTCATGATACAGATATTTATATGTTATCCATTGGAAATGAAAATCTCTAAGACAAACTCATAGTTTTAAGACCAAAGTTAAAAAACTTGGTATGAATATTAAACACATCAAATGTGACTATGATGTGAATACTATGACATAGACGCCGGTTCGGGCGAAAATACTTAGAGTATTTTGGTATAGTTTCTCAGTATATAATGTCAAGTTCATCCAACATAATTGGTGTATCTGAAATAAGAAACCACGCACTTAAGCATATGGTGAGAAGTATGAGCCTCTACTACTTTTACTTTACCACATTAGATTAAAAAAAGGAAAGCTGCTAGGGTGAGGACATCAAATGTGATAGATACATTCTCAATATAGTTAGCCCAAAATCAGCTATTAAGATAATATATGAAATTAATATTGAGCGCAAGCCTAGCTAAAAACATATTCATGTTTTGGGGTATCCATATGAAGCAAAGCCTTATAGACATCCTGAAAATAAAGTGGACCTTAAGATGGTTAGTTGTTATTTTACTAGATATTCCTGAATAATAAAGTTTTTGAAGATGGTGGGCTTGTGGGAAGAATTTAGGAATTAAATATTTATTTTAAGAAAGAATCCGTTGAGATTCCTAAATTCTCTAAACAAAAGATTAGGCCATGAAGCCAAGATATTACACCACGATGATTCATGTTTTTTGAACTAAAGAAGCCAACATATTACACTAAAATGATCTTTGTTGGTAAATTTCGAGTCATGTATCAGATGATTTGGTTACGATGCCAAACATTTTTGTCTTATTATAATATGAGATGCTTAAGATGATATATATCTTCCACATACAAAACATAATTAAATTGTTCAAAAGATAAAACGGTACTTCTTCAAGAGTAAAAACTAAAGAAATAATACCCTTAAAATATCCACTACATAAAGAAAGAACACGCTTTTATCTTTGGATTATATAATATATCTTCAAGAACATGAAAATTATCTTTAATTATATTTGTAAATTGATCATCATATATCAAATGATTTGGTTTCAGTGCTAGTCATTTTAGTCTTGTTAGGACACGAAAATGCTCAAGATGATATTTAACTTCTCATAGTTTGAAGGTTTTCTATCTAAGCAATGTTCATAAGAGAGTAATTAGAGAGAGAAACGCTAATAGTAGAGAGAGAAAGAGACAAATAGAATAATAAAGCAATGACTGATTAATGATTGACCATTTTCTAAAAAAAAAGATCTTGTTTTATATAGTAAAAATGATGGGTCCATAACTTACATGTTTACCCCCCCCCCCCCTTTTATGAATATTTCAGACCCCATTACTTTATTAATATTAACTATAATTCTTATTTATTACAAAGCACCCTCAATATTACATATTTTTTGGGTTTCTTACATAATATTTTACTGAGCTAAATTAACTCCCGTATTTACCCAATTTAACTTATTTTTCCTACTACTGCTTCCCCTTATCAACTTCCACATAAGGAATAAAATGGAATTGTTTAAGAAGATCAAACTCGACCTCCTCAAAAAGTGCAAACTGAATAAATAATACTCTTAAAAATTCTACTAGAGAAATGAGGAACATTATATTATTTGGATTATATAGTGTATATTAAAAAATACGAAGATTCATGTTGCATAATGGTAAAAAAAAATTATTTTTGTGAAGCCATAAATAGTTCTAATTATCAATTGTATATTGACGATATAAAGAAACGTATAATTCAATATAAGCTAATACAGTTTGAGATCCTATCCCATTACTTGTAGAAAAGAAGTTGATTGTATGTAGGTGAATTTAAGAAACAAAACAACATTCTAAGTGTAGTATGAAGAGACATAAAATATGACTTATGGAAAATCTTATACTCAGTGTAAATAGATTGACTTTATAAAGACCTTCCCTTTCATTTGATCAAACGAATCTTTTAGGATTATCATAGAACTAGTTGCACATTTTGACCTAAAGCTCCAATAACTGGATGTTAATACCGTTTTTCTTAATAATGATATTGAAGAAATCTATATGGTGCAGCTTGAGAACTTTGTAATTGGTAGAAACTGAATATATCCATTTATGGGCTCTAACATGCTTCTTGATAGTGGTACCATAAGTCATTTAAGGTAATCACCTCTTTTGGTTCTAAGATAAAGTTTGCTGAGGATTATATGTATCAAAATTTCAATGGGAGTAAATTTATTCTTTTATGGTATGTTACTTACATATTGCCGAAAAAATGAATTATTAAAATTTACAAAGACTTTTGTGTTAGATAAATTTGATCGGAAAAATCGTAGTGATACAAATTTTGTATTAAAAACCCATGATTAGTTAGGATCATTCCGTTGAATATAGGGATTTTCACAAAAGACATACATAAAAAGTATGTTCCAACATTACAGAATGGAAAATAGAAAAATAGTTGACTTGTATTGCAAAAGGAGACAAATTAAGTATAGTCATTGTCAAAAGACAAAATTTTGAGATTGAGGAAATGCAAAAGATTCATATGTTTCAGCAGTCGGGAGTACGATGTAAGCTTAAATTTATATGAAGCTGTAAATTTTATTTGTTGTCAGTTTTTGGGAAGGTATGTAAGTAATCCAATGATGAACCAGTTTAAAGTGGTCAAAATTGTTCTCTAGTATTAACAACAAACAAAAAAGCAAATGTTGATATGTAAAAAGTCGGATAATCGGTAAATCAATGAGTATTCTAACTCAGATTTTGGTAGGTTGTGTGAACATATTTTGAGGCAATTTGGCTAATATATCACTATTAGACTGAGGCACAACATTATGGAAAATATAAAATAACACTAGTTGCATCTGAATTTGTTGCACAATTTGAGGCATCCAACTAAGCACTATGGTTGCAGAATTGTATCATTGTACAAATGATAAAATAATTCTCTAAAACTGTTATAATATGAAAATAATTCCATAATTAAGTATTCAATC
The DNA here is from genome assembly GCA_036936605.1 of Limnanthes douglasii subsp. nivea. Lineage (NCBI taxonomy): Eukaryota > Viridiplantae > Streptophyta > Magnoliopsida > Brassicales > Limnanthaceae > Limnanthes > Limnanthes douglasii. The sequence goes on from JAUPFV010000005.1 coordinate 98,082,972, forward strand.
AATAGCAGGAGATCGACTAAGCCCAAACGTATAACTGATTGATGTATATAATCATCAAATCAACATTATAATAGATCTATTTAATTGATTGATGACGATAGTGTGATTATTAGTGCATCCATTTGCACATATTAATGCATTAAATATGTATTTAGTAATTTATTGTTAATCATCATGTGCGAGATTCTTATGTTTATCTATATACAATAGAATAATATAAATTTCATTAATTAAATGCAACATTTGGAAATATATGATGATCCAAGTTGTAGATTTTTGGGATTTCCTATTAGGATAAATCGCCATATGCTTATTGATGCATCATCTATTGTCGGTAATGGTATGATTAACAAGTAATCACATAAATATAAACGAGACTAATAAATAAAAACCATCTATAAAGGTATCATGTAGATACCATGACAAATTCAGATTCTCTGAATGATTGAATCTGAATATTAATAGTTAAGTGTAAACTATAAAATTTACCAATTATTTTGTAAAGAAACTAGTAGTCATGATTATAGTCCATCGTCACAACAACTTAAACTGAAGGATAGATTATAAGTAGAGTTAATCTAAAATCATAATTCAAGTCCTATATAAAGAAGACAATAGCATACATATATTTAATACGTTGCTAAAAAAATTGGATTGGTACTTGTTTTAGATCTGAATCTTCACTATTATAATATTCTAAAAACGAAGATATATCACTAAACTTAGAAGGAATGAAAAACTAAAATAGATGATGTTTGGCATATTAGAAGATTCTATTAATGAATAGTTATAGTGAGTTATCAGTTTGATTAGTTGTTTTTTGGATCCAATTTTTTTCCCGAGAGTTAATATTTTATGTTAGTTTGAAGGTTAGTTGTTGTTTAATTTCAGGGGACCTTTCAACAGTTAACTTGTCTCTATTACATGATGATTTAAAATGTCCTAAATGTTTAAATTTGTTAAAATATTGAGGCAATGAGCCAAATGATAATTGTTGCCTAATATCATCTTACTCCCCAAAACCTACCTAGAGTTTTTGAGAAAGAGTTTTAGATAAATCTATGACAATTAAAGTTTTGATACAATAGAACTAGTTCTTTTGAAGGATAAAATCCAAATAGACAGAGGCAATCCAATTGTTTTTGTTATTTGGTTTATAGGATCCATATTATATAAATATTCCGGGATTCTAGGAAGAGAGACCAAAATTGGAGTCTCAAGAGACTCCACTTTGAGGTTGAAATTGGGAGACCATTTGAGTATTCTGAAAAACAAATTACTTATTAAATAGACATTTTGTTTCCAGAGGGTTAAAATATAATCTAGAGATTCTAATTCCATGAAAATATGTTTATATTCATAGCAGTATATATTATATTTACCTTTGAAATGGAAAGAATCTAATAACGATCTAAATTATAACATATTGTATACCAAATGAAAATTTGGCTATAAAAGTAAATTTTGAGTTTAAAATGAGAGGAAACTTATCTTTTTTATTGAAGACGACATCACTCTAACCTTGTTTGAGCTGATATATAACTTTTTCTTGAGTGAATGATTTGATTTTTGGCTTCAACATATCTGCGAACATTTGGTTCTTGTATGTTTAATGTTGAGAGATTCTACATACACTGGATTAGATTTCATTATCTTTTCTGCAGGTAGATTGTATTTTCTCACTTGAGATCGCGGTAGGACAAAGATCTCATCAAATGAGGCTTCAACGAAATGATGAACTCCGGATGAATCATACTTAGATTTAGAATTTTCACTTTATAGTTAAGATGTCGAGATATCTTGGGGAAAACAACAAATGAGTAAATGGCAGTAATTAAAGATGAGGGAAAAAAAATTCACAAAATAATTAAATCCAAAAGATTTATTGGACCCCATCCTATGTTCTAATTAAAGATGATTCTAACGTTAACCAAATTATATATATATATATATATATATTAGTTTTTTAAAAGAAGGTTAACTATTTGTAAGTGTTTATTTTATAAGCGGGTTGTGTAATTATATAAGAGATTAACTTACTTTTAAGCGTAGCTGCAACACTCACGTATAAATATATTCTGATAATCTGTTTATAAACTACATTGCAAATTATTATTATTTTTTAATAAAAAATGACCTATTATATTTAAAGGACTTAATTGAGAGTTTTACAATAAAATTGGCTTTTAAGAAATAAAACCAAAACATGAAATTAGGGTTACAAGATTTGGTACTTTACCAAATCAAACCTAAAACAAACCCTAGAATCAAAATTCAGAATTCAAAACCAAAGGCACAAATTTTTCTCTCCATTCTACCTCTGCATCTTCAAGCTTCAAAATCCATCGACACTTCTCCAAGCTTCAACTCCATCGAAACTTCTCCAAGCTTCAACACCATCGACACTTCACCAAGCTTGAAAACCTACTTCCAACTCTTATCTTGTACAACAGCTTCCGATCAATCTCTTCTCCAAGCTTCAACAGCTTCTCCAAATTTTTCTTACATCAAATAACACCTCCCCTTTTGATTCCTAACCAAACTTCAACCGAGTCTTCTCCCAAACCTACAAAAGAAAAACCTGAAGCAATATCTCTGATTTATTAAGATATGTATCATAAGCTTAATTCTTCAAGAAAAAGAATCGCATTCAAATCAGAAGGAATGTTGAAAGGATTGAAAGAAGGCTTCTCAATGCATCTGAGAGTCCATCTGGCCAGCCAATCGGCGGCCTGATTATGGACTCGAGAGATGTATTTAATAACCATAGAAGAAGCAAAAGCCATTCGACAAATCTTGATGACATGGCTGATATACCAAGGGGTAATGCCTGCAGTAAGGAAATTAAACAGAATCTGACAATCGGATTCAATGTCTACATGAAGCCATTGGTTTTTCTTACAGATAAGCAAACCATCAAGAAGAGTCCGAGTTTCAACTAAGAGAGGAGACATTTTCCCATAAGTGTTGCCAAAACACTGCAAAACTTCGCTTAAATGATTCCTGAAAATACCAGCTCCACTAGCCTCAACATTTCTCAAGACAAATGGATCAATGTTAAGCTTAATCCGGCCTTCTATCAGATGTTTCCACGTATTATAAATAGGCTTAGGACTAGAAATAGGGCATCCCATAAGCAGACTAGAATTTTTAGTGTTAGACCAATACTTATTCGTTAAAATAGATGCATTTAAAGATAATATGATTCGATCAATATAGTTTATAGTAGAGTTAAAATTGAAAGAAACTCCCTTAAACTTAGAGTTGTTACGATTATACCAAATTGTCCAGCAAATAATCGTAGGCATGAGATGAGTGATGTAAGATTTTCTTCTGTCAAAATCATGCCACATTTTAATTATGTGAGTAAGAATCATGCATCTCTTGACTTTAATCTTAAAAATTATACTGTAATGATTCCAAATTTTCCAAGCTTGAGTGCAGTTGACAAACACATGAGTAATGTCTTCACTGTTTCTGCAAAATTGACATTTAGAAACCAATTGTAAGTGTCTTTTATGAAGAACAGAATCTATAGGAATGTAGTTCATTATAATTTTCCAGAGAAGAAATGAAAACTTCATGGGAATGATGTGACTCCAAATGTTTTTGAAAAGCCTAGAGTAATTTGACTTGTGTCTGATGGTATTCCATGTTTTCTTGTTATTGAAGGTTGTATCATTAGAGAAATTCCAAAGCATTATATCTTGCTTGGAACTATCAACTTTAAGTTCCGAATGTTACTCCATCTTTCAGGAGAAAGAAAAGGAAGCATTGAAGCAGTATCCTAGCTTCCATTCTTACAAAAGGAGTTCACTTTTGCTTCCAGGTAATTTACTTCAGTTTGAGCATCATAGATAGGCTTGTAGTCATGTCAGTTCTCTCTCCAATAGTCCATTTCTCCATTACCCAAGACCCATCTGATATGATTTCCTGCATCATTCTTAATGTTAACCAATCTTCTCCAAGTATGAGACCCAGACCTGTTAACATTAGTATACAAAGGATGAGTGTTTTTAGAGTAAGTACAATGCATAATCTTGGCCCAAATTGTTATATTTTTCCTGAAAGTGAACCACAGCTTTAAAGAATAGGTATACTGAATATCAGTAATACTTCTGATATTAAGACCACCCTCTTCAAAGGGCTTACAGATCGACTTCCAATTAGCCCAATGAATGGTAGGCTCATTTAATCTAGATCTCCAAAGAAACATGTTAAGATTTTTCTCTATCTCGTTGATAATACTTTTAGGTAACATACTATTTTGTAACCAGTAATTAGGATATGACATAAGAAAATTAGTGATTAACACTAATCTGCCTCCAAAAGATAAATACTTAGAATCCCAATCAGATAGCTTATCCTTAATTTTGTCAATGATTTTAATGACATTGCAGGCCTTGATGTTGTTATTCAGAATGATGCTAAGGTAGCTTGTGGGCAGGTTCTCCGATTTATAACCAGTTTGAGACTCAGAGCTAGCTATCCTAGTTTGATGAAGAGAAGATGAAGTTATCAGCTTTGTCTTCTGCTTATTTATCATTTGTCCTGAAACAAGTTGATATTTATCAAGGAAAACACTCAAATTGTTAATGGAATCATGTAAACTATTTGTAAATATAAGAATGTCGCCAGCAAAAGCCAGACAAGGCATTAACATCTGAGATCTAGTATTGTATATCATCTTTTTATTATTTTCAAACAGACTATGCATTCCCCTTAACAAAACCTCTTCACCTATGATAAACAGGCTAGGAGACATGGGATCACCCTGTCTCAAACCACTTCTAGTTCTGAAAAAACCAAAAGAGTCACCATTTAACAGAATATATATGCTGACATTTCTTGTTAACTTGTTAATAAGACTCAGAAAATCATGAGAGAAACCAAAACTAGATAGAAATTTATAGATAAAAAATACATCTTATCAAACACTTTCGACATATCAAGTTGGATCAGGACGTTGCCAGTTTTGGGCTTCCTTTTAATGTCATAGATTATTTCTTTGGCCACAAGAATGCTGTCACGAATACAACGCCCTCGAACGAATGCCCCATGGCAACTAGAAATGATCTTAGGAAGCAAAATGGCTAGCCTAGAGTTTATAAGCTTAGCAAATATTCTATTCATCATGGTACACAAACCTATAGGTCTGTACTCATTTCAAGTAGTGGGATTCTTGGTCTTAGGAATCAAACACAGACCAGTGGCAAACATACCTTTAGGCATGTAATTGCCATTAATAAAAGAGTTAAAGAATATACAAAGATATCACTTAATAATCCTCCAACAAAACCTGTAAAAATGAAGATTAAAACCATCGACGACGGCTGCGCTATCAACCTTCATGGTAGATATCACATTCCAGATTTCCTCCTCAGTAGTTAACTTCAACAATGCAGTATTTTCCTCATCAGATATCAAAGAAGGGATGACTTTAAAGATGTCATCATTCAAGAGAAGAGTCTCCTCTTCATTACTGCTATAAGACTCAGAAGTAAGAGTTTCTTTAAAAAACTTCTCAGCAGACAAACCAATATTCTCGTCATCATTCAACCAACAATCTCCTTCCTTGATGCTTTTAATCTTCCTTTTCCTTCTCTTCTTATTCACAAACGAATGAAAAAGCTTGGAATTTCTATCACCATCTTTAAGCCAGTCACTGTAACACTTCTGCTTCCAATAATCAGATTCAATTTTGAGATTCTTAATGTACAAACTATTAGCTTTATCCAACTCAGCCTTAGTATTAATGTTGAAGCTGTTAGCCAAAGAGTCTTCCAACTTCCTAACACAACCTTCCGCTTCTTTAAGATTGTTGAAAATGCTCCCAAAACTATTCGTATTCCACTATTTCAAGCAAGCTTTAAGTCTCTTTAACGTTTTCCAAAAAGAGCTGATTAGGATAACCAGTAATTGGAAGCATCCAATTAGTCTCAACAATACCCAAGAAAGACTCATCATTAGACCATATATTCATGTATTTAAATCATTTCTTATGATGATCATTAATGACATTATCAGCTTTAATTAACAAAGCCGAATGATCAGAACAGGTTCTGATCATATGATGAACCCTTGTACTATTAAAGGTAGCATTCCACTTGCTATTAACCATAGCCATATCCAAAAGCTTCCACCTTGAGCCCCTATTCCATGTATATCTCGAACCTCCATAACCAGCGTCCTTCAACAAACAATCTTTAATACAATCATTGAACTCCTCCATGCTGTTAACACATAATGAAGTGCAACCAATCTGATCATCAGAGGTGGAAATCACGTTGAAGTCTCCAACAACCAACCAAGCTTTCCCCGTAACAGAAATAGAATTAAGAAGACTCCAAAGATTCCTTCTCTCGCATCTATTACACTTAGCATAAATAATTGACAGATTGAACTCAATCTCAGAATCAGAATTAAACACATCCAAATGTAAACATTGGTCATGATCGATCAGTAAATCAATCTTAATTTCATCTTTCTAAAAACACCATACTTTGTTAGACAGATTTGCAGCAAAAATGTTGAAACCAAGCTTAGCAGCTATCTCATTAATCTTCTCGACTTTCACCAAAGGCTCTTGTAAAGCAAGAATTTGAATACTATTTGTGTTTATCATGTCCTTTAACCTCAAAATGGTAGGATTATTGTTGATACCACGAAGGTTCCAACTAATCAGACTTATCATTATCTGAGTAAGATTTTTTACAATTGTCCTTAAAACGTAAGGACTTAACAATCTTTTGATTTGGTTTCTTTATTTTTTTATTTGCTTTCAGTTTTTTAAAAAAGAATTTCTTTAAAAACAGGAGAAGTCAGGTTCATAATCTGATCATCAGGAGTATTGCAGTCTGACTTGCTGGTATCCACTTCGTTTGAAACCTCAAATTCCGGAGACCCCCTCTGAGAGCATCCTTGATCCAGATTCTTGATAGCTTCAATAATCTCCATCTTTTCAAAGGAAGTGTGTTGAAGAGTACATCCATCATCCTTATCCCGGTCTTGAAGAGTTATCGAATTCAGATCATTTTTGGAAGAGTAGATCTCCTTTTGAGGGCTTGTAAAGATAACATTGTTTTGAGAATCCACGGAATTGTCCTTGGTGGTGATAATAGATTTAAATTTCCTACTGTAAACCTTACTAAAGGGTTGAACAAGATTAACTTTTGGATTTTGAGAGCTTGTAACACTTTCTTTTACAGAGACAGAGTGTATCTTTTCTGTACTAGTAGCCTTATCATTGGTATCTTCTTTATTTGCAATCTTTTTACACTCCTCATAATTATGTCCTAAATGATGGCATCTGTGACAGTAATATGGAGCATTCTTGTAACTAAAACCCACCCAGCAACCTTCTTGATCACCAAATCTTATCCACAACTTTCTTTTCAACATTCTGGACACATCAATTTCAACCAGGGCATAACAAGCGTTCACCGAGGCCCTATTAAAATTAGGAACTACAATTTGATGAACTAATCCCAAAGAATCAGCCATATCCTTAATTATAGATCTGTTATACAAAAACTCTGGCAAGTTTTCAAATCTCACCCAAAGCAGAGTAATTGGGCATTCAAAATATTTACTATTATCAGGACTCAATTTTATGATTCTCATGACTTTACCATCTACATTCCATATACACTTCGACCATATTCTATCTACATCCTCCAACAAACTGAATTCAATAAGAATCTGTCTTGAATCAAGGGTAACATATGTGAACGATCCTTTGAATTTGAAGGACTCAAGGAAAGAATGAAACGCCGCACGTTTTGGAATACCCTGACTGAATTTCCCGATTATTGTTGATCTTGATTTTTTCAGAAGAATGGTCTTAGTTTGTTTTGAGTATTGAATCACATTGTGGTCTTCAAAAGACTTAACAAAGTCAGGAGAAAATTCTTTACTATCTGTAACATTTTTCAAGACTTCAGAATATAATTTCGTATCATTCTTTTTGCAGATTTCTATACTATGGGGAGAAGAGATCTTCTCATGCTTATCATTCAGAGAAGGAAAATCATTGATATTAAGAATATCTTTAGCCATCAAGACACAGAAACCCAGAAATCAACAAAGCCTCAACGAGAACAGAGGAAAACCAAGCCAGTGAACCGAATTCAGGAACGAGAAATCAGAAACGACTGAAGCAAACCGACGCCAGAGAAGATGAAAAAAAACACCAGAATCAGAAGGAACATTGAATATTAATCAACAAGCAGTTAATTATCTTTTTCTTCATTGAGGATGGAAGACTCTGTTTCTTGGAGCGCCATATCCAGATTGTAAAATATTATATCTATATGTGTGTGTGAACGGTCTATAACTTGAACTGTGTATATTGTTTAAACTGAATTGTAAACGAATTCAAATCTAATTATAAAAAAACTATTCAAATTGAACTATAAAAGGTAGTTTTAATAAGGAAAGAAATACAATGGTCACGTTTGAATCTCAATCCTGTCGAAGATAAAAGAGTCCCACATAAAAATAAAGAATCAATAGATACTTAGTTGAATTCATGAGTGATTACGGTTATAATTATAGTATATAGACTAATTATTTACCATAATTAAAGGACTCAAAACTCTTATTTGGATGCGATATCCATACAACATTTTCTTATCCTTTCACTTCAACATAATAATATTTCACTCCCACGTTATCCGTACGTAAATTTACCTGGCTGAATAATCAGTTACAAGAATAATCAGTTACAAAATTCAACACATCATTGACCTCGTGAACTAATACTTCAACATATCCCGCACATCTAATAACCTATCTTCATGGAAGACTATATAACGAGTCAATCTCTACTAACCACCGTCCCTACCCGGCTAGAGGATGAGGCTTTCTATGAACATCACTTTCTTTGAAACCAGAGTGGCGACCTCGTCACTCTTAGGCTCTAGACGACCTCGTCGAGGTTGATCAATGTAATAATTCTTCAGATCTTGTGTTGCCACAATGGTTCTGTCATACGCGGTAGATCTCTTCTAAGTAGTTCCAATGTACTACTGCAGCTTTGGTTCTCTTTTTCTAGTAATAGGGATCGGTCTCCGGACTTGAGGTAGGATATAGAGTCCGATACACATGCTTGAAGACATCGTTGACATCAGAATTGTTCTCATTCGAGATGAAGAGGAAGATCCCCCTCTGTCATTGCAGGCGGGGAGGTGCGAGTAGAACGTACCCCAATGCCAGATGTTGGGACGTATGCACATCTTTGGGTTCATGTCGCGTAGTAAATCCCAAATAAATATCCAAACCCTATGTGCGTCAGTGCACCACCTTAACCCCAGTACCCTTGGAATCAAGAGTCAAACAATACGTGGTATGGAGCCTCCTAGCCTTTACCAACCTTAAAGCATAACCCTTTCTGGTCTGGAGTTCTTGAAGGCTAAGGTTCTAATTGAAAATAAAATCTTTATAAGTCCAACCCTAACCCAAAGGCGTGTCTGCGGCCCAATACCAAAAAAAGAGGCGTTGGCCCGCGATATCCTCATCAAACAAAGTAGGACTTAATCAGTCGATGCCTTCCCACTTGAGAATGATCACTTATTGTGGGAAAGGCGTGACTATGCCGTCGTGACACTAAAACATCGTGCGAAAGAAAAAGTAAATTAAAAGACATGTTAAAGCATGGCTTGTTACCGTCTAGACACAAAACATATTGGGAAAACAAAAATATCTCAACCAAATGTGTTCAAGCCCGGTTGAAACCCAAACGAGCTAAGGAGCTAAAAACAAAACAAGGTGTCCCTAGCCGTCCATGAGAATTAGTTTAAACATCACAAAAACAAGTAAATAAAACAAGCATAAAGTTAATTACTAACGACAATGCAAACAATAGAATGAAGGGTGCTTGGCTAGGGCAATCACTCTTCTGGTAGGATTTTTCCATTCTCTGATTCGGGCTCTCTGTCGGTGGAGACGGCAACATCGATTTCAGGACTGTTCTTCATTTTTGCCAAACTCTAGGTCAACCACTTCGGATCAACTGGCTTTGGTTACATTTTCTTCAATTTCGCCAAACTCTAGGTCAACCACTTCAGATCAACTGGCTTTGTTCACGTTGTGCCATAATATATGTAAATTATGGTCCCTGTAATCAAACAAAAGATACATTATATCTGTTATACTTGCTTCTCTCATGGTGGACTGAATTCTTGCTCAATGCAATTCTGGACTGATTATCTATCTTTAGAACCACTAGATTAACCTTCTTTTTCAATAAATTTGCCAACAATCATCACAGCCACACTCCTTGACATACTGCTGCACAGGCAGCGATATATTCTGCTTCACATGAAGATAACGCAACAACCTTTTGTTTTTGTGAACACTAACTAATCGGGTTTGACCCAAGGAAGAATATTACCCCTGCAGTTCTCTTCCGATCATCAAGATCACCGGCTAGATCACTATCAGAGTAACCTAACAACTCCAAACTTTCTTTCTTTTTCTCATAAACGCAGCCGAGATTTAAAGTTCCTTTCACATACCGCAATATATGCTTTACTCCAGCCATGTGCTCCGTTATGGGCTTCTCCATGTATATACTCACCATACCGACAGAGAATGCTAAATCTGGGCGCGTATGCAGTAGATACCTTAAGCTGCCAACAATGCTTCGGTATAGGGTTGTGTCTACAAGTGGACTTGTGCTTTTCTTGCATAATTGTAGACGAGATTCCATCGGAATTTGTGAAGGGTTACAATCTTTCATGCCGCATTTTTCTAGCACCTTTGTTGCATATGCGGATTGGTTTAGTGTGATCTTCGTAGAACTTTGTCAGACTTCAATTCCCAAATAGTAGCTTAGTAAACCAAGATCACTCTCTCCAGTGATGACTAGATCATCCACATAAACTCCAACTATCAAATTCCATTTTCCTTGGCTTCTTTTGTACACAGCATGCTCTAATGAACACCTCTCAAAACAAAATGTTTTCAATGACTTGTCCAGTTTTGAATTCCAAGCTTTAGGTGCTTGTCGTAATCGATACAATGCCTTGTGCAGTTTTAATATCTTGTGCTCTTCTCCTTTTTCTTCAAAACCCAGCGGTTGAGTAACGTACACTTCTTCTTCCAACTCCCCATTGAGGAAAGCTGACTTTACATCCATATGATGCACCTCCCATCCTTCGTGTGCTGCAATAGAAATCAGGAAACGTACCATCTCTAGCCACAGGGGAAAAAACTTCATCAAAATCTACACCTTGTCGTTAAACGTATCCTTTTGCCACTATTCTCGCCTTGTGCCTCACTATTCTGCCTTGAGTGTCATTCTTAGCTTGTAAACCCACTTTAAACCAATAGGTTTGTGGCTGTCAAGTAATGGAACGAGCTTCCAAGTTTCATTTTCTCGAATAGAAGAAATTTCTCCCTCCATTGCTCTTCTCCACATCGGATCAGCCTTGGCTTCTTCAAGAGTTGAAGGCTCCTCTTCTCCAAGAAAACACACTCCCAAATACTCCAATTCTATTGGGAAGGTTTCATCATAAAGTTCTTTGATGTCACGCTTACCCCGTGGTCCTTCGGATAAACTCTCATCAAGTATCGAGGGTTGTAGTTTTTTAGTTGATACTAAATCTTCAAACATTGCTGCTGGAGTATATGGTGAATTTAAAATAGATGTTCTGGATCTTGTGTTCATCACTGGTGTAGCATGCTGATTTTGGTTACCGTTTAGTTCCTGTGTTGATTGTTGGAAATCCATGCCGAAATCGTTGACACCTTATTTATCTTGGAGATTTTTCGTATCAGATGTGCTTACTATGGTAAAGTAAGGTACGACAAAAATGTTCCATGTTTCCGTTACAGGAAATTTGCTCTACTCCCACTTTTTCTCCTCTTCGAATACAATGTCTCGTGTTACGACTACTCGTTTTGACTTCAGATGAAACATCTGATAGCCTTTTGTATTCAAATCATAACCAATAAACACCATCTGCTTGCTTCGATCTGCAAGTTTTGAAATGTGAGGTGTAACATTTTTTACATGTCCGACACATCCAAAGATATGAAAATGATCAACAGTTGGATTGCGGTTATAATATGCTTCATAGGGAGTTTTGCCAAAAACGTTTTTTGTTGGGGCTCGATTTAGGAGATACACGGCAGTTCATACCGCTTCTCTCCAAAATTCGTCTGGGACTCCCATTGTTTTCAACAAGATCCTTGCCATGCCGACCACTGTCTAATTTCTTCGTTCAACAACTCCATTCTGCTAAGGAGAATACGGTGCCGATAGATAATGCTTAATTCCCTACCCCTAACAGTAGATCTTGAACTCATTTGAGGTGAATTCACCGCCACGATCAGTGCGCAAGGCTTTTAACTTACTGTTTTTCTCTATTTATGTTGCAGCTTTAACCTTCTTAAATGCCACAAATGCTTTGTCTTTGTTTCGAATCAGTATCTGCCACATAAATCTTGTACAATTGTCAACCAACTGTAGGAAATAATGGTTACCTCCGTGTGGCAGGATTTATTGGCCCGCATAAATCTCCATGCCACAGATCAAGCAGCGCTTTTGCTCGGAATTTTGCCACGGTTGGAAACAGGTTTCGATGTTGTTTTCCAATCAAACAACCATCACAGATGCGGTCCTTATGCTCGATCATGGGCAAACCGTGGACCATCTGTTTCTGACTTAGAAGCTTCAAGGCTTGAAATTCCACATGTCCGTACCTTGCATGTCATCTCCATGCATTTTCTTTGTTCCTTACAATAAAACATTCGGGTAGGGCTGTATAGCATACAACCTGTTTCTTGACCTATTCACTTTTGCTAATAGCCTTTGTGATCTGTAAAAAAACTACTTATAACGTCTCTTTCAATCATAACCTTACATCCGTTTTTATAAAGCTCACTCATGCTTATAATATTACTTTTCAACATCGGAATGTAGTAGACATTAGTAAGTATTCAATGCTCACCTATGAAGTTTTCAAACAAAACCGAACCTCTTCCTTGTATTTCTACTGCCGAACCATCGCCAAATTTGATTGACCCTTTAATAGCACTTTCAATTTCAGCAAATGTTTCGATACAACCGGTCATGTGATTACTTGCGCCCGTATCTAAATACCAAATCTTCTCTCGGGTGCTTTTAAACTTTGGCACTACGTTTTATTCGTGCAATAACACTTGCTTGTTTTTTACCGCGTGGCTGAGAATACGAGTTTCGGCCATCAACAATGTCGGTTCATCTTCGGTTTGGTTTGTAACAAGGTTGGCTCTTTCTCTTCGGTTTAGTTTAGGACATTCTTTTGCAAAGTGACCATAATCATTGCAGTTGAAACACTTGATCTTAGATTTGTCGAAGTTACGCGGCTTTCGGTCTTCGTTATGGCATTCACCATTTCCCCGACCTTTACCATAACCACGCCCTCGACCACGTCCTTTCCCATGACGTCCTCCTCTGTGGTTGCTGCTGGAACCTTTTTCTCTCTTTGCCTTTGGGATTCTTAAGTCTGACTCGACATGGGTATAAAATAACTGATCTCCACTGCCTCTTGAGTGCAATCGTCCTTTAATCCCTTCCTCAAAGGTTCTGAGGCGACCAATTTCTTCTGAGACCGACATGTTCTCACAATCGCCAAACTGCTCAATCGTTCCGATTATTTGGAGAAATTTATCTGGAACAACACTGAACAGTTTTTCAACAACTTCGTTTTCGTCGAGTGTCGTACCGAGTGAGCGGATCTCGCCTACTAGCGTAGTAAGCTTCATTGCAAAGTCATTTATCGTCTCTGAATCCTCCATATGTAACTTATTAAAATGTCGTTTCAGTACCTGTATGCGAGCCTTCTTGACATGATCTTCACCAACTCGCATCTCCCTGAGTGCGACCCAAGCCTCCTTTGCCGTCTACTTTTCCGCGATTGCCATCATCACGTCATCTGACACGGCTTGTAAAATGACTATCATGGCACCTTGATCTTTGTCGACGTTTATGTCTTCACCTTCGATCACTGACCATACTCCTAGCGAATGCAATATTATCTTTATCTTGACAACCCAAATGTCATAGTTCGTTTCGCTTAACGTTGGATATTAGATCGGTATTGAGGCTCCTCCTGCCGTCGATTTGAAGAATATAACTACTTTTGATTGTTCTCCGTCGATGTTGGCCATTTCTTTGACAACACAGACTCTCATACAAAATGTAAATTATGGTCCCTGTAATCAGTCAAAAGATGCAGACAACACAACATTTACAAGTATAACAGATAAAATGTAAAAACGTAACGAATGAAAGTATTCCGGAAGTGGAATTGTTTCACCACACTTTAAAAATTAGTAGAACTTTTTTTAAATAGGACTAATACATAATAGTTAGTCGCTCTTATATAAATATCTGAAACAATAACTTATAAATAAGCGTGTTCAATATTATCTAACAATCACTAGAGCAAAATTTATTATAACTGATGAAAAATATGGTGGTGGCAAAAAATAATTATTCGTGGCTAAAAGCTTTTACAAATAAAAATTGGTTTCAAAAGCTTCTTTGGCTTAGTTAAGCTTTTGGAAACGAATATATATATATATATTTGAAGTTGTAGAAAATAGTCAATCGCAGTAATTTTATTTTCTCAGAAGAAATTTATGTAATTACAATAATGTTATGTTTTACGGTAAAGAAATGTAATTACAATAGTTTTATATATTGTTATAAAATTCGTCGAAGTACAATAATTTTATTTTTCGCAGTAGAATCAGGTAGTTGCAATAATTTTATTTTTCGCAGTAGAATCAGGTAGTTGCAATAATTTTATTTTTGTTTGTAAGATAAACTTAATTACAATAATGGTATATATAATTATAAAAAAAATTAATTACAATATATTTATGCATGATAATATATTTTTTTGTTAAAATATAGTTTTATGCAACAAAAAAATATTTGTTAAATAGTTATAAGTTATAATACTAATTTTTATTTTTTATTTATCAATTTAATATTTATATTTAATTTGTTATAATATTAAAATTTATTTATAAATTTGATATTATTAATTAATTAATATTAATTTTTATTTTTCGTACCAAAACATATATATATAATATCAAAAATATCATTCTCAAAAATCAATAAAATCCAAAACAGAGTACTATTATAAACCGAAAAACGAAAAATAAAAAACTTTCCTTGACATATGTAGTTGAAGGAACATGATATCTGATATCTGAGTACTATTATAAACCATAAAACAAAAAATAAAAAACTTTCCTTGACATATGTAGTTGAAGGAACCTGATATCTTCCCACTATCTAAGAAACACTTTCAAATATGAAACAAAATAAAACAAGACAAACAGGAAAGAATTATTAAAAAAACAAGTAAATATTAATCTTCATATTTTTGTTTGACGGGAGGCACTTCTTGAACTATCTAAACATCATATTTTTTCATCGAAGCACGACTAGTGACCTTGTTGTAAATAATCCATTTAAAAATCTATAGATTAACCAGGAAGTTGAGAATGCTGAGAATTGATAGTAGCCAGTTGAAATAATTCAGATGGCCTCGGTTCAGGTTATTAAGTATCTAGCCAAGCTTTCCGTTCTTGGTGGTCATATTTGTCACAATGGTCATCACAATAGTACTTAGGTCAGTTGCCTAATGCAATGGTGGTGACAGACAGAGCCGAGCAAATAACCATTTTTTTTAACGTATTTTCAGTTTTTTTTATTTCAAATTAGACTCGATATGATGAATACCATAATTTTTATCCACCAATTCAACTGTAAGAAGTGATGAAAATTTTGGTTTTAAAATTTCTTATATATTTAATGGTTTTAGTTTTTTATTATCAACCAAATGTTTAACAATTTCTTCAGTAGAAATTGAAACATAGGGGGTTGCTTTGTTTCTTACCTTACTGAAATAAAAAGAGACGTTTGTTAGTGTTATCCAGTCGACTTCGCCTTTAACACTGATTTCACCATCATTAGTCTAGAAATCATAAATCGCATCTCCCGATTCTGTCCAAGTTTTATCAGAAAGTTCACCATGGTAGTCTGCCTCATACTCATCAAAGAGTGGATAGTAGAGTATTAGTGAACCCTTCATATCATAAGTGGCTACGTGAGGAATCTCCTTCCCTTTTGGTTTTTCCAAATTGTAGCAATGGTTGTGGTTGGATTCGGGGAAAAAGACTTTCGCCTTTGAATTTCCGATTGGAGTTTGAAATCCGGTGGTGGTTATCCTCTCAATATATTCTATTGCATTTGATGTCGCATCGAATTCATCCGTTCACTTATTTGACCAAATCGGTATTCTATCTCCTCCCGATAGACTAGTTCTACAATTGGAGTAGTGGACTTCCCGCGAGCGATTCTTTTAGCCTATATATCTCTTCAATCGACATCGTAGGAGCTCAGTACCAATATGGTGGTGGCTAGTGTCGAAACACAGCCGTCGACGGTAAAAATCAAGAAGAAAGAAACAAAACAGTGAATATATACCATAACCCTATGTTAGTATATAAGCGACTCGGAGAAAATTCTTAATTTTTATTCCTAAAAGTCTAAAAACAAAAGTATGGTTTGAGGCGCCTTAAATAGGAATCGCCACATCCCTAATACAAAATATGAAAACAAAAATAAACGTAATAAAATAATATTTTTCTATTCAATTTGAATGTAATCAGATTTAATTTGCTATATTAAATAAATCCTTGAAGTATAAAAAATAAAATAAATCTAAAACTAAAGCATTTAAATAGATTTTTTGTTGAGGTCTTCCGTCTATATCGCATATGCCTCATATTTGACATCAAAGCAGGAAATATACTTAATCTTTTCTTCATATTTAGTGTCAACGTCTTGAATTATGTACCTCAATAATATACAAATCCTCGATATACGTTAGGCCAAAAGAGAAAAATTTCCTTATCATCCTAAACTATTTTCATCAAGAGTTGAGGCACCCATATGGCATAAAGTAGATCTCGTACCTTGTTCTACTCCTACAGAAAATGAAGAAATAGAGTATCATCAGTGAAGAACTATCTGAATGTAGCATATGAAATTAAAAATACACCGTATAATGTAAAATACTAAAAACAAATTGCACCATCTTATGGCTTTCACGAAGATAAAAAAACTCGTAGATGTCAGCATGTTATGACTCTTAAAAGACAGCAAAAATCTCTTCATATATCACCAAAAGCATTTTAAGAAATCACCACAAAATATTACATATATAGATAACAAAATAACAAACCAAGAAACATCATGGTGAATATACCTTTCCTCTTTCCCCCTTATTGATTCACATAGCGAGGGTATCATTGAACACTCACAAAATTGGAACAATACCATCAGATGTCCCATTTGGATATTACGAACTAACACACAATATCCACCAGCTGATTAGCTAATAACTACATACCATCTTAGAGTATCATGCATGCCCTCAATGCTATCATCTTTCATATATAGAAAAAAACAGCTACTCAACTGGTAAATTCATGTACATACTATAATGTGTTACAAAATGCATTCATAAGTTTGAAAAATAATTACATGTTGCATTATAGTGCACAGAGATAGTAATTATTTGAAAGATTAGAGGAAACATTAGTGAACCATCGAATTCATATGATACGTTTGATGAGCATAAATCAATAACATTCTTTTATATTCTAACTGTAACCTTCATCAACATACAAGGAGGTCTCGCTACAATTATTCCTTGAACTTTTAAGAGGTAATAACTCTCAAGTGTTTTAAACCCATTAAATCTCAAGTGTTTTAAACCCATAATAACCATAATCACAATCCCTATCATAGATTATTTCACTGTCCAAACGATCTGTATTCTAAACGGAAAAAAAACGTACCATAAACTAGAAAATTTAATGCATATCCTTAATCCTATAAATACACAGAAACAAAAATTAGACCTGATCTATAAGATATAATATTTATGAATAATAACCCACATGTGTAGTGCAATTCTTATGTCTCTCAAAATATTTTCCTAGTATTCTTATGTAGATCAAAACAGCTTCTTTGGCAGCCAACTGCACCAATTCAATTAGACACAAAATAAGTTCAAGTAGTCAATTTATATTACCAAAATATTCTAATTCAAAGAACATTAGCAACTCTGATGTATCAAACATATGAAACAATGAAACAAACTTCTATGTAACCAAGAGAGAACAATAAATAAAAATCATAAAAAAAATCTAAGAAACCTGAATAGAATTATCAGTGAACATATAAACCAATAAAAAAATCAATAATCTAAAATAATAATATCCAATAGTATAAATTATATAAAAATATACAAATTACAGAAGTATAATCAGGGTGGTTAGTTATCATAGAAGCAACAGTCTTTGTAACCAATTCATCAAGCTCGCTAGTTGTAATACCTTTATACACACTCAGACAGACCTTTTGGGCTACGAGCACCACATTATATTCTTCGACATTAGGCTGTAACTCAGGTTTTAAGCCTCGTCGTGATCTTATCAAAATGAACTTGTTCTTTCTTCTCATCTCTCTTAATCACATACGTCTTTGAGAAGCAAACATAAACACTCTCCAATAATATTAACACTCGGGTGAGGAATTTTGTCGAGCATGTGTTGTGTGTAAAGATAAAAGTGATAATGGCAGCTATATAGAATATATGGTTGGTTTTTGGATTATGAGAATTGATTTTGGGAAGTTTCTTCTTAACAACGAATCGAGAAGTTCAAAGCTTCAAGTTGCAGAAAAAATACATTCAACAAAATATATCAAATTAAAAATATTAATAAAATCAAAATATCAAAAGCAATACACATAACCAACTAAATAAAAACCTAGAACAATAATATATACAAATTAGTTACTCGCAAAGATTTATACATGCCATCACTAAACACAGATAAATATATTAGTGAGAGAAAAAAGAGTAAAACCTAAAAGTAGAAAAAATGGGGAAGAAAATGAAAAGAGAAACCCAATATAGAGAGAGAAATATAAATTTATGCGTAATTTTAAAGTTTATTCCTCTATCCAATTGTTTTTGTTAAGTGTCAATATTTAAGTAATTTTCAAATAAATTTTGAAATTATATATTTTACCTCGGGACATAGGGTCATGTAAAGGTGAACGAGTTGCAAAAGGCTAATAATAGTGTTTAATCATGAACTTTGTAGGGTCATTTTCTTCCTTAAAGTTATCAAAAATATTATGACGGTGGATGACAAAAGCGTATGTATTTTACGTGCTTCAAACTAAGTCCATCAGTAAAATGTGGATTATTACAAGCTTTTTTAGGTGAAGCATTACAATTTGTTTAGCTGTTGTTGTACGTCAACATGAGGAATGACTTAGTCATCTGTTAAAAAATGGGATCTCATATATGCGAATATATAATTATATATTTAAAATTGGTGTTTAAATCTATGAATTATAAAAATTTATTTTTATGAAAACTATTGCTTTATAAAAACGGCGTCAATTTGATTGTATAATAATATGTATGATCTCTTCTAATCAATGAAAATTAACTAGAAAAAAATAGTTGAGAATGAAAATTGAAAAAATAAATTAATATACTGATAATAAAATAAAAATATAATAAATTGAGCTAAATCGCTGAAAATTAACCAAAATAAATAGTTAAAATAATATTTAAAAAATAAATAAATATACCAATAGCAAAATAATAACATAAATTGAGCTAAATCGTATCCAAACTAATGAAAACGTGGAATAAAAAACAAAAAACACAGGGTAAAAATATCAGTTTTTTAATAAACATTATGGGTTGTATTTATAAATTCAACATATAAAATTCAAGGTCCGCTTGAAAAAGGTAAGACTCTATTTCGTTCTAAGAAATTGAGTCTTAATCTGATTCTCATTAAGATTTAATAGGGTGTCAGATGGATGACATCTCGAGTTTGAGCTATTGTTTCTGATATCTCTATGGAGGAAGATGAATTCTTATCACCGAGATCTTTAAAATTTTCTCCAGATAAAGAAATGGATCTTTGTGACTTTCTTTCCCTGAATACTGGCAAAACATAATAGTATATGAATCTCCAACCAACTAAAGAAAATAATCAACCACCGTTGAATCTGAGAACAATACAAACATGAGAATTAATCCCACATACGAGTAATCCTCAAAAGATCAATCATTACTCAGAACTGGTAATTTAGTTTCAGTACAAATATTTTTCGCTGATTTATTTAAGTCCAACAAAAAAACTGTCCATCATGAAAATCTTTCAATTCAGAAGAAAGAAGACTACTTAGCAATCAAATTTGAAGCAAGAGAAAAAGAAACACTAGAACTGATTGCTAAAACAACCTTAGTTGGAAAGTTTACTACTGGTAAACCGAGTTTGGAAACAATAAAGAAGTTCATGAACAATTTCAAATTTAAGGGTGAATACAGTCTCTCTAAATGGACAATCGACATATCTTTATTCAATTCAATTAGAAAAAATATATCAAGAATATTTGGAAGAGAAATGTCTGGGCAGTTGGGTCTAAGACAATGAGGATCCTAAAATGGACTCCACTCTTAAATCCAAACTATGGAAGTCTTATCTCTCCATTTTGGATTAACCTTCCTAATCTTCCTGACTATATGTTCAATGAAGAAACTATCAGAGCAATGGATAAAGCATTGAGTTCTGATTTATCTATCTGGGTTCTTCCTAGAAATAGAGAAAGGTTCAACTGCTGCAAAATCTAGTTAGAAATGGATCTTTCTAAAGAACTGAGAAGAAAGATTTGGATTAGATTTGGAGGTGAAGAAGGGTTCTGACATGGAATTTATTACAACCCCATTTCTAACTATTGTCACAAATTTTATCACCTGGGACATGGCTCAAGTCATTGGAAAAAATGACTCAACAACAACACAATCACACAATCAAAGACAACACAACTCATTACACTTCCAATGTCCCCAAATCTACTCCAACTTAAGAGATCTTACCTTCCTGAATAAAATCTATTATTGTTAAACCACCATCCACTGATCATACTTCAACCTGCATTGGACCTTCCACCGTCAAAGAACAAAACAAAAATATTAGAAATAAAGATCCTCCATCAAGAGTAAAATAGAATAAATCAGTTACTCAGCTTGGCAAAAATATTAACAACAACAAAGATAAAACAATTTCTAATAATAACTCAATAATTGGCTCAATCATAGTGAATGATTATGATATTATTGAAGTCTTGCAAACCATAGACAATTAAGGCCTCTTTACATTGAATAGAGAAACATACTTTATTGTTGAAGAAGGAAACTCTATAATCAAAGAAAACATAGGCAGTCTCTTTTGTTCTCCTAGACCTAAGAAGCCTGATAATGGGAGAGAGTTTAAAAGGGTTGAAGAGAAAAAATAAAAAACACCTAAATGCTGGAATGCGAAAGGCCTTGTATCCTCTAATATAATGCAGCAGAAAGGAACTGCTAAACCTTTCAACACCTCATCCAAATGACTATTTCTATCTTAAATTGGAATGTGAGAGGGCTTGGTAATAAAGATATTTTAATAAGATTAAATTATTTCAAGAGATCTGAAAAAACAAACTTTATATCTTTGAAAAATCCATTGATATCTCAAAACAATCTGGAATCTATGTCTAAGAAACTTGGCTATCTTTAATCAACTAGGAATATTATTAACAAGATATGGGTGATGTGTACATCTGAATTCATTGTTGACATAATAGTGAATGAGGAGAAAATGTTGTATCTTAATGTTAAGCATCAATATCTGGACAAAGACTTTAGAGTCACTGTGGTCTATGGTAAATTCAAAAGATACTTGAAAACTAAAATATGGGACAACATCAGAGCAGTTGAATATGATTCTATATAATGGATGATTGTTGGGGATTTTAATGCAATCTTTAATCGTAATAAGCAATTATATTGCTCAACTACCTGCCTTAGAAGCATAAATGAATTTAATAACATGCTTCTTGAGTGTCACTTAACTGATATAGGATTTTCAGGCTATAAGTTCAAGTGGACAAATGGAACAAAATAAAAAAAGGCTAGATCGAGCGTTATACGACACTGCTTGGAGGAACAACTTTGACAATACGACTATCAAACATACTATCAAGACTTCTTTTGATCGCTATCCAATTAGCATTTCACTATATGTCAATAAAGGTTAGATCAAGTCAAGCTTTAAATTCCTAAATATGTGGTATAGGCATAAGAAATTATTAAGTATGGTTGGAAAGAAATGGGTAAAGGAGATGATTAGCAATCCAATTCACATATTCTGGTGCAAGCTTAAAAGACTGAAAACTGGATTTAAAAGGTGGAATAAAGATACTTTTGGGAATATTTTTACTCCTTAAAGCATATTGAAGATGAAATCAACTTTAGAGAAAAAAAACTATAAAACTTCTTAATTTATAGATGACAAAATTCTTCTAGACAAAGCTAAAGCCGAACACCATGAATTACTAGCAAGAGAGGAAAGTTACTGGGAGAAAAAAAGTAAACTCAAAATGGCTAAAAGACAATGATTGAAAGACTGCATTTTTCCACAACTTTATTAAAAAAAAAGAAACAGAAAGAACAAAATAGCTACAATCTGGGATGGAGGAGTCTATAAAAAACTACTATAAAAGCTTAATGGCGGATCCTCCGAATCATAGAGAATATGAAAATCTATTCAACTGGATTCCTAATCTTATAAATATGATGGAAAATATCATGCTAATGTCTATTCTTCAAAAAAAATGTTATTAACTCTCTTAACCTTAATGGTGGTGCAGGTCCTGATGGTTTTAGTGGAAACTTTTTTCAAACTTGTTGGGAGATTATTGGCAAAGACTTATATAAAGTTGTAAGGGATGTATTCAAAGGAAAGCTTATTCCTATTAGATTCTATGTTACCTCAATATGTCTTATTCCAAAAATTGGTTACCCAAAGACTTGGAAAGAATTTAGGCCTATTAACTTATCCAAAATTCCCTCAAAAGTGATCAACAATATGCTAGTTTCTCTTCAACCAAAAATCATCTCTGAAGATCAAGAGGCTTTTGTTAAAAAGATGAGTATTTATGAGAATATCCTGATTACTAAAAAGCACTTCTATGATCCAAACTACAAAACCAAATGGAGTAATGATTTACAGAAAATGGACGTGTCTAAAGCTTTCAATAAAATTTCTCATAAGTTTATCTTGAGGATTATATCTGCATTTGGGTTTGAATGTAAGTTCATGAACCTAATCTTAGAGAATATCAATAGTATATAATCATCTATCATAGTCAACGAGGAATTGAGAGTCTTTTTCAAGTCCACTAAAGGGTTAAGACAAAGAGACCCACTGTCTCCAAGTCTGTTTATTATAGTTGAAGAATACTTGATCAGAGGTATTAAACATGTATCCAATATGGATCCATCAACAAGATACAAGAATAGAGGGATCTGGAACATACATTGTCTGGCTTTTGCATATGACGTCATAATTTTATTCAATGGGTCTTCAGCCTCCATCAACAAGATACATAACATACTGAACCATTATCAAGAGGGATCAGGCCAAGAAATCAAAAATGAGAAATCAAATAATAGTTTCTTCTAAAATGATTCCTTTTAGAGTTCAAAAATTGGAGAAAATGTTGGGTTTCAAACATAGCAAACTACCGTTACAGTATTTAGGAATCACCATTAGTAACAACAACAGAATCAGTAACATGGAAGAATTGGTCAACAAAATCAGAGCTAAGATATTTGAATGGGACAGTGTTCACCTATCATTTAGGGGGAGAATTACCCTAGTTAAGGCTATTCTTAATACAATCCTTACCTATTATTCTTAAGTCCACAATCCATAGAACTAATAGCATATGCAACAGATTCTTGTGGGGCTCTAAAGAAAATAAAAAGTCTATTTTCCGGTCCTCTTCGCCTAAGTTGTGCAAACCTTATGATGAAGGTGGTCTCAATATAAGAGACTTAGAAGAAGTTCAAGATACCTTCTCTTACAAGCTATGTTTAAATTTCAGAGAACTAAACTCTCTTTAGGTTGGATTCATGCCTTCTATTTACTGCAACCAGTACCATCCTATCACTGCCCCTAAACCCAAAAACTGCTCAAAGATATGGAGTAGACTTAATAAAATATGAGACAAGGTTGAGACTTTTATCTACTAGAAGGTTGGTGAAGGAAACATGTTTGATGGTACTGTCCTAAACAAGTAAAAGACTTATAGGCTGATGGTAACTCGATAATGTCTTAACTAAAAGGAACATTTTCCATTGCCAGCATTGAGAAAATTAAAAATTTATATTGAATTCATCCAAAGACTCAATCAAGTGGTATTATTCTCCATGAGGTATGTACAACACGAAAGAAAATTTGAATGATATTAGAATGAGACACAACAAATCTAATCTCTACAAGAAAATTTAGAATCCTATTACACCAAAGAAATGTTTATTTATGGTTTGGAGAACCATTCAAAATTGGCTGCCTATTGCTTCAATACTTCAAAACAAAGAATTTCAAATAGCTTCCAAATGTCAGCATTACGAAAATTCTGAGACATTTAATCATGTCTTCATTCAATGCTCCAAATCTTAAGATTTTAGATTCTAATTTGCTTATATGTTCGAGATAATTATTAGCTAAAACATCTCATTCACTCACATGATAAGGAACTGGTTCTGGTCCTTACACAAAGACACTCATATGAGAACTATTTTACCAGTAGTCATCTCACCGGTTATTTGGTATACTAGAAACAAAATGAAACACAAGGAGAAATCTTATACCGTCGGTTCAATGATTGACTATGTAATACATATTATTTATGGTCTCGATCAAGCGAATCTTCTCAAGAGAACTCACTGGGGAAACGATTCTGGGATTGTTATATATATATATTGGTTGTATTAATCACTTAAACAAACCCAGAATAGCTCTTTCCTTAAAACAGAACCACCCTAAAGCTAACAAATACAAACTAAACTATGATGGAGCCAGTAGTTTCACATGTAAAGAAACTGGTGGTAGAATAATACAGGATCATAATGGTGACCTAATGGTTGGGTATGGAAGATCTTATGGAAGCAATCCCCAATTGTAGCTGAATACAGAGCCTTACTAGATGGCATATTTCTCCGTAGATCAAAAGGAATTTATTCCTTGGACATCAAAACATACTCCACTATTCTAACAAACATGATTCTTTGTGGTAAATCTCCTTGGTTTCTAGAGCTTATAATCAACTGGTGCATGGATTTAATCACTCTTACAATGACTATCATCCACATATACCGGAAACATAACATATCGGCTGACTTGATTACCAAAAATGCTCTTAGCATAGGTGGTAACATATACTATTGTCTAGAGAATATTCCTAATGGCCTAAGAGCCATTATTCTACTTGAAAGTCTAGTTACTGGATACATAAGAATCGACAAAGACGACTAATCAAATCTCCATAACTATAAGTAAGCTGATGACTTACATTCCTTGATGCTAGTTGAAAGACAAATCTCGGTTTTTGAATATCTTCTCTCTATCAACAACTTTTCTGGTACATCTAACTTTATTAATCTCCAAAGAATCAACAAAGATAAAATCAAAAATTAAGGATTTCACTATGTTTCAGGGCATGATTGTCTTTAATCTCGAAGCTCTGTCGTTAGTAGCAAAGTTTTGGTCGTGGCACCACCTAGTGTATTTTAGAATTCAATTATGTCAAACGTAAAGAGTTTGGCTCTTTGGTTTTCTCAATTGAGCCTTAGGCCTCTACTGTATATTCAATCATTAATAAAAGGCTCAAATTGGAGAAAAACAAAACAAATGAAATTCAAACTTTTAATTAATCGTAGAAGTTCGACTGATTTTCTTTTTTAATTTAATAATCCTACAAACCGACTTTGTCAAACTAAATTTTATATATATATATATATATCGAACCGGACAAATTTAAAATAATATTATAACTGACACACCTCAAATATGTAGATAGTTATGTATCACAATATGTATAACTTTTTGAACGCTGGGGTTTAAAAAACAAAAAAAAATAACATAGTTCAACGATTTAGAAATGTATATAATTTATTTGTTCTCTAAAAATTAAATATTTTTTAGTTAGTATTTTATTTAATGGATTTTATAATTTTATTAAACTTAGAGGTTTATTTTAGTAAGTTTGAAATATTTTAATAGGATTTTAATTTATATTTACTTAAAAACTTATTGATAATTTATAAAATACACTCTCTTCCGCACTAAGAATATAATCGAAAATATGGTTAGTATACAATTAATAAAAAAATGAGTAATTAAAATTAACCATTTTACAAGTGTAAGCTAGTTTTGTTTTAGAAAATTAAAAGGAAAATAATAATAATAATAATATATTTTTAGGGAGACTTAACAATAAACACCATTTACCAAATATATTACGGATAAAGACCAAAAAAAATTGAAGAGACTTTATACCTTAAATACCCTTCTATATAAAATACACTAACCTAATATAATGCTACAAATAAACTACATTACCATAATTCGAACTTAAAACTAACAAAAAATTAGACTTGAAACACTACGAAAACAGATCTTAAAAATAACGAGTTCGAGCTCAAATTCAAGTTTCAAACACACAAAATATTGGGTATCTTTGCATAATCAAGTAAAAACACAAATCAAAATCATATGAAAATAAAAGAAAAACAAAAAATCGAGTAAAAAATTGAAAGAATCGCCTAATACAGAGTTGTTTTATTCACGAAGAGAGAGAAACAAAATTGGGGAAAATGGTGAAGAATAGATCTAAAAGCCTTTATATTATAGAATTGGGGTATTTAGGGTATTAGTGGATCTTTTTTAGTAAATATTTCAAAAAACGGGTCTTTCTTGGAGATATATGAAAATATGAATCTTAATTGGATAATACTTTGGGTATTGGGTCTTAAATGGTACTTTACCCATATTTGTAACCTATTTCTTATTAGGTATGTAAGTGGATTTTACATTTTTGGTTGAAGTTTTGTTTCACCAAAAATATATGTGGTGGATGTCTTTCGTCAAACCTTGTGTCCAAAGGTTCATAGATATATGTTCCAATGTTAACAGTCCAATTAATTATAATCTTTAAATATTTTACTAATTACATTTTGGAAATTTTATATGCATATCGAAGTGTTTGTTTGTTATAATCTGAGTAACATTTACGCGCGATAAATGTAATACATACAACATTTCGTATATAAAAATCTAGAATTTATAAATAAAATATATACAACTTCACCGTATAATTTACATATCAAAACTAGCGATTTTGTTAAAAGTTAGTGATATTCTAGATTTTTTTAACTAAAAAACAACACAAAATAATCAAGAAAGAACAAATTGAACAATGGAGGAATCATAACTGGAAAAAAAAAATCAAAATATAAAAAAATAAGTAAAAGCAATCAGAAAAGCGAGAAACTCGATCCATCAGCTAAGGCGAGAGCAGTATTAGAAGTAAAATTCACATTATGACAAATGAACTTTGGGAAAGTAATTTGGAGATGATGAATACGTAACTCGAAGCACTATAAAAACTCATCGAACCAATGGTTACATCTCAAATCTAAAAAATCATGGATAGGGACGAAGAAGAAGGGAAATATATCAAAAGAAGAGTTAGATCCAATGAGACATCCTCGGAGAAAATTAGCAAACACATAGAGCGCAAAATGAAGAGGAGGAGCAAAATTGGTAGGAATGTGAGGTGTCAAAAGGATTGCTTGCCCATGAAGATAGGGTAGGACATCAGACGGCTCCGACAACCTATAACATGTCTCAGTTAACAGTTAATATGGACCGTCGATAGTGATAAGAGAAGGAAAATATAGGTGATCATTATGTAATTTATTCCACAAATAGGACCAAAGATTATATATTTAGTGGTTAAGGACCAAAGTAAATCAAACATAAGATGTAAAGGGGTCAAATGATACACCTCAAGAACTTGTCTGTAAATAGTCAAATAGTACGATGAGAAATCCACTTTTATGATGATAATTATGTAATTTTACTATCTCCCTCATTTACTATATGAAGGACATTCCCTTTTGGGGAAATGGGCAAATGATTAGTCAATTATTGCTACATTTATTCATTTTGTCTCTTTTCCATTATGGTAACCACTAATTTCATTATTTGCTGTCACTTCACGCAAATATTCCCTAGTCTGATCCTCTCTTACGAACATTTCCGCTTCTAAACTTCACTAAGGATTTTAAAAGTTCATCAGTGGCACCGTCTGTGAGAACCGTTTGGTACCCAGAATTAATTTTCTAAAACCTTAAAAACTATAATTTTTTTTAAATAATTGGATACTGAAGCTCGTGGAGAGATCGAGACCAATCCTACAAGAGATCTAGTTGGTGTTGAGTATGGTGACCATATGATGGAAGAACAAGTCACAAACGAATGCATTACCCCGAATCGATACGCTGAAGAGCTTCTTGAGGAATCAGTCCTCGTCGCCAGACGAAAAGAACTTCTAGAAGACATCAAAAGGTTGAATACGGAAAGCGAAGCCATGATGGTAAGTCTTCATCTTCAAATATACCTCCTTAAGTTCTGATAAGTCTTCCTTTTCGGAGACAAATGCCAGATACAAAGTAGATTGAAGGCACCGAGATTCGAAGGCGCGTAAGCACACCCATCGGACCAGTCGTAGAAGGAAGGAGTCTAGGAACAAAGCCGACCCTAGTAAAAGGAAAATTTACTCCAAGGATCATGATAAGACGAGAAATGTTCGAGTCGAACATATCACTACTCGGAGACAGCCTCATCAAGATTACTGAGTAAGTAATCGCTTTACTTCTCCGACTGAAGAAAGACTGTATCCACCAACCAATGACGGTCCGGGAGGAAGTGCTTACAAAGTTGGACAGAACTGGAGGTTTTCCCCTCTTTCCCCGGAGATCCTCTCTGGACATCTTCCTAAATGGTTCGATATTTCCAAGCTAGAGAAATTCGACGAAACCCAGGATCCGGACAACCATATTGAGCAGTTCAAGAACATTATAATCAATTACGATAATGACGACAAGTTTTTATGTACAACATTCTCTTAGATTTTCAAAAATACTACGTCCAAATGGTATAACCGTCTACCACAAGGAATCATAAAGAATTTTGACATGTTTTGGAGCATGTTCTGACAGCACTTCGTCGGAAGCAAAAAATTCCGCGCAAACGGGGATACCATCATTTATTGTAGACAGAAAATTGGAGAAAGCTTGAAATAGTACACGAAACGTTTCATTCAGGTCAAGACGGACATGATATTTTATGAAGATAAGGTAGCATTAGCCGCTTTTCGGATGGGTCTTCTTCCAGGGATAATAAAAGACAATGACGCGGAGACACAGGCCATGACATTCGGAGCGATATTGGATCATATAGAAAAAAGAATCTTAGTCGAAAAAACTAGGGCATCGGAGATAGAATCTATGTCTCAATTCTATCAGGATCTGACCACAAGCTGCGCAGGCGGTCACAATTGTCCGACCACGAGCCCAACTTCATGCAACGAACCAAACCCTTTAGCGGACGATACAAAACCAACAGTACCAACAGGCAGGTCAAGCAGCTCAGCATTATGTCAGACCTGCATCCAATAGGTGGGTCCGACCAGCTCATTATACTGAATTGACCGAGCACGTCTCAACCATTTTTGAGAAAGCACGTGCGAGTGTGCATTTTTGCAAGCCTTTCCCATTATAGAATCTGAGGGAGCACATGAAGAACAAGTACTATCAATTTTATGACGACATCAGGCATCACACCAAAGATTGCGTGACATTAAAGAAAGAAGTCCAGTATCTGATAGAGAATGGAAAGTTAGTTGATTTTGTCAAGAAGAATACTGCAATCGCACCAAAGCAAGAAGCTGCTCTGAAGAAAGAAGATACCATGATGATATTTGAAGCGGTTGACGAAGAAATTATTGATTGATCTGTAGTCGGGCAGGAACAGTGTGAACATCATGGAGGAATCAATCACCGGAGGAAAGGTTAGTGAATTATGCGTGTTTTTTGAATCACTAACCATTTTCGGTGGGGATACGGTAGCAGGTATATCAAACTATTCCCGAAAAAGGAACATTGTGAGTCTGGCGACACAGTTGGAAGCAGGAGCCTCATCGCACCTATACAGAAACCTATCACCAATTCTTTGCTTCGAGGATGATGACATGAGAGACGTAGCTTGTCCACATAAGAACGCAGTGGTAAGCGGTGCAGAGATAGCTTGAAACGAGAAAAAAAATTGATTGTCACAAGGAGCTCGGCCAACATAATGTTTATGACAACCTACAACCTGATAACAAATCCACCAACAATCATACAATCTGACAGAATGGAAGTAGGATTCACCGGTACAACCGCCAACGTAGTTGGAGAATTCAAGGGAATGGTAGAATTCGGAAGAGGGTCATTCAAGAAGATAGTCACAATACTATTCGTAGTGGTAGACACCCCCGCATCGTACAATGCCGTCTTCAGAAGGTCATGGTTGTCTAAGATGCAGGTTGTGCCTTATACTGTTCACCATTGTTTAAAATATGTGGTGGGCAGCAATGTGGGAATGATAAGGTTAAGTCATAAAATGGCTAGGGAATGCTACAAAGCTGCACTGGCCCTCAAGCAGTTAAAGAGGGTCGGACCGAAAAAAGAATAACAGTCAGAGGCGCCTCCCGCAGATTCTGATCCTGTTGAGGATCCGAGGGAGGCTCCTGGGTTCATGGTCCCTGATGAAGGCTTCAAGGATCATGCTTTTAGCCCCGGTAAAAGTCTCAAGATAGGAACAAGGCTATCTCAAGCGGTAAAAGAAAGCTTACTCTGATTTATTTCTACCAAATTACATTTGTTTGCTTGGTGCACAAAAGATGTCACAGGGGTCCCAGAAAATATTATCTGTCACAGGTTAGCTATACAGAACAATGTTCGACTGATCATTCAAAAGATAAGATCTTTTTCTCAGGAGAAAACTGAAGCGATAATGGCCGAGGTAGACCGTTTGACGAAAGTAGGCCACATCCATGAATCACAATACCCGTTGTGGACGGCCAATATGGTCTTAGTAAAGAATAAAAATGGCAAGTGGTGGATGTGTGTAAACTTCACTGAGCTGAATAAGGCTTTCCCTAAAGATCATTTCCCGGTCTTCAGAATAGATCTATTGGTTGATTCGACATCCGGAAATCGTTTACTGTCCTTTATAGATGCGTACGCTGGGAAAGATCAAATCTAGATGGACCCAATGGATCAGGAGAGCACAACTTTCATCACCGAAAGGGGTTCACACTGCTACAAGGTGATGTCGTTCAGACTAAAGAACACGGGGGCAACATATACACGTTTAGTGAACAAAGAAGCTTTCGAGAGTCATATCGGTAGAAATGTGGAAGTCTATATAGACGATATGTTAGTCAAAAATCCCAGAGATGAGGATCATTTAGCTTACTTGGAAGAAACCTTTGCTAATCTGGCCAAAATATATATAAAGTCGAACCCGGAAAAATGAAGGTTTGGTGTAATATCCGAAAAATTCTTAGGCTACATAGTCAGTGAACATGGTATCGAAGCTGATCTCATGCAGTTAAATGCTTTGTGTACCATGGATCCACCAAGAATGATCAAAGAAGTGCAAATTCTGACCGGAAGGCTAGCCGCATTAAACAGGTTCATATCGAGGTCATCGGATAAATGTGCCCTTTTTTCCAAGTACTGAGAAAAGAAAACTATTTCGATTCGACACAAGAGTGCTCGGATGTCTTCAACCACATCAAACAGCATCTTTCCTCCCTGGAATTCCTGACAAAGCCTCATCCGGGGGAGAAATTTTTCATTTACCTAAAAGTGTCTGATTTCGCAGTCTGTGCGATCTTAGTCCGAGAGGAGTCAAACGTTCCAAGGCCAATCTACTATGTGAGTAAAAGTCTTTTGGACGCAGAAAAGCGTTACCTCAAGCTAGAAAAGTTAGCACTTGCGCTAGTGACATCCACTTGAAAAATGGGACCTTATTTCCAAGCTCATATGGTTGTGGTGCAAATATTGTTTCTCTTGAATAATATGCTACAAAGGCCCGATGTGTCGGGAAGAATGACAAAGTAGTCGGTAGAGCTTGGGGACTTTGACATTCAATTTGAACTGCGAACCATAATCAAAGCACAAGCACTAGTTGATTTCTTGGTGGAATCCATTATAACCGGGATAACATGGATGTTGAACAAGAAAAGTCTGACCTGGATTGGTTAGTACGAACCGATGGGGAATCCATTTCATCTGGCTGTGGTGCAGGAGTACAATTTACTTCCCCGAAAGGTATTGTAATGTACAAGGCCATTCGACTAGGATTCCAAGCATCAAACAATGAGGCAGAGTATGAAGCATCTCTGCCCGAGTTAAGCCTTGCAAAGATTTGCGGAGCCAAACGAGTTAAGTTGATAAGTGACTTCCAACTCTTGGTGAACCACACTCATGGGCGGTCAGAAGTTAGAAAAGATCATTTAGTGAAGTACTTAGGTGTCTTGAAGGATTTTACCTTAGAGTTTGAGGACGTCACGTTTGAACATGTTCATAGGACAATGAATTCAGTTGTTGATTCTTTGGCTAGGGCATTTTATTCCGAGGAACACCCATGGATAGTCACCCAAGAAAGTTCGTCAATCATTAAGGGATCCGAACTGGTTGAAGGAGGCATTGAAGCTTTTCAGATTTCCACAGCTCTAATGAAAGATTGGAGAAGCAAGATACAAGAGTTTTTAGTCCATAACATACTGCCAGTTGAAAAAGTAATGGATAAAAGGATACGGATACGTGGTACTGGGTGGAGTATTGTATAAGAAATATTTTAACCGACCTCTGTTTCGGTGTTTAGGAAAAGATGAGTCATAGTTAATATTTTCAGAGCTTCACGATGCGGAAGGATCTGCGCACTGTGGATACAAAACACTGATAGGAAGAGTTCTTCTGGCTGGTTATTATTGGCCGACCATCTCAGCGGACGCCAAGGAATTGGTACAAAAATGCAATACTTGCCAGCGATTTTCTAACTCAATCCATATGTGGGGGGTTCCCCTCGATTCAATATCAAAATCTTTACTTTTCGATCGATGGGGAATCGACTTAGTCGGACTACTTCCTATGGCCTTAGAAGGGCGTCAAACGATCATAGTCGTTGTGGATTACTTCTCTAAATGGGTAGAAGCTGAATTGTTGGCAGGAATGAGAGCGAAAGATGTGATCAAATTCATCATCTCCAACATATGATGTCTTTCTGGTGTACCAAAGAAGATTACGATGGACAACGGCCCACAGTTCGACAACAACAAAATGAGAGCTTTCTGTGCGTCCAAAAGAATAAAACAATGTTTCTTAGCACCTTTCCACCCTCAAGCGAATGACCAGGTCAAAGTAACCAATCGGACAATTTTAGATGGGCTGAGGAAGAATCTAGAGGGTAAAGCCGAGAAGTGGCCAGACTACTTACAGAAAGTGTTATGGGCTTACATGACTACTCCCCGACCGCGATGCATGAGTCGTCCTTCGCACTTGTGTACGGAATGGACTCAGTAGTGGCATCGGAAACGATGTTCCCATCTTATAGGCTGAGTGAGTATTCTGAGGAGGGAAATGACAAAGGAAAGTGCACCGAATTAGATCTGATAGAAGAAAAAAGAAGAAGGGTACAATTATACTCTTTGCACTATCAGAATCTAATGAGAAGCCGGTATGCTTCAAAGGTCAGAAGAAGATAATTCGAGGTTGGTGATAAGGTCCTAAGAAAATTCTTCCTGCATACGAAAGAAAAGAGACTTGGAAATCTCGCTCCGAATTGGGAAGGTCCATACTCAGTAACAAAGAAGATAAAACCAGGGACGTGCGAGCTAAAGGATAAAGAAGGGAGATATTTTCGCCATCCCTAGAACATTGAGCACCTCAAGGTTTACATAAAGTGAATGTTTGACATGTAAATATTTTATTTATCAGTTTATGTAAGTACAGGTGGTACACTCTTTCCTACCCTGGTGGCACAGGAAGGTTTTAATGAGGTGCCTAAACAGCCGGCTTATATATTTAATTTCATTGCCTTCTTGAAAAATGACTTGCATAAAGTTCATCTTTTTTAACTCAAAAACACACTCCAAAGACGTTTGGACAAGAAAGTTCATCTCTTTGAACTTAAAAGATACTTCAAA
Source organism: Limnanthes douglasii subsp. nivea (assembly GCA_036936605.1). Lineage (NCBI taxonomy): Eukaryota > Viridiplantae > Streptophyta > Magnoliopsida > Brassicales > Limnanthaceae > Limnanthes > Limnanthes douglasii. The sequence continues at coordinate 98,117,233 of JAUPFV010000005.1, forward strand.
TAAGTTTGGACAAGAAATTTCATATGTTTTAACTTAAAACATACTCCAAAAATATTTGGACAAAGAATTAAGTTTTGAATCATAAGTAGATAAACATAAGACAAATCAAGTTAAAGAAGAAATGTTTTAATATAAGCATCAAACCAAAATTTATCCCATCATAAGCCCTCGCAGTAGGAGGAATATTGTGCGCAAAAATTGAGGTTCCTAACAGGTTCAAGGTACAAACATTCAACAAAAAGAATAGAATGTTAGTCGGATACATAGTTCTCTTTACTGCATGCAGGAGAATCTGAGTCCAACTAGGAACTCTACGAGTCTTCACTGGATTCCAGGTCCTCCACGGATACTCCGACGGGGCGATGTTGTTCAATGACCCGGGTCTAAAGACTGCCAAGGTGCAGATCCGGGAACTTCTCATGCATCTCCATCACCACAGCATACCTCAACTTGGCATCTCTTTCTTCAAGGCCAGTGACAATCCCAGCCGCATACTTATCAAGGTGTTTTTTGTGCTCATCTTCGAAATTTTTCTGTAAAGATTCATTCTCCGCTGATAATTTCTCAATGTTCACGACCGCGTTCTCAAAGTATGCCTTTATTTTGCAATAACCCTCAAGGAGGCCATCCACCGCCGTGTCACGTTCAACGTCTTTAGCAATATATATCTCCTGCTCGTCGTCAAACTTTGTTTTCTCCTCGGAGAGTTTAGTCCTAAGGAGAGTAATGGCAGCCAAGCGATCCTCAGAATTCTTATTCGCTTTAGCAAGTTCATCCTCGACCTCTTTCAATCGGGTAGATACTTCTGAGGTCTTGGCCAGTTCATCAGTCAGCTCCTTCACCTTCTTTTTTAACTCATCTACCTTGGAGGTGAAGGTCTCAACCTGGGAAGATATTTCTGTTTGTTTGGGGAGGCACCAACTCATATACAAATTTCTTCTCACTTACGTTGCATCGCCAGAGATTACTTTTGACGAAGTTCATCAGAAGGAAGGTCTGATTAAATTTGTGATCCCAGTGTTCGCATTCCCAAGCACTTAGCTTCTTGAAAATATATTTGCCTTCTTTGGCATGCCGCTTAAAGGACTTAGCAATCCCTTTTATGGCTGTAAAAAAAACAAAGTTAGAGAACTTCTAACTATGACGACCCAGAAAAAGTAAAATGGAAATACTTACCTTGCCCAGACCATTTCAACGTTAATCGGTGTGGGAGGTCCTTAAAGTCTTCAAAGCCAGTCTCCCACGGTCCGGAGATGAATACAAACTATTGCTTCCACTTCTTGTCCGCCTATAAAAACTATTTGATTACTTTAATTTTCCTGGCAAAACTGAGCGAGTAGAATGGGGAGTGGGAATTCTTGGCCACACCCGAGATGGAGACAAGCTGCTCCATGGTAAAAGTGATCTCAGAGAGCCTGAAGTCTATAGTACAAGTCATAAGTGTGTACCACATGTTGGTTCCGGACTGAGAGGGACACAATCCGATCAGACAAAAGTAGTCAACGAAGGCAGGGTCAAGGGGTAGACAAAAACCCCAGTTCATGAGCTCGGTATTGATAAAGGAAGGAAAATATAGGTGTTTGGTATGTAATTTATCCCACTAATAAGGTCAAGGCTAATGTATTTAGTGGCTAAGGACCAAAGTAAAGCACACATAAGAAATGAGGGACTTAAATTATAGTCCCCTAGAACTTGTTTGTAAATAGTAAAATAGTGGGGTAAGAAATCCATTATTGTAGTGGTAAACATGTTTTCACCCTCCACCATTTTTCCTATATAAAGGACTTTCCCTTTTGGGAAAAGGGGCCAATGATTGAGTAATAATTACAGCATATATTCCTTTTGTCTTTTCCCTTTCTGGTAATTCAGTATTCTGTTACGTCAAACGAACATTCTCTAGTCTGATCCTTTCACACGAACATCTTCGCTCGTGAGTCTCACTAAAGATTCTTTAAGCTCATCAGTGGCGCAGTCTGTGGGAACCGTATGGTACCCAGAATTAATTTTCTAAAACCTTAAAAACTAAAAACAAAAAATTATAGATACAGAAATGCGTGGAGAGATCGAGGCTAACCCGATCAAAAATTTACTCGGTATCAAGTCTGGAGATCATCTGATGGAAGATCAAGTCACAAACGAGGGTAATGCTCCAGATCGGCGTGCAGAGGAACTTTTAGAGGAATCAGTTTTGGTCGTCAGACGGAGAGAGTTGTTGGAAGACATCGAAAGACTAAATGTTGAAAGAGACGCTATGGTGGCAAGCACGAAAAGGGTCAGATCTGAGGTCCGACAAGAAAAGGTCGAGGCCGACCAGATCCAGGACGTTGTACTACCCAAAGAAAGCCGACGTCGAAGAAGCCATCGACATTCCAAAAGACGTACTAGATCCGAGCAAAAGTATGATCCGTCCAAGTCGAGAAAATACACTTCACTAAGCTCCAATAATTCTTCTTCTTCGGAGACTGACTCAAGATATAAGATGGATCGCAAGCACAAAGATTCAAGGAAGCATAAGCACACTCATCGAACTAGCAGGAAAATGAGTGATTCGAGGAGGAAAGACGATGCTGGTAAAGGAAAAATGCACTCCGCGGACCCTGCTACTACTCGGAGGCATACTCAGTCCGACAGATATCAACAAGATTATAGAGTCAGTAACCACTTTACTTCTCCAACTGAAGAGAGATTGCACCCGGCCACCAATGACGGTCCGAGGGGAAGCACGTACAAGGTCAAACATAACTGGAGGTCGTCACCTCTTTCCTCGGAAATTATTTCTCGGCACCTTCCTAAGTGGTTTGATATTTCTAAGGTAGAGAAGATCGATGGGACCCAAGATCCGGACAACCACATCGAATAGTTCAAGAACATCATGATTATCTATGATGACGATGACAAGTTGTTGTGCAGGGCTTTCTCTCAGACGTTCAAGAACGCTTCCTCTACTTGGTATAACCGACTGCCTCAAGGGTGTATAAAGAATTTTGATATGTTTTGGAGCATGTTCCGACAACACCTCGTCGGAAGCAAGAAGTTTCGTGCTAACGAAGACACCATCATTTACTGCCGGAAAAAAATTGGAGAAACTTTGAAGGAGTACACCAAGCGATTCATCCAAGTAAAAACGGATATGGAGTACTGCGAAGATAAGGTAGCGTTGGCTGCCTTCCGGATGGGTCTTCTTCCGGGGGTGATGAAAGATAATGCGGCAGAAACGCAAGCAATGATGTTTGGAGCTCTGTTAGATCAGATAGAAAAAATAATTCTAGTCGAAGAAACCAGGGCCTCAGAGTTAAAGTCCATGTCTCAATTCTATTAAGATCCGAACCTAGCCACAGCAAGTACGACAACAGTGAATGCCCGACCCCAAGCTGCTCAACCAATTACGACTGTCCGACCGCGGACTCAGACAACTCAAGCGACAACTCAAACCCCTCAACGGGTGACTCAAAACCAACAGTACCATCAGGCGGGTCCGACAGCTCCGCAGTATGTACGACCAGCCTCGAATAGATGGGTCATTCCAGCTCACTATACTGAACTAACCGAGTGTGTCTCTATAATCTTTAAAAAATCACGGACAAATGTGCATTTCCGCAAACCCTTCCCTCTTCAGACTCTGAGGGAGCACAGGAAGAACAAGTACTGTCAGTTTCATGAAGACATTGGGCATCACACTAAGGATTGTGTGGCTTCAAAGAAAGAGGTTCAGTACTTGATAGAAAACGGTAAGTTGGTTGATTTTGTCAAAAAGAACACTGCATTGGTTCCCAAACAAGAAGTCGCCCCAAGACAGGATGGTATCATGGTGATTTTCGACGCGATGGAAGAAGAGTTTTTAGATGCTTTTGATGTGGCAGCAAAGTATCTTGATCTGAAGCCAAGAAGGAATAGCGTAAACATGGTCGAGGAAATGATCCCTCGAGCAAAGGTCAGTGACTTATGTTCATTCTTCGAACCTCTAACCATTTTTGGGGGAGATACAGTGGTAGGAATATCAAACTACTCAAGGAAGAGGCATATCGTTAGTCTAGCAACACAGTTGGAGGTGGGTGCTTCATCGCACCTTTATCGGAACCCATCACAAATCATTTGCTTCGAGGATGATGACATGAGGGAAGTTGCTCGTCCATACGAAGAAGCTGTGGTAATCAGAGCGGAGATTGCCGGAAACAAGATAAGAAAGATTCTGATTGACACGAGCAGTTCCGCCAATATCATGTTCATGACCACCTACAATAGGATAACCAATCCTCCAACTATCCAACAATCCGACAGGACAATAGTAGGGTTCACCGGTGCAACCGCGGACTTCGTCGGATAATTCGAAGGAGTGGTGGAGCTAGGCAGGGGACCATTCAAGAAAATAGTGACAGTACTATTCATTGTAGTGGATGCACCCACATCGTACAATGCCATCTTTGAAGGTCCTAGCTCTCTAAAATGCATGATGTACCATCCACGATCCACCAATGCTTGTAGTATATAGTGGGAAGTAACATCGAAACTGTAAGATCAAGTAAAAAAATGGCTAGAGAATGCTACAAGGTAGCATTGGCCCCTAAGCAGTTGACGGGGGTGGGATGCAGAAAAAAATAGCAGTCAGAGGGGCCTCCTTCGGATTCTGATCCTGTTGATGATCCGAGGGAGTCCCCTAGATTCATGGTCCCCGATGAAGGTTTTGAGGATCATGTGTTTATCCCTGGAAAGAGTCTCAAGATAGGAACGACATTATCGCATGCAGTAAAAGGAAACTTAATCAGATTTCTTTCGACTAAACTACATTTGTTTGCGTGGTGTACATAGGACGTCACAGGAGTGTCAGAAGAAGTCATTTTATCACAGATTAGCTATTCGGAACAGCGTACGCCCAATCATTCAGAAGCGAAAAATATTTTTCCCAAGAAAAAACAGAAGCGATAATGGAAAAAGTAGACCGTCTAACGAAAGTAGGCCACATCCGTGAATAACAATATTTGTTATGGACTGCTAACCCAGTCTTGGTAAAAAAGAAAAATGATAAATGGCGGATGTGTGTCGACTTTACTGATTTGAATAAGGTTTTCCCTAAATATCCTTTCCCGGTCCCTTGGATATATCAGCTTGTGAACTCCACATCTGGAAATCGTTTACTGTCGTTTATGGACGCGTATGCTGGATACAATTAAATCCAGATGGATCCAAGGGATCAGAAGAGAACTACTTTTATAACTAGAAGAGGTCTACATTGTTAACGAGTCATGCCATTCAGACTAAAAAATGCGGGGGAAACATACCAGCGGCTCGTGAACAAGGTATTCGAAAGTCAGATTGGCAGAAACGTGGAAGTTTATATCGATGACATGTTAGTCAAAATCTTAAGAGATGAAGATCATTTGGCTGACCTAGAAGAAACTTTTTCTAATTTGGCTAAAATAAATCTCAAGTTGAACCCGAAAAAGTGTACATTCGGAGTAAGATCTGGAAAGTTCTTAGGTACCATGGATCCACCTAGAACTATCAAAGAAGTGAAAATTCTAACTGGAAGATTGGCTGCTTTGAACAGATTTATATCCAGGTCGTCGGACAAGTGTACTCCTTTATTCCAAGTGTTAAGAAAAGCGAACCAGTTTGACTAGAATCAAGAATACTCTGAAGCCTTCAATCAAATCAAAGAACATATTTCGTCCCCAGAGATACTGACAAAGCCCATTGTGGATACAAGACGCTGATACGAAGATTTTTTCTGATAGGATATTATTGGCATACCCTCTCGGCGGACGCCAAAGAACTAGTGCAGAAGTGTGACACATGTTAAAGATTTCCGAATTCGATCCACCTACCGGAGGTACCTCTAGAATTAATAGCAGAATCTCTCACTTTCGACCGATGGGGTATAGATCTGGTCGGACCACTTCCTATAGCTTCGGTGGACGTCAAACAATTATCGTTGATGTGGATTATTTTTCCAAGTGGGTAGAAGCAGAACCGTTAGCAGGAACAAGGGCAAAAGATGTAATCAAATTTATCATTTCTAACATCTGTTTTCGTTTTGGCATACCCAGGAAGATTACGATGGACAATGTCCCCAAATTTAATAACAATGAAATAAGAGCTTTCTGCGCTTCCAAGGGGATACAACAATGTTTTTCGACACCGTTTCACCCCCAAGCCAACGGTCAGGTCGAAGTAACCAATCAAACGATCTTGGACGGTCTAAGAAAGAATTTATAAGGCAAAGCAGGGAAGTGGCCAGACTACTTACATGAAGTGTTATGGGCATAAAGGACCACTCATCAGAAGGCAACACATGAGTCACCCTTTGCGCTTGTATACGGAATGGACGCGGTGGTGCGATCAAAAACCATGTTCTCATCTTTCCGATTAAGAGAATATTCCGATGAGGGTAATGATAAACGAAAACGCACAAAGCTCAATTTGATAGAAGAAAAGAGAAGAAAGGCACAACTGAATTCCTTGCACTATCAAACGTTGATGAGAAGCCGTTATTTGTCAAAGGTCAGAAGAAGAGAATTTGAGGTGGGGGACAGGGTACTAAGAAAATTCTTCCTACACACAAAAGAAAAGAGACTCGTAAAAATCGCCCCAAACTGGGAAGGGCCATACACAATCACAAGAAAGTTGAAACCGAGGACGTACAACTTAAAAGATAAAGAAGGAAGAGATCTTCCCCATCCATGGAACATCGAACATCTAAAGGCTTATCTAGTTTGATTAAGTGAGGTGTAAATATTTTATTTAACAATTTATGTAAGTTCCGGTGGCATACACTTTCCTACCCTAGTGGCACACGAAGGTTTTAATGAGGTGCCTAAATAGCCGGCCTAATATCAAATTTTATTGCCTTCTTTAAAAACATTAGCAAGTTCATCTTTTTGAACTCAAAACATACTCCAAAGAAGTTTGGACAAGCAAGTTCATCTTTTTGAACTCAAAACGTATTCCAAAGAAGTTTGGGACAAACAAGTTTATCTTTTTGAACTCAAAACATACTCCAAAGCAGTTTGGACAAGCAAGTTCACCTTTTTGAACTCAAAACAATCTCAAGAATTTATATACTCAAAGTAAGAAAAATACCATGTTAAGAAAGCATCAAAAGTCTCAATAACAAAAAGGAAGTACTACACTAAAGGTTTTTCTCATCAAAGGAATCATACATCAAAAAAATAACAAGGTAAAGACTACCCAATACAAGCTACTCGGAAGCTGAATTTCCTTACTACCAGTAGGAGAATCCGAGTCCGACGAGGAACTCTCCGAGTTTTCACTAGATTCGGGGTCTTCCACGGATACTCCAGGGGGACGGTGCTGTTCGATGACTCGAGTCCAGAGGCTACCAAGATGTAAGTCTGGGAATTTCTCGTGCATCTCCATTACCATAGCTGATCTTAGTTTGGCATCTCGCTCTTCAAGACGAGCAACAACATTAGCAACATACTTATCGAGGCTTTCCCTCTTCTTAGCCTCAAAGTCTGTCTGCAAACTCTTATGGGCTGCAGATAGTTTTTCAAGGTCTTCAACACAATTCTTGAAGTATACCTTGACCTTGCAGTAACCTTAGAGGAGACCATCAACAATAGTATCGTGCTCAGCATCTTTAAGCATAAACTTCTCCCTTTCATCGTCAAATTTTGTTCTCTCCTCGGAAAGCTGAGCCTCAAGGGAAGTAATGGTAGTCAAACGCTCATCGGAGGTTTTCTTCTCCTTGGTTAATTCGTCAGTCAGCTCTTTAACTTTCTTCTTAAGCTCTTCGGACTCGGAAGATAGAGAATGTACCTTGGCACTAACTTCTGATGTCTTAGCTAACTCTTCCTTTAGCTCCTTCACTTCATTTTTCAGATCGTCGGACTCGGAAACTAAGCCTTCTACCTTAGAAGATATATCGGTGTGCTCAGTCACCTGATCGGTCAAGTCATTTACTTTACCCTTTAGCTCAGAAATCTCCAATGTTAAAGCTGTTACCTCTTCCCTCCTCGCAATAACTTCTTCTTTGTAACGATCATTCTGATTCGCCTTGCGTTCGAGTAGAGCAGCGGCATACAGTAGCTTGTTTAGCTCGTTTTCCATGTATTCATTGCCATAAAATTCGAAGTAAGGAGAGTCCGGAGAAAATACCCTTCTACATCAGAACCACCCTCGTGACCTCCCCCCCGAGCGGAAACAAACTCTCCACCAGAGTTGAAATCGACAATCACAAGTCTTCGGGAGGGTGGCAGACTCGGACGGGTGGTGTTGTCACTTCCCCTCCCCCCCCACTCTCAGCAATCTTTTTCCTCTTCTCCTCAGCAGTAAAGTTTTGTAGCCGGGTGGCACCAGCACGACCTTGAGGCCAAACTTCAACCTGGTCATTAGCATCGTCGATTTGATTGTCAAGATGAGAGGAGGGAGAAAATACCTGAGGTTCGAGGGGGGTAGGCTGTTGAGGATCCGATGGCATCGTACCCTGAGGTAATCTTACTTGGGTTTCATCTTGATCACCCAAAAATCTTGAGGGAGGACTGACCTGCACCTTCTCTTGGAGATCACCCTCAGCATCGGGTTTATCTATATCATCATCGGACTCAGCATCGCCCTCAGTGTCTTCTTCTTCTTCACCCTCCTCGGGTTTACCTGTATCCTGATGACTCAGAGCTCGAGCCCGACTGGGAAGGTAGACAACGTTATCCAAACGTTCCAACCGAGCAAGGACATCATCACCTGGAGGAGCCACCATAAGCTCCGATGGAGTCTACGTTTCGCTAAGGTCGAATCGCCACAAATTACTCTTAGTGAAGTTCATCGGCATAAAGCTTGAGTGGAATTTGTGGCCCTAGTGTTCACCAGCACAAAGGCTCAATTTCTCAAAAACAGATTTTCCGAATTTGGCATGACACTTAAAAGACTTGGTCATTCCTTTCATAGCTGAAAAACCAAACAGTCAGAATTTACCGAAGGAGGTAGGTCGGAAAACATTTAGGTGAAAGTAATTACCTAATCCAGTTCATTGCAGAGTAAGTCGATGAGGAAGGTCCTCAGAATCCTCGAACCCATTCTCCAACAACCCGGAGATGAACATAAATTGATGCTTCCATTTTTTAGTGAGACTCGGGAGCGAAGATGTTCGTGTGAAGGGATCAGACTAGAGAATGTTCGTATGACGTAACAATGAATAGTGAATTACAAGAATGGGAAAAGACAAAAGGAATATGTGTTGTAATTATTACTCAATCACTGGCCCTTTTTTCCCCAAAGGGAAAGTCCTTTATATAGGAAAATGGATGGAGGGTGAAATTACATGTTTACCACTACAAGAATTGATTTCTTACCCCCACTATTTTACTATTTACAAACAAGTTCTAGGGGACTATCATTTAAGTCCCTCATTTCTTATGTGTGCTTTACTTTAGTCCTTAGCCACTTAATACATTAGCCTTGACCTTATTAGTGCGCTAAATTACATACTAGACACCTATATTTTCCTTCCCTTATCAGGTATAAAGAACTAGCTCATTGTTCCGGACTGACAACAGATTTTCACCAATGGTGGGAAATCAAATTGTGATGTTTATCGGAATCCCCCAACAGTCTCTTAGTTTGATCCTCAGTCGAATGAAAATACTTATACTTCACTATATACAGTGCCAAGAGATATTTAGACTCAATGTCATGAAGGTTTTCGCCTAAAATATCCTCTATGTTCGAAGGCAAACCTGTGGTACGTTTCATTTTCTTCTTTCCCTTTACCAAGGAAGTCTCACCTCTTTGAGGGGTTGGACGGGTGGTAGGATCCGAGGAAGGAGAAGAAGCAGCATGACCCGACTCGGATGATAGATACGTTTATTTTTCTTCTTGCCCTTATCATGAAAGGTTGACTCCCAAATTTCTGCAGGTGAAGGATATTCTCTTACAGCATGGGGTCTACGAGCGCCGATTCGGTTGAAAATGTTGAACCACCTCTAGATTTTATACATTTCAAGGTTGAGAAACTCATCAGGCATTTAAATACAGATAAAGAAGTTGGCTTAGAGACGCGCTATCTCTCTAAAACAAATGTTTTCCAAATGACAAGTACAGTAGAAACTCTATAAAATAATACACTTGGGACCACCAAAATTTATTAATTAAAATATTTATTAATTAATCGATAAATTATTAATTATTAATTTATATATTAATTTATATATTATTAATTTATAGTAAAATACTTAGTTTACAAACACCTTTCAAGCTTCCACTTAAATATTGTACAGTATACAATGCATGTATATCAAATGAAGGGCCCAATTTGAAAGAAACCTTCAATCTTTCACCTTATTATGCTTCTTGTGTTCAATGTATCACTTTATGGACATTAAAAATATTTTCTATATAAATAAAAGATCAAAATAGGTTAACACAAACAAATCATACACACAACATGGCTTCCCATCTTAAAGGTGTGAAAAAAAAAACAATTGTGAACTTCTTTCGTCATTGTAAACTTCGATCAACAGATAACGTGACTTTTGAGAACTCAGATAAAGGTGGTGAAAGCACTCAAGAACTCCAGAATTTGATCAAGGAGTTTGGTTATCGCAATGCAATGGATGTCGAAGATGTTCTGAATCACCCAGAAGAAAATGTAGTTGCACAGTTGTTGACTGCTGAAGAAATTATTGAAAGTGTTATTGGAATTCATAAAGATGATATCGATGAAGAAGATGATGAAATTTCTACAATTGAGCCCCCTTCGCGAAACGAAGCTATTAAAACGATAATCACATTGAAAAATTTCTTGTTGAGCTATGAGAAAATAACACCAGAAGTTCTTACTATGCTAAGGAAAATTAGAGACGAGATTCAAGGGGAAATTGTTTTCAACAAAAAAACAAAAGACAATTGAGTCATTTTTCAAGAAACCTTCATAAATCATTCATGTAATATGCTATATATAAGGAATTATTAATTTATATTTTATATGAGGTCTAAAGAAATTATAAAAAATGTATAATCTTATAATTTTCGCGAATTATTAATTTAGCACCCTATCCCCGAGTCGTGACCGGCCAAAAATATTATCTTCGATAGTTTATTAAATAATCGAGTATTAATTTATCGAGTTTCTACTGTAGAAATCGAAAGAAAAGAAAACCTTCACTCAAAGAAAGAAGCATGTATTATAGTGAAAGGGACCAGAAGGTGAAAAGTTAAAGAGTAATGGTATATTGACACGCCACCCGATGTCAAACCGCCTCGAAAGACACGCGGGCGAGTTGGGCGAAAGTGTGACACGTGTCCAGTTGTAACTTCGCCGCCTAAAAAATCTTTGACTTGATAATAGCAAAGAAGGGGCACGCGACTAGAGGTGAGGTCATCGTGACTAGAGGTGAGGTCAGCATTGCAAATATTTCAGATCCGACCCAATCAGATTTTCACCAAGAGCTGAAGTTTCCGAACCTATTAGACTTTCACCAAGAGGCTGAAGTTTCCGACCTGAGTAGAAAAATTCAGAGGACCAAAGGCTTCCGATCCGACCAGGGTCATAAGGCAACTGCAGTCCACGCTCAGAGATCTGTGCATAAACTGGGGGGGGGGGGGGGGCTACTAATAAGGGAAGGAATATATATATATATATAGGTAATAAATATGTAATTTATTCCACAAATAGGACCAAGGTTTATATATTTAGTGGTTAAAGACCAAAGTAAAGCAAACATAATATGTAGAGGGGTCAAATGATATACCCCAAGAACTTCTCTGTAAATAGTCAAATAGTGGGGTGAGAAATCCACTTTTATGATGGTAATTATATAATTTACTATTTACCTTATTTACTATATAAAAGACATTTCCTTTTGGGGAAATGGGCCAATTATTAGTCAGTTATTGCTACATTTATTCCTTTTGTCTCTTTTCCTTTGTAGTAACCACTTATTTCATTATTTGTTGTCACTTCACGCGAATATTCCCTAGTCTGATCCTCTCCAACGAACATTTCCGCTTCTGAACTTCACTAAAGATTTTCTAAGTTCATCAGATAGTACCGACATGTTTATCCTTCCTTTGGTATGCATTCACCAGGCACCAATACAGATGGGTATCACAAATATTAGGCTATGATGACCCAAGATGGAGCTTATCCCGACAAATTAAAGTGTCTGGCGCCCCCTCCACAACCATCGTAACAATCATTCCACCTAGGAGGTGTTTTTGCCCAGTCGAACATGCTACGAATCTATTCATCAACTTTAGTTGGAGCAAACACCAACAAGCCCTACATTATTTTGTCGGCCTTTACGGGGCATCAGGCTCAGCAGGGGTGGAGCCCGAATGTACCTCTAGGGCCTGGCTATTAACCTCCTGGCCAATACAAAAACTGTAGAAAGAATAGGGTTTGGCAGGAAACGTCGAGGCAGATGAGAGGTAAAAATTGATAAACATAACATCTTTTATGATGCTTATGATGAATTCATGCACAAAGAATCCCTATTTGCACTTAAAATCAAATAGATAATGTTACCCTTGTATTTCAACACCCATAAAAATCGACAAGACCATCAGAAATCATGACCAGGATCATTATATAAAGAACTTACAAAGTGAAATGCTAAGGACCTCGGGGATGCGTAATAGTTTGAAGTATGCATTCATTTTAATACTAAAGGTATTGGTCCTTACTTGGTTTAATGACTTGCTTAAAGGAAACATCCAAACTTTTAATCACTTGCTTATCACTTTTTATAATCATTACAAAGGGTCTGAATCTATCACGAGATATTTTGATTATACAATCCATTCGAGGAAACAACTATATAAAAGCTTGTAAGAGTACATGGAAATTTATGAAAATAAGGATCAAATGTTGGACTATTCGGATAACATACTGTGCCTGGCGCTTATAAATGGAATTTTAAGAAGACCATTATCCAAATCTATTATGATTAAGAAAATACATGTCTTTGGATATATTTTATACAAGTCAAGCATTATATCAAGCGGTATGAGAGCGAAAGACAAGATTAGAAATGGAGACGGGTGCATATCTACTTACCTTAAAAAACCAGTCCTTGATGTATGGCGGAGAACCGTTCACCATCTCTCAAGTCAATTCCAAATATCTACATGAATCTATAAAACAAAGAAATATGGGAGGCTCTTTAAGTCCAAGGTTATCCAATAAAGGCATGGGATATTGAGGCAAACACAGTAACAACCAGTACAATAATCGCAACAATAACTAAAGGAATCATCGCCCCCACGGGGCCCGTTTGGCAAACTAAATGACAATGTATCTTCTATCTATTTCAAGACTAAAGATACATCCGCTACCGAAGGCCTCCAAAGATTAATAGTCCACGTGAGAATATGGATACTTCTACGTACTCCAAACTCGGTAATGATGTACCCCATCATAAAAAAGATTGTTGAGAACTGTAAGATCAAATCCAGCAGTTGTTAGACAATGCCAAACTTTTCGAATTTATGAAAAATGAAGGAAGCAATAAGAAAAGAAGCGTTGAAAGAGAAATAAACATTGAGAGAGACTCCCGAATAAGGCAAGAGAGAAGAGAGATGGTACAGACCGAAGAGTGAGGCAAAAGGCGGCCGAAGAACCAAGAACCCTTGCAAAACATAATTTTCACCACATGTAAGAATAATATTTAGACTACAATCCTAACAGGAAAATGTTTGGTGTTATAACTACGAGAAACCATTTTTCAGGTATCGATAATTGTTTAAGAAAAATATATATTGATCTGAAGCTACAACACTATATCCAATTACCTCATTGATATCGGCCACCCAACCCAATTCTGGTATTTTCAGATGATAACCCCTGAGGCGTAAGAATACCACATGGGGATGCAATGTTAATCAATGAAGAGCTAGCCAATGTTGAAGTATCTCGTGTCATGATAGACACCATAAGCTCGACAAACATTTTCAATAATTGTACATATGACCAGATGAGAGGCATACTGTCATTGATCCTCTCTCAAAGGGTCTCAGATGATTTATATGAGAAGATGTAGAACTTGTGGGAGAACTCGTCATGGATGTGGTCTTGGAAATGTATGAATTTAAGAAGAAAGTTTAATTTCTCTTCATGATAATGGAAGAAAAATCAATTTACAATGTAATTATGGGACGATCATGGTTGGATCAAATGCATAAAGTTGTGTCCATCCATGGTGCACAAATGTTTGAAGTACCCAATGAATGGGAATTTCATAATTATCCACTAGAACCAAAACGTTGCAATAGAATGTTATGTAGTAATGTTGGCCCGTAAAAATAAAGACACATCCACATAACAATTAGAGAGGGCAACCGATTGTCCTCGATGATATCAATGATATTAAGGAATCCCCCATATAATTGAACCTTATGAAAGATAGAGAATGTACAAGTGGAAGATGATAAGATCCTACGTGTCATCCAAACATAACTCATGTATAAAGGTTTTTACCCATACCAAAATAACTATTTTTTTGGAATGTTAAGGATGTGACGGGAGTCTCAGCCGAAGTGAGATCTCACAAACTATCAGTTAATCCAAAAAAATTATCAATCAAGAAAAATCATCGATCTTATTCACTTGATAAAATGTATACAATTGTCAAAGAAGTAGACAAATTAACATCTATAGGCCACGTCGGGGAGGATAACAATCCACTCTAGATGGTTAATCTATTGTTGGTAAAGAAGATGAAAGACAATTGGAGGACGTGTTGATTACATCGACCTGAATAAGCCATGCTTGAAGGATTTTTTCCCCTTGCAATGTATTGACCAGTTAGTAGACACCATATCTGAAAACTTTATAATTTCCCTTAAGAACACATACTCAGGCTACAACCAAATTCAGTTGAACGAGCAAGACCAAGAACACACAACCTTTGTGACCGAAATGAGATTTCATTGTTACAAAATCATGCCATTTGGTTTCAAGATCGCATGGTCCACATACTAGTGTCTGGTGAACAAGATATTTGTGGATCAATTAGGCATAAAATTCTAGGCCTACATGGACAATATGATGGTCACAAATAAAGATGATGAGGATCATATTGCGGATCTAGCTAAGACATTCGATATTCTGAGCAAGGTTAATCTAAAACTTAAATTAAAAAGTTATCCTTCGATATAAGATCTGGAAAATCTATAGGCTATATGGTTAGCGAACGAGGGACTGAAGAAAATCTACCCAATTTAAGAACCTTGGAAAAATGGCTCATCCAAAGACAACTAAAGAAGTTCAGGTCTTAACTTGCTAGTTGGAGACCCTCAACTGTTTTTAGTTTTTGGAAGTTCAAAATTTTCTTCCACATCTTTTAGGAAGTAAGAAATTTTTAGTTGATATTGTATTACAAAGAAGTCTTCCATAATATCAAGAAGTTCCTAGCGTCTTCATATATATTAACAAAGCCAAAGTCGGTATAATTCATTTACCTTTATATTATCATTTCCTATTATGTTGTTAGTGTCAGCTTTATCAGAGAGGGGGAAACATAATCCAAGCCCATCTATAATGTAATTACATTTCTAATAAGTGTAGAAAATTATTATTTACGGATCCAAAGTTGGCCCTAGAACCGGTGATAGCAACAAAGAAAATAAGGCCTATATCTAACCTCACTCCATTATTGTCCGCACTTCCTTTTGAGAAGTGTAATACAAAAACCTAACATATCGAGCTAGGAGATTATAATATTAAGTACGAGGTTGTAAGAATAATAAAGGCACAAACCTTGGAAGATTTCGTTACCAAATTTAAATCATAGCAGCCCATACCAACAAAGAATCTAAAATATTACACACGACAAATACATTGATGGAGATAGTAATAAGAAGGGCTTTGTCTGATTTATCATACTTTGAGTAACATTTTACAAAAGAATGTCAACAAAACCACTATTAGGAAGGCAAAGCACATTGTGGCTATAAATAATTACACAAAAGACTCTTACAGTGTGGTAATATTGGTGAACTACTTTAGTTGATGCAAAAAAGAAGGTGAAACACTATGAGGCCTTCCAGCGATATTCCAATTTTATTCAAGTTTTTTTAGTTTTTTGGAAACCATATCTGAAGTGATTTCGTATGACCGGTGTGGAATTTACATTGTGGGACCTTCCTCTCCCAACATTAGGGGAATGAGATTTCTAATCGTTGCTATTAACGATTTTTCAAAGTTAACAGAGGTTAAATCTGAATCGCATCACAACAAAAACAAAGTCATAAACTTCTTGGATATCCCACATATATTGCCTTTAGGGAATACCAATATTCATCACATCTAACAACAACACCCATTTCAAAAATGATAGTTTAACCCAATACTGAAAAAGTAAGTGTATCAATCAATTTTTCTCATATTCTTTCCATCCACGGTCTAATGGCCAAGTGGAGATCATAAACCACACAATAATCCATTGATTTTTTCTAGGCCTAAACTGTGACCCATGTAGAGATTGACTTGATCTGGAATGATAAGAACTCAGTCCGGAAATCGTCGGATAATTTCTAACGATAGCCTGTGACTGGGCACTAGTTTGAAAATAGTGATAAGAGAAAACTCTAGGTTTTTGTGCTTGTCTTAATCTCTTAGTTTCATCTACTTTGATTTTCTATACCACCTCGTTTAACAAACCACTGCAATTAATTGTTTTTTTACGGGTAACTGCATCAGCCA
Source organism: Limnanthes douglasii subsp. nivea (assembly GCA_036936605.1). Taxonomy (NCBI): domain Eukaryota; kingdom Viridiplantae; phylum Streptophyta; class Magnoliopsida; order Brassicales; family Limnanthaceae; genus Limnanthes; species Limnanthes douglasii. The sequence continues at coordinate 98,133,887 of JAUPFV010000005.1, forward strand.
ACTCATGCCAATCTATATTTGGTATTCACAAAATGATGGGTTTAATCTTTTAATAATCCAGTGAGGTGCTGCAACAATGGATTATGGTGTCCAAATTTCCTCTAAGATCTTTGCTCCCCACAACCTGTCTTTGGAAGGCTAACCAGAACATGTCAAAGTTCTTGATCGACCCTTGCGGTAATCTATTATATCATTTCAAGGTGATATCCTTAAAGGTTTGAAAAAACTATACACAATAATTTATCATCATCATCATCAAAACTCATCATGAAATTCTTGACTGGTCAAGATGGTTCTTCTAATCTTTTCTCCCATTATAATTTCCATTTTTGAGATATCAAAGCGCTTAGGTAAATATCCGGAGAGGATCTTCGCTGAGGCGACTGCCTCCAATTGTGTTCTTGACTGAATTATCAGGCTCAGATTGAACATTGAATTGATCACTCAACAAGTGGCTTATGCTATGATCAATTGATCCCTTCATCTTGTTCTGATAATCTTTTTTTACTATTTCGGTTCCTTTTCTTTTCCGAATAATCCTTCTTACTTGACTTGTGGTGTTTGTTTGAATACCAAATCCTTCTCAATCTGTCTCTAGTAGGTACGATCAAGATCCTACATCTCGACTAGTACCAAGCCTTTTGGAAATGGACTAGTATGATTTTTTTGGAAATGGACCAAAAACAAAGTCGTGTGACCCTTTAATTTAAAACGGATAATATCGTATGAATGTAGAGAACGCATTCTAGTATGATCTAGTTTAGAGCGTCAGTAAATCCATGTACTAAAATGACGAGTTTGGTCGGATAAAAGTGACCAAATGAATGTGTCAATATAAAGAAGGATATATAGTGATATTTGATTACATAGACATGAAAATATCATATTTATATAAGGAGTGAGATCCATGAAAAAAAAATCAACAAAACATGAGAATTTACAAATGAGCGGTTTGAAATGAATCACAAATTCAATTCATATTTCATCGCCCAAATGTAAAAGTGATAATTGATATCATCTGATTTTCCCCAATGGAATGCATATGTAAATTTACTTTAATAATTTCCCTTCATAGGACTATATGTATTGAATTTTATACGATACAATGGTTAGAAGACCCGCTTATCATAAAAAAAAAGCTCAGATTTATGGATCAAGAAGTGCGAGGTTATCTCGAAACCGTTTATAACCGCCTTGATACCGATGTCTCAAATGTTATTTAATTTATTTTAAAATTATAATTGGAGTTCTTTTGCTTGTTTCCAATACTTTTTATATATTTGGTTAATTTCTTTTGTTCTCATTATTGGTAAATTGGTGCAAATTCATATGTTTTTAAAGTTTGTGGACACAATTAGTATGCATGTCTGTCTTAACTATAATATATTGTTTTTTTAAAATTTCCGAAGCTACAATAAATAAGACGCTAATACACTAATACGTATATATAATAACAATTATATTAGTAGCTATCACAAAACCATGCACATAAATGAACATCTCGTTAGACGGGGAATATAGGTTTAGGTTCACTCCACCATATATTATTTATATTGATTAGTTGTACAAAAAGGTGGAACAGATTTGTAGTCTGTTTTTTTTTTCATTTCAGATACGTTTACCTATAGAGAAGTGATAATTTACGTTTTTTTATTCTGTTATAAAAAATGATAAATTAGATTTGTGAACTTCAAAATAGCTAATGTTTTTTTTATTGTTCATTATTATCATATTTGCATGGTTGTCTAGAAATGCATCTAAGATCTAGGATTTTTATTTTACTCTCGTTTCGTACCTAGTGTCTATCATATAGCATTTTCATTTTACCATGATCTCACGTTTAGCATCTAGTATTTTCATTTTATCATGATCTCGCATCTAACATTTAGCCTCTAACATCTAGCATCTGACATTTTTCATTTTACCACGATCTTACATCTCGCATCTAACATCTAGTATTTCTCATCTTGCATCTAGCATCCAACATTTTCATTTTCATTTTATCATGGTTTCATATCTAGTATTTATCATTTTTATTTTATTATGGTCTCGCATCTAACATCTAACATTTTTATTTTACATTGATCTCGGATCTAACATATAGACGAGGTGAGAGACGTGAGACGAGACATGCAAAACACAGTAATTTATCTTCCTCACAAAAACGCGAGACTATTCAATACACTTACAAAACACACCAAAACCTACCTAAAATCATAAAACTAAACTTTTAATCCTAAATTAAGCTTGTTTTTTCAAATTCGGGTTGAATGTGATGGAATATTAAATATGAATTCAAATATATAACCATTAGATTTCAATATTAAAATTTCTTCGTAACACCGTAGTTCAAGGTCTAAACCAAAACTTAGTTTTTTTTTTTGCAATTCTCCATTGGAATCGATAATGAAATTGGATTGATAAAATCCAACATTATTCTCACACACAAAAAAACCCAAATTTCACCAAATATCTATTTATGAAACATAAAACGAAGTATTATTTGGATTCGATTTTGGATTTGAAAAAAAAATGGAAAAGAGAGAAAAAAAATGAAAAACAAAATAAGAAAAAATGTTGTTTGGTAAAAAAACATTATATGGTCAATAATAGTTGGATTATAAATAGAATTTATTTCCATTTTTAATCAAAAATGAATATTCTTATTAAGAAAGAAGGAATGAACAGTGCAATTGGTCTAAATTTCAACATGCACCAAACAAAATTTGAGCGCTAAAGACAATTAAGCAAGATCAAAATTTCATAGACAATCTTGTATTAAAGTCTATTGAAATTGATACCAAAGGCTTTTTTTCGAACCAACTCACGAAAAAGTAGATACACCTCATTTCCCTTCGAATAATCGGAGTTGTAAGGAGACTAAATATTTGGGGCAGCATAATTGAGATAACCAAAGAAGAATCGATCTCCATACAAGTTTCAAATTGAAAATATCGATGATAAACGCGTTATGAAGCTTCATATACGAGATACCAAAGCAGAAAACAGTCTACTAAGCAAAATGTCTTTTCACGTCAGTGAATTGAGATAAGGAGAAAGTCATAAAGTAGAAAGCATTTTTACATCAGCGAATTGAGATAAGGAGAAAGCCATAGGGAAAAAGACATTTTTACATCAGAGAATTGAGATAAGAAGAAAGCCATAGGGAAAAAGACATTTTTACATCAGAGAATTGAGATAAGGAGAAAGCCATAGGAAACTAGAATATCTTCAACTAAAATGCTATATACATTAGGATCCAACCCTTCGATAAAATGCAAGGTTGATTCAAACTTAAGAAGAGTAAGAGGAGCAATGATGATTTCTCAAAGGTTTGAGCTAAAAAATATGTCTTTAGAACTGAAATAATCAAATAATCTACCGAAAATATTCAGGAATTGGACAAACGAACTACAATAATTATGATGAAAATAAAAAAACCATCAGATGAGGATAAAAGGATTTGAGAAAGTCAAAATTTTAAAACAACAAAAAAATGATTAGAACTACGATATCTCTGTCTATGCTCTATAATCTGAAATCAAACTCGAATTGATTTTTTAGGTATGTATTAATATATAACTCTAAAAATAAATAAAATAAATAAATATTATGTTTTATATTGATATTAATATTTTAAAAACGATTATTATTGATTATTATGTAAATTAATAGGTTATAATTAAAATGATATTGTTTTTTAATTTAACCAATTTATTCAAAAAGAGAAACCTTCGAGAGATTTAAAACATTTAGAAATGTGGTGATTCAAATGTTTTACATATAGTACATCGGGGGTATGTACATCTATACTTTAGTGTTAACCTACTCGCCTAATCATGAGGAGCAGTGACTTTGACTTTGTATACTATTAATTTCAAACCATTAAGCAGGTCCACACAAAAGCAGTGTGGCCCAAAGCTAATAATTCATATAGGAGTATTAGGTAGACCTCTGATATGGCCAGTCAGGTTTATCAATTCATCAGTCCAACGGTTCTATTCGAGTAGGTATAAATTACGGCCCACCAATATCCTTTATCATTTCTGCTGCGTATTTCAGATTTAAAAAAATTGGCCTATTTTCTAAATTTCGGATGTAAAATATATTTCATTTTTTTATTTAAATAAAAGTATAAAAGGGATATACTCTCTTTTATATTATTGTGATTTTTCAAAACCAATTTATCCAATTTCTTTTTTTTTGTTTAATTTTTTTAATGGTTTTAATTTTTGATTTAATATCAAATTATATTAACGTATAGTAAAATTGATTTGTTTTGTTTACCGTTAAAATAGATATTTGAAAACCACACCAAATTATTTTATAAAAACCGATTTGTTTAAATGACTTTTAACTAAACCTTAACGTCTCATACTATTTATAATTAGATTTGGAAGGGATAAATGGTTAATGTATATATTATTGTTGATCAGATTTTTAGACGAATAATCTTAAAAAGTCTTTATTATAAACTATAATAGGTTTTCTCCCATAATATTGTTGAGATTGTACAAAAGATTCATAGAATTTATAATATATTACGTGTACAACACTCGGGTAGTTGTGTAATTTAAAGCTGTTTTGTGAGTATTTATAACGTGTGTAATGTACTAAGAATGAGAGGTAGCTCATTTCTTCTTATTCACCTTATATTCAATGTTCTGTAGTTTAACTCACTATTATAAACATTATGAAGTTAGCTCCCAAACCACACCCCTGCTATATCTCTGCAGAGATGACCATGACATTGGACAATGTAGTAATCATTATGGGTATACCAGTCAAGGGAGAGCTAGTCTAGTTAAAAGACAACATTGGAAGACATGTCATGGTTAAATTGGTGCACAATAGTCTCGATGTACCAATTAGATTAGTCAAACAAGAGCTTGAAATGTGTATTAATAGTACGCTTAGGATGACTTGGCTCAACAAATGTTTCCAACAATCATTTCCATGATAGAAATTCATGGTTTAGGTTGTAATGTCTATGATATTGTGCGCCAACATGTTTCATATTTCTTTTTTGTTGGTGTATTTCCACCAACAAAATTAGGACTTACCCAAGGGCTGGTTGATTTCTTGCAAAACTTGGAAAAATTAGTTAACTACGCATGAGAGATTAATATTTTGATGGAGCTTTATAACATCTTATGTGGTACCTATGAGAATTCCAAAAGTGTGGCATATGATTATTTACATATTGAAATGTTGGATATGCTATAATTTTAACAATTTCTAAACACCACACTTGAAGTGCTTCTTTAACCATATGTTGCACATACATATGTGGGCTATAACAAAACGAAAAAATTCAAAAAAATATTTAGTTTAATTATTTAGTTTTATATGCTCGTGTTGGACAAGTTACTAGTTGAGTCGGTACAAATTTAGTATATAAAATTTATTATATTTTATAACATAATTATATAGGATAATGCGATTTTATACTATTACAGGTCATATTCCAATTTTATGATCATTTACACGGCTGATAACATGGTTTAACTATGTTATTAGATGAAAAGATAAAATAGAGTTATACATGCTTGACTATAGTGTTTGACAGTTTGGCTATATATAATATTTACCTTACGGTCCGAGAAATAAAATCTCTAGAAGAGATATAAAAGGGAAATTTATTTATGGAATGGAGTGACTTGGTTTGGGATCATTAGGTCCAAAATAAAATATTTAAAAAAATAGATGAATGCATTACAAAAAGTTTATGATATTGTAACTAACGATGATATGTACGATAGTTAGTTTCTGTATAAAGTATGGTATATTGTACATGATGTTGGTCGATACTATAATTTTCCTTTTGAAGAAGAGCAAAAGAATATGAAAAACAAAATAAGTGAGTCATAACTAAATATTAAAGAATTATATAGTCATAGAAGTATATGAGAAAAGTGTATCTTTTTTTATTATTACGAATATTATGCTTGTTTGATATTCAATTCTATTGTATATACATTTGGTTGTTTCATGTTAAATATTTCAATATTTTTATAATCGCCTAAAAATCAATAATGTCATTTTTATGTAAATACTAATAATGTCACTTTTTTGGTAAACCAAGAAAATATGCCACTATCTATGGTCATACTATCCAAGCGGTACAATTAGAAATAGTGTTGTATTGGTTTAGACATAAAATAGTTAATTTATTTTCCATGTAATGGAAATGTTATTTTATTTTACCAAAAACTACACTAATTTTGATCAATGGGGTCGGAAGTAGTGTTTTTTTTAAATGACATTATTTGTCATACATATGGTCGAAAATAGCAGTATTATGTTCTATCATATTATGTTAATCGGATAAAAACAAATATCAATATTTTCGACCTCTCAAATCAAAAATTATATTTTTTTTATTTTGCATTAAATAACAGTACTTGCATTATTTAGAGCTGACTTTTATGATTTTTTATTTTTATGTGCATATTTGTACATGTCATATGGCAGGACAACCAAACCTTTAGTTCCATATGTTATTAAGACAAGACATAAGGATTGTAGTTGTTGAGTCTCTAGTGACAAAATTCTCAGTCAAAACTTTGGTGCAGAGATACCTGTTGAACCTAACCGATAATTTTATCGACGACAAGTGATATGGAACTGCTAGAGCTAAAGATGCATGATCGGTACCTACTAGAACTAGGTGTAAGGACTTTTAGTATAAGATCTATGAAGATACCTATGTAGAACTAATGTTGAAGAATCTGAATTTGGTGAATCATCATAAGTCATTGATCAAGTTACCCTTTATTCAAATATACTTGAGGAATGAGAATGGTAGTATAATAACATTGTCAATTTATGAATTATCATAAACCATTGATCAAGTTACCTTTGATTCGAGTATACTCGAGGAATAAACATGGTAGCATAACAACATTGTCAGGTGTCATAATTAGAAGTACCACTACTTGGTACAATGCACGGTCGTATGGATGTTACGGGTGCAGTGACGTTTATGTTTGGATGCTTTAAGGAACATATTGTAAGTTTCTATTGTGATATTGGGGATCAGCTCACTCATAACCGGATATATATGTAGTGGAATGGAGATACGAAGTTGGACTCACGTGAGATTGTTTGGTTATGGAGAGAGATGCAAGGCAAAAGATAAACAATGAATATCCATAATACATTCTATAAACTGAATATGATTTGTAAAAAAAAGTGTTTATGTTGTTGAGAGAGTCTCCTTGTAACATTCTATATAAAATATTTGTATGTTGTCTGTGGATTTAGAACTTTTTCACAATTTGAATCATGTTAAATATTTCTTACTTGAATGGTTTTAATTTACGTTGTTCTTATTAATTTTTGTCTTGGAAGGTTCACAAATCTGAAACTTTACTTCTTTCATGTCATACTGAAAATGAATAAATCACCTAATAATTAAGTAACGAATCGTCAAATCTATATAACTTAAATATATAAGATCACTTCCAAATTACTTGATATTTTAATTACTATTAAATATTTTCATAAATACTCTTAACTAGTCATATTCTTAACATTTATTAATATCTAAAACATCATAACATAAATAACATGTTATATAGACATAATCATACTAAAACAATATCTGAATAAATAGGCTTCAAACATAAAATACTTTTTTGACTGTCTATTTTTTAGACATATAATCCATCGACTAAAAATCTCTTGGTGATAGTCTCTTTACTATCTATTTTCAATGAAATTAGTCCATTCACTATCTATTTTTGATAAAGTTAGTCTTTTAATCAACATGCTCGATGAACTAACTTTATAAAAAATAGATAGTAAAAAAACTAATGCCAAATAAGTTTTAATTGATGGACAGTAAGTTTAAAAATGGATAGTCAATAAACCAGGTACTAATAAGCTTATATACCTCTTATGCATCATTTTCTTTTTCTTGGAAAGGTAAAGATTCATATTAAAAGCTAAACTTCAACACTAACATCGGTAAATTTGATCATTATGAGAATAAGTGGTATTGATAGAAGACATAAGGCATCATAAAAATAAGGCAAATGATTAGTAGACAGAAGCATCAGTGTAAGATGTAGTCAAAGGTATTAACAAAAGGACAAAGCAACATAGAAAGGTAAAGATATTATCAACGTGTGTTTTAATGAATGTTCAATGCAACAAGTCACCCAACTGAATACGTAAAGAACTTAGAGATAATGAAAGATCTAAGAAATATTTTATATATAATTTTGAATGTCCATGACAGTTCAGGTGTAAAATAGTATTCTTCAATAATTTTTTATAATAGATAACCGACATGTGTTGTAAGATATATGTGTCATTCATCCCTCATTGTAAAAGAGATTGATTCTTTGAATAATAAAAAGATTCTTGATTATTTTTAGTCTTATATCTTTAGCAATATCCTAAAAGAGAAAACTCCCTTATTATTTTTTGGTACCGTCTGTGGGAATATTTTCTTCAGATAATTTTTTTTTTCAAATGGTAATGACTAGATCATGAATGGATAAAATATAACATAGAGGAAATACCGATGGATCTCCAACAGTAAATTCTTGAAATGTTTCTTCTCTAGCTTGTGGAAACAACAATATGCAAGGAATTCCAACATATATTCTAGGAATGCCAGTTAGTAAGGTTTCCAATTCAAGAAGAAAGTATTATTCGGGAAAGATCCATAATCAAAACGGTTAGTCTAATAGCAACATCAGTACCACAACAAGATATAGCAACGAATGTTAATAAAGTTCAATATTTACCGACAGATCTTGAAGATGATAGGTTAAATTTTTATTTCAAGCTTTGGATTTTCAATTGAAAGGACTGAAGGCATAATGATGTAAGTAAAATTTATTAAAAAATAAGAGAGATAAATAGAGTCAAAATCTATTTGAGTTAATGGCTAAAACTTTGTAGTTGAATACTAAGAAAATTACACTTAAAGATAATGTGAATTCGGTAGAATGATTGGATAAAGATGAAATTATTCATAAAAATGAAGTTATTTTTAAGGAAAAATAATGTTGGAATAAAATCGTTGAGTCGAGTAATGAATCATCGTAAAAACGTATAAAGATAAGAGAAAGAAATATATATTAGAAGAGAATGTAAAGAATGATATAAGACTGAAAGTGGTTGTGTACACTAACTAAAGCTCAATTAACACAAAGAACTTTAGAAGAAAATTACCAAATACATTTGATTCGTACATGATGGAAAAGTACGACGGGACGACAAATCATAAGCATCACCTTGAGAAATTTTGAAATAGTATGCTAGGATTTAAACTCATATGATACTTTACTCTGTCAATCTTTCTTAATGACTTTCAAATGAATGATATTGGCATGGTTTAATAGTTTACCATCGGAATCAATCAATAATTTTAAGGAATTATGGACATTGTTTTGGTATCGGTTCATTGCTCATAAAGCATTAAAATATAAAAGGGTTCATATCATGACCTTATTCCAAAAGGCATAAGAGTTTTTAAGGGATTACATTTTAGAGTTTTATGAATGAAGTGAGTGATTTGGAAGGCTGTAATGAAAATACGGCCATAGTAGTATTTAAAAAATGTTTGCCTTGTGATAATAGTTTATTAAAAGATGTGATTAAGTTTTGTGTATGATGTATGAAAAATATTTTAGTAAAAACGTACATGTGTAACAAGGTATAGGATACCAAGAAAGGAGTAACGATACAAATTAAGATAACAGAAACAATTGGAGAAAAAAAATGAATGATGCAAAAAGGATTTCGGAAGTTACCAGGGATCTCATAAATATAACACACTTCTTTTTATTATGATAATCTAAATCAACGATTTACTGAGTTAAATGCACTTCTGACAATTGTTTATGTCAATACATTATATCATTTAAACTGTCGAACTCCTAGAATTATGTTAACGTCGTTTAACAAAATAATATGCCGGTATTACTGGGCATATCATAATGACCATGGACATTCAACAAGAGACTCCTTTCAGTTGAAATATGAAATTCAGAGGTTGATTGATAACGGGGAGTTTGTGGAATTCATTAAATAAATGGAAGTAGATTAAAGATAAGGAAATGTGAAATAAGGAAACAAGAATTATCCACTATCCTTGGAGGATAAACACTGTCTATGGTTACTAAATTATCCATAAAACGATATAAAAAATATTTGGAGGTCCATCTAGTTGAAAATTAGTCTTTAAATTTACACCCAAACTCAACTTTAACTTTGTCTTTTACTGATATGATTTAAAGGGACTTGTAACACCTCAAGAAGATGCTTTGTTAGTGATCATCGTAATAGCTGGAGTAATAGTAAGAAGGGTAATAGTTGTTACTGGAAGTTTGGCTAATATATTTTACAAGGCAGGTTATGAGTATATGATAGCGGTCGAGCTCTTCAAAAAGGCTAACATGAATCTAGTTAGTTTCACTAGTAACTATATTGTTTATATTGTTTATGATCGTTAATGTTTCAAGTTCTTACAATGTCATTTTAAGGGGATCGTGGTTACATAAAATGGATGCAGCGTCATTGTCTTATCATCAACATATCAAGTATGTGGTTAACGGTAAAATAGGAGTAATCAGAAGGATTCAACAGAAAAAGAAATTGTTACTATTTATCTTTGGAGCCATAGTGTGTAGTAACATGATAGTGACATGTATTTTTAAGGGACGCATCGCCAGAAAAAATATTGTGAACCCTTGATATCAATAAAATAGAACAAGGTTAGAAGTAGTAGATTGAAGAAACTTATGTTTCAAAAAATAGTTAGGTTTAAAATAGTTAGTTAGTTGGGTAAATATGAAGTTTAATTTTAGATGTAGGGAGAAAATAAGAAAATTATTTGAGTTTATGACTATTGATTTGAAAAAGAAAATGAAAAAAAAAATCACGCATATAGGCTATAAGTATTACAAACAAATGAGTTAGTGTTATGAATGCAGATTATGAGGATGTGTTATTCATCAAATTATCAAGATCATGTTTTTTGTTATTTGCATTAATGCATCAAATAAGGAATCTATGTTAGCTGGGATGTAATTGGTTTGTATTTTTGAAGTTTTTTTGTTTAAATTCGTATATGAGTAATTTTCGAAGTAGTAAAATATGATTGGAAAATAAAGTAATGACGACCGTTGTAGAATGTAGCGCATAAGTTGAGAACAATGATACAAGTTTTTTTGGCATAAGTATGGTCATTCGAAGGATGGTAGTTGTTTCTTTAAAATAACAAAGTTTTACTGTCGAACGATTTATAAATTTGAGAAGTTGCAATTCGCAAACGGGTTTTGTCCTTGATGGAATTATATGTCACAGAAGATTATGCCGCGATTATTACGTAGACGTTATTAAGTTTGAGATTCTTTAAAAAATTGGAGATTAGTTTATTGATTTCTACTAGTAATTTTATTTGTTATTGATCTGTTTAGAGGAAATTTGATGATAAAAAGATGATTGATAACATATTTTAGTAATTTTTAGAATATAAATGGTAAATGTTGTAGTATAGGATTTAAAGGATAACTATTTTGAATAAAGAGTTATATGAGTATTTTTTTTAATAGATATTCATTTGACACCCATTAATTTTCATTTGAAAACTATAATTTTCAAGCAGTTTTTAATGAATATGTCTTGACCGACGGTCAATTGTACCCATAATAGTTTACCAACGGTTAATTATATCTTTGGAAATCTAAGTAAGTAACAAGTGGTATGAGATATAAAATTATAACATAATTTTAAGTAATAAGAGAATATGGCGGTAAGCTAAGTCCAACTGAAAAGTGTAAGTGGTTATGCATCCAATCAAAATGAATATGGTTATAAGCCAAGTCCAGCTGAAAAGAGTAAGAGGTCATGTTAAGAATCTAAAGGCCTTAAGTTGTGATCAAGGTTATAAGCCAAGTCTCAATCAATGCAAACATGGTTATAAGCATAGTCTATCTGAAAATACTAAGAGATCATAATATTTTATAGTATTTCTAATAATATTTAACGTATGATGTTAATGTTTTTAAAGTTAATGATGATACTTATGCTTTATATATGTATTTTATAAGATGATCCATATATGTTATTCAAACGAAGGATATAAAAAGGAAAAAATGTATATCATCAAAGGAAAAAACATTGGTTAAATGGAGATTAATAATGACAGATAAAAATAAAGTATCATCAAAATAGATCATAATAAATATTTAAATTTAATATTCTCGGCGAAGATGGTTATATTTTTATAGAAGGTAAAAAGAAGACATGTAATATTTGAAATATATATATATATATATATTGATGTATGTGCGCCCGTATGTATAAGTTGACAATTATATAAGAGTTATAAGGATTAATTTGTAAATATAATAATAATAATAATAATAATAATAATAATAATAATAATAATAAGTGATAAATGTTATATTAAATGATGGAAAGTTAAAATTTTGAATAAAACATGCATGAACATTCAAAGATAAATAATCAGAAAATAAATATGTAGTTAAAAACAACTAAATGATAATGAGTAGATAGTTATTTGAAATGAAAAATAACAAACGGATGTTGGCCGGTAAAAGTTCTATACATTTCCAAATAACACAAACAGATTCATAAAATTTAAGAATTCTTGTTAGTAGGAGAACAACCTTGTGATTCATTCAATTTCTCGGTAATATGGTCAATAGTCTTTGATGGACTTTTGTTTTATTTAGTGCTAGCATCACCTTGAATGCTAATAATAACATCAACGATATGAGTGTTAGTGTGTAAAGAAGCTTTAAAAGAATGATTGGAAAGATAAGTAGATACGCGACACTTATTTTGATATCTTCATGAGGTGGTTATAGAAAGTTCCTATAAATAGTGTTTAAGGTTTGTTGCGATCAAGTATTTGTGTTAACATCGATATTTGACATTTTTTTATAAGTTTCTTAGCATTGTTATAAATCCTTTTAGTATATTTCCTTCATATTTTTAGTGTCCACATCTTTTGTTTTTGAAAAGTTTCACTTCATTTTTAAATTTGGTATTTCTTCTTCCAATTGCATGTTGGTAATTTGGAGTGTGTTTTTTTCATCATTTTAATGATAAATCTTGTTCCAAATATGTTTTATCTTTTGTCCATTTATTTCACTTTTGTTTCTATTTGTCCAAAAGATTATCCCGATTGGTAATTTATTGTTAAAGTTTTGATGATCCTCTTCTAAACTGAAAAGGTAATATTACTTGTTCATTCAAAAGTGTTAAATCGCCGGGAGAAAATTTGTTTCAGCAAGCAGAACAGAATTGAGCGAGTTCTATAAAGAATTTTGGAAAATAACTTAGATTTCAAATTATTAAGGGAAATATATGAGAAATAACTTAGTAAAATTTTATACCTATATTTGAGGTTCTATTTGACATTCGAGAAGTTGAATATTGGAAGGTTGGAAGAATATTTCTTAGGCTTGTTAAGCAAAATGACCAAGAATTGATTGTGAATTTAATATTAATGAGTTATTTACAAGGTTATTGATAATTTAAAAATTGAATACTTATAAAATAAAGTGGAAAGATAACGAATACAATAATTAGATTAAGTATTTACGATGCTCAATAACAGCAAAAGGATTATTAAAACCAACTGGAATAGTAGTTTTGGAGAACTGACTATTGGTTATTTGGTTGAGAATACTTTCTATTTGAGGAGAATGTGTTGGTAGCTTTATTTTTATTTTTTGAGGTTTTGTTGCTTTTGGGAGAATCAATAAGAGTAACAGTCTTTCGTTCTTTTAAAATTGATAAAAAAGTTATTTAGATATTTTTTTATTCGAAAGATCTTTTAATTTTTCTTTGCATTAATAAATTTATTTTCTATTATAAATATTAATTTTTGTGTCCCATTGAGATTCTTCCCAATAATACTTTTTGGGTCTTATAATAATTTTTTTTAACGTCAAAAATTTTAGTAGTCGGATATGAGTTTACATAAACAAAAAGAGCGAAATAATTAATTTTGTCAAAAAAGTAATATTTATATGAAAGGTAAATACAACAGAGTATAGTAGTTTTTATAATGAAATATTGATGTAAAGTCTACCGTCGGAAAAAAAAGTATTTATCTTACTATCATATCTAAATCACTTGATCTAGTGGTCATTCCGAAGTATTTGGCAGGTATTAAAATAAGTACTTGATAGTTATTAATATTCTATTTAACAATTAGGCAATAAAATGTGTAAAAATAAATGACGGTGTAGAAAGTAAAATTAAATGATGGTGTAGAAAGTAAAATTTATGGGTAACAAAATTTTATATAATCAAATTTAATTTGAAGAATCAAGAATAAACTTACTAATTTAAATAAGATAAGGGGGTTACTGAAATGAGCGAATTGATGGTTAAGAATGTGCAATGAGGGTTGTGAAGTCTTTTGAAAAAGGAAATTAGAGAGAGAAGTTGTAACTATTAAAAATGGAAAATAAAATATTGAATAGATTGATAATGTTATTTAGGGTAAATAAGTAAAGGATAGTCGTTGATATAAAATAAGATGAGCAATTCAAACATTATGATAAGAGGTTTAAAAATAAAATGTCAAAAAGATCTTTTTATTTTAGAGAATTAAAATTTATTATGGTATATATGAAAATTAATTGTCGTTAAATTTGTGTTGGTAATACGAGAATAATAAATTATAGTAATTCAATTCATATATCAAGCCTATGAAACTTATGTATATATTATTGAAGAGGTTTGAATAACGGTAAGGGTAACGGTAGTTTAGCATTACTATATTCAAAAAATAAATAAATAAAAATAATGGTAATTTTTTACCCTTTGAATATATATATATATATATATATATATATATATATATATATATATATATATATATATATATATATATATATATTATCAGTAAAATATATGGTAAATAATTTCGAAATACATGATGAAATGTCATTCCTTAAATAATAGTATCATATAAATTTAATATTCATTGTATTCTTGTTATTATTTGAAAACATAGGAATATTTTTAAAGGACTATAGGAGAGTCCTCTAACGTTATATATAGCTTAGACATCTTTATTTTTTTATGAAAAAGATAAATGTTCATATTACAAGTTAAAACTTAAAAACTAACAATTTATAAAATTGATCATTCAAAGCATATGCGATATTAGTAGAAGACAGGAGATATCAGGAAAATAAGATAAATGATTAGTAGACGAAGCATTAACAAAAATAATTAGCAGATGAAGTATTACCAAAAGAATTAATCAAATACGTCGAAAATGACAAAACAACATAACAAGATGAAGATGTTTTCAAGATATGTGTTAATGAATTGTCGACGTTGTAAGTGACCCAACTTAAAATATAAAAAACTTAAATATGATAAAAGATCTAGAAAAATTGTTATACTCGTTCCGTTTCTTTTTTCACTCGTGTTTTAAAAAAAAATGCATAGTTAATAAGACTATTAATTATTATCCCTCATTTTCATAAACCCAATAAAAACAATAAATTTCATTGGTCAATCTATATTAAGTGTTCCATCTATTTTATATATGAAAAAAATTATTAAAATATATTTGATAATCTATTACTTGTGTATTTAATAAACGTTTTAGGAGAATATTTTTTGTTCCAAACTAGATATTGTTCTATAAAATATATTATACATCTTTATAATCTACTTTTGAAATAGATACAAATAAAAAATGTGGTCATCAATTATTAAAAAATATTAATTTAAACTTTAGACATTTTCATTTCGTGAAATGGAGACGAATACAAAGGTACAGAAGCCTAAAAGATAACAGACAAGTACTAGGATTTCAAGAGACAGAAGAATGTCTGATTAGAGAGAAAACACACAGGAAAAAAAATCAAAACCTATCCAATCTTCAAATCTGATTCAAATTTCATAAGAGAAATAGATTATCGAAAAATAAAACACGAGGTGTAGCAACAACAACCAGAAATCAATCATTCGAACACCACTGAAGAATAATCACGTAAGAGGGCTTTTTGATTTTAGGATTTAAATACCATGGACTTAAAGATTGGATCCCATCTCAAATAAACAGTTCTCAATCCTTTAAAAAATGTATGGCTCTACGAAGGCTTGGAGCTTGAATCCGATTAAAATCCATACTTTGATTAGATTTTAGGGTTGTTTTCGCAATTCAATCAACTGCATCAGTTTCCCTGTAAATGTGAATCAAATTCATATTTGAAGAGATTAATTTCCGACAGCAGCTAATAATGGACTTGAGAAACCAAAGAACTCTCCCATAGAGAATCATTTCAGTGAGGATAATTGAGTCGGTTTCAATATCCAGCTTGATGAGTTCGGATCTTACAGTCACAACAAACCCATAAATCCGAACAGGGATAATTCGGACCATATCACACCACTATAAATCTGAACAGGAAAAACGTAAATAACTTTTGACTAAGCTATTTGCTAATCTACTTAAAAACTAATGAGTCTTTGAATTCGACCCGGTTTCACAACCCAACCCGATAAGCCCATGGGTGAATAATTAAAGTATAAATACCTCAACCACTCTCATTAATGAGGGGGGGGGGTCAGAATTTAATACTAGTAGGCTTCTTAATTATCTCAATACTCCTCACACTAAACACAAAACACCCCAAACTTACTAAAACATTTTACAAAACCACCCTCAGCCCAAAATAAACCAAACCAAAATAGCGACCACACTGGGAGGCGACAGTGCCTGAATTTTATATTCAAAACCAATGAGAAAAACAGTTCGGATGAATCCGAATGAGCAAGGTACTCCACCTCCTGAGCTGGAAATAGTGAAGGAAAATAAGGAATAGACTGTTGAGGGGCGAGATCAGCTGAGGACAGAGATAGAGGCACTAAGGGCCATAAAACAAGCAGAGAAAGATATCAAGGAGAAATATGGAAAATCAGTCCTTCACCATACTAATAATCCTGGAGAGAATGAGCCATCTCTAAAGACTCACCTCGGTTCAAAAAAGACTCATCCCAGCTCGAAAAATACACATCGGTCCAAGCCTGTTGAAAGTTCTGGGTCTGAGTCCTCTAGTAGCTCTTCAAATGAGGCTGAGCTTGAAGAATCTTTGTCATCAAGCAGTGAAGAGGGAAGATCTAGAAAAAATATAAAACTAACCAAAAAGTACTCAAGAAAGAGGGACATGCATGGTAGGGTTAAAAGGCATCTGTGCAAAAGATCCTCCCATAGGCATGTTGATCAGTTTCCGATAGATCCTTTTGCTTTTCAATCCAAAACAGGTATTTGTGAAACTCCTAATGAAGATACAGTCTTTAGTCGCAATAAAAATGGGAGGCAGTCACGTTTTTCCGCAAAAATACTATCTGGACACCTTCCCAAAAGTTTTGATAGCTCCAAAATGGAAAAGTATGATAGAAGTCGGGATCCGGAAAACTATCTTGAGCAATTCAAGAACTTCACGATGAATTTTGATGACGATAATAAGCTTTTGTGCAGAGCCTTCTCCCAAACTTTTACGGGAAGTGATCTTAAATGGTATAATAGCTTACCTCAGGGGTGTATTAGAAACTTTGATACATTTTGGATTGCCTTCCGGAGGCGATTTGTTGGGAGTAAAAGATTGAAGAGTAATGGGGATACCATTATCCATTGTGCCCAAGAACCAAACGAATCTTTGAAAGACTACATAAGTTGATTTCTGAATACAAAGAATGGATTAGCAGCTTGCTTTAAGGAGGTGGCAATTGGTTCTCTAAGGCAGGGGTTGAATCCTAGGAACTTAGCTGATTCTGTAACCCGGAAGAAAGCTATGACCCGAGGTGGCTTGTTAAACCAAGTGGGAAAGCAGATTAATGTGGAGGATTTAATGAAAACCAGGGTGAACTATCAAGTGAGGTCCACCATAACAACTCCTCCAGCCGCTAACCAGTACGGTTACAAGGCTAAAGAGACCGGACAAGGATCTAACTGGTCTAAGCAAACTCAATCCAACCAGAACCAGACCCAGAGCCAAAAATCAAGAGGCAAAAGGGGTCCTTAGGTTCAGCCTGAGTTATTTCCAGAGTTAAGGGAAAATGTAGCCATAATTTATGATAAAACTAAGGATGGAGTACATTTTCGAAAACCGGCGGCATTGCAGTCCCCTAAAGAAAATCGAAACACTTGTTTTTGCCAGTACCACAATGATATAGGCCATAATACTCAAGACTGCATAGCATTAAAACAAGAAGTTCATAACCTTATTGAGAGGGGAAAACTGGGAGCATATGTTAAAAGACAAAGTGGAAACAGACCTGACAATGCTCCTCGAACAGGTCCTACAAACAATCCTGAAACGCCTGCTCAAGAAAGGGCAATGGTAATCCTTGAGAGGTTCGATGTGAACTTTGAATATCTGAATCCAGATCCAACTCGGAATAAAGTGGGAGTGATAACAGAATAAACCACGACAGTATCTGGAGTGATCAGTTTTTTTGAGTCATTAACTATCTTTAGAGGTGATACTGTAACTTCACATACCCCTTCATCAAGAAAGAGGAATGTCCACAGTTTGGCTACTCAATTGGAAATAGGAATGTCTTCCCATCAATGCCAGTCCCCTTTCCCATTCATAGTATTTGATGAGGATGATCTGAGGGATATTGCTGGACCCCTTGAGGATGCGGTGGTTATAGGAGCATCTATAGGGGGAACGATATACGCCGAATTTTGATCGATACGGGCAGTTCAGCAAACATCCTGCTCTTAAGCTCCTACAAACAGATAAGGAATCCAACTGTTATTCAATGTTCAAACAGAACTATTGTGGGTTTCACAGCTAGACTACAGATGTAATTGGGGAGTTTGAAGAAGAAGTGTTGTTGAGCAAAGGGCCTTTTAAAAAGATGGTGAGGGTTCTATTTGTTGTGGTAGATTTCCCCACATCATACAACACAATTTTTGGGAGGTCTTGGCTTTCTAGAATACATGTTGTGGCCTCAACAGTCCATCAGTGTTTAAAGTATGCGGTTCAGGGACAAGTATGAGTTGTCCAAAGTAGTCAGAAGATAGCTAGAGAGTGATATGCAACAGCTCTTGCTCCTAAGACATTGGGGGCAGTTCGAATTAATAAAGATTAGCAGTTAATGGAGCCTTCTGATGAGGAAAGTGAGATTGATGACCCCAAAGAGGCTCCCAGTGTCATAATACCCATTAAAGAAGTTAAAACTCACTCCCTTGCAGAGGGTAAAAATGTTAAGATTGGTTCCAAGATGGCGTCAGAGTTAAAAAAGAAGTTGTCTTTTTTTGCTAAAAAATCCGCATGTGTTTTCTTGGTGCAATAATGATGTAACCGGGGTACCAGCAAGTGTTATTTCACACAAGTTGTCCATCTGGAGCGACGTTGCACCTGTCGTACAGAAAATAAGAGCTTTTATATGGAAAAAGCAGATGTGATAGTTCAAGAGGTTGATCGGCTGACCAAGATGGGGCACATTAAAGAATCCCAATATCCTCTATGGACTGCCAATCCGGTTTTAGTTAAGAAAAAGAACCAAAACTGGCGTATGTGTATTGATTTCACTAAACTGAACAGATCTTGCCCAAAGGATCTTTATCTTGTCCCTCGGATAGATCAGCTGGTAGACTCTACATCTGGAAACAAGTTGTTGTCCTTCAGGGATGCCTTCTTAGGGTATAATCAGATACAAGTGGATCAGAAGGATCAGGATCACACTACTTTTAGTACATATAGAGGTCTCCATTGCTACAAGTTAATGCTCTTTGGTTCAAAGAATGTTAGGGCTACTTATCAGAGGTTGGTGAACAAAACATTTGCTAATCAAATTGACATAAATATGGAAGCGTACAGAGAAGACATGATGATTAAAATCCTTGAGGAGGATTTGCACATAACTGATCTTCAAGAAACATTTGCTAATTTAGCCACTGTGAATTTGAAATTAAATCCAGAGAAACATGTGTTTGGGGTCTGATCTGGAAAGTTTTTGGGTTACAAAATAAGTGAGAAAGGTATTCAGCCTGATATAGATAAGCTTAATGCACTATTAGAAATTGATCCTCCTCGAAATATTAAAGAAGTTCAAAGGCTCACCGGAAGATTAAATGTCTTAAATAGGTTTATTTCAAGGACATCAGACAAGTGTGTTCGGTTTTTTCAAACGTTGAAAAATGCTAAAGACTTCAATTGGTCCCCACAGTGCAACGAGGCTTTCATTGAGATAAAGAAAACCTATCCTCACCAAAGACTCTTTTCAATCTCATTCAAGGAGAAAAGCTTTATGTATGCCTAGCTGTATCAGAATGTGCTATAAATGCTGTCTTGGTAAGAGAAGTGGAAAATTATCCTCGTCCGGTGTACTACATCAGTAAGACTTTGTCTAATGCTGAAAGAAGATATTTAAAGTTGGAAACGTTGGCACTAGCCTTAGTGATTGAAGCAAGAGAAGATGAGGCTGTATTTCCAATCTCATTTTATTATTGTCTGGACGTCTTTCCCACTAAAGAATGTTCTTCAAAAGGCAGATATATCAAGGAAAATGACCAAGTAGTTAGTAGAATTGGGCGATTACGACATTGATTTTGCCCCCATGAACAGCAATCAAATCTCAATCAGTGGCTGAATTCTTGGTGGAATTCCATGCAGACATGAGCTCTAAACAAACTTTAGAAGATAATTTCAAGAAAGAATGGGTGGTCCGAACTAATGGTGGATCAAGCACTATGGGCTGTGGAGCTGGAATTTGCTTAACCTCTCTATATGGTGATAAAATGTATCAAGCAATATGTTTTGGATTCAGGGCCTCTAACAATGAGTCTGAATATGAAGCAGCTATAACTGGTCTTAAATTATCTCTCCTATGTGGAGTTAAGAGAGTTCGGCTAATGAGTGACTCTCAATTGCTCATCCACCATGCCCAAGGACAGTCTGAGGCCAAGCAAGAACATCTGGTCAAGTATTTACTCATTTTGAAAGACGTGGCAGGAGACTTCAAAAGTGTTTGCTATGAACATATTCCCAGATCAGAGAATACACTGGCAGACTCTCTAGAAACTATAGCATATTTTGAGGCCTACCCTTGGATTCATGTGCAAGAATGCCCGTCCATACAGCTAGGTCTTAACAAAGAAGATGAGGAAAATATGAGCATACATATGATCCAGCCTAAGGACTGAAGATATACCCTCCTTCAATATATTTTTGATGGGACATTTCCTTCGGATAAAGCTGTGGCAAAAAGATTAAATACAAGACATGCGGTTTTTTTTATTTTACTTCAATTCAATTCAAGTATAAATCACTTATTCAATACCCGGATCTCTAGTAGATCAGATAAATTTGGTTGTTGGTCATAACTACTAAATACATGCCATTGGAGATATTAAACACTCTCAATTCAATACTTCTGAAATTCTAAGGGCTACTTAAACATTAGCCATAAAATATTTAAAGTAAAGTATTAAACAAAAAGGAAATTGGATAAATTAAACCTGTTCGGACTTAAACCGAACAGTAGTACAAAATGTGCCTTGGCCATCCAAGAACGTTGATTGTTAAAAAAACTGAGAAAAATACATGATAAAAAAACCTTAGGGCTTGTTCCCTTCGGATGTTTCTTCACCGCCACCTTTTTTGGGACTTTTGAGTTAAGCACTTGAACTCTCACCCGTACCTTCTTCATTATCAATAAAATCAACTCCACTAGCATAGTTGTGCTTGTCGCCATCGGCCAAGGTATAAAATGACATGTCTTCTTACTCCACATACTTCTATAAGGGACCAAGGGTTCTCTTAGGGAAGGTCTCATGGAACAACAACACCATGTCAGATTTAATCCCATCATCTTTCTTTTCTAAGGAGTCTACTACTCCATTGGCATATTCTTCAATACCTGCTTTGATAGCTTGCTCTTGCTGATGCTCCAGGGCCTCATTTTCCTTGGTCATCTCTAAAACAGTTCCTTCCAACTTAGTCTTCTCGTTGGTTAGGGTTTGGATAGCATCATCTTTTAGTTTTAAACTGCTTCTTCAAAGCTGTGAGGCTTTGTGAGGAAGAAGTCTTAAGGCCGAAGTACTTAGTTTGGAGCTCAGTATTGGTTGCTTTCGATGCGGTTAGCTTGGTTGCCAAATCCTCATTTTCCTTCTTCGGCACCTCTATGCTTTGATGAGCACTTAAAAGACTGTCTGACAGAGATTTCTTTTCAAAAGTGAGAGAGTTGATAACGTTGGTTTGACTTTTTACCTGCCTTTCCAGATCGAGTACTGGCCGGATATAACCAAGGAGAGCATGACTTAAAGTATCTTATTCTCCGGATATGGAAAAATATTTCCCATTGTAGGTTACCATGTTGGAGGAACTTGAGGGACGGTAAGGACCTGCAAAATTATTTTTATCAAAGTCATTAAAGTACAGACCGATGTCTTGAAGGGCAGAAAGGTCCACTTCGTCGTTTTCTCCACCAGCAATCTGTTGGGATTTCCTTTTGCAGAGTAGGGTCAGCAAGAGCTGGTGGTGGGTTTTCCGGGGACGAAGGATTATCTCTTACCCAAGAGTAACCTTCTTCTTCTTGGCAACTTTTTCATCACTACTGGCCTTGCGCTTTCTGCCCTTTTTAGGAGGCCTTGGTGGGTTATTTGACCCTTCAGCTTCCCTTACAGTCTCGACCTCTACCACCAGCAAGGCCATCAAATACCACCCTAGTTCCCCAAACCAGTCCCCTCCGTAGCTATTTGAGCCAGGTCTGTTGTAGCCTTCCTCTTCTTGTTCTTCATTTTGATGGGGGCTTTATCCCTTAAAGGCAGGTACAGCTTGACATCTTTCGCTTCTGTCCTTTTCAAAATCACGTCAGCAGGAGGAGGGGTGGTTATCTCTTCCCATAAAAGGTCTATTCTGTCTGTGGTGTTCCACAGGTTAGACCTCATAAAATTTCCCAAATTGAAGCAATTGTGCAAGACATTCCCCCAATTTTCCAAATCCCATGAATTGAGATTTGCACAAGTTTTTTTTCCTTCTTCCAAGTGGCTGGTGAACTCTTTCGGCAAAGCTGAAGAGAGATAATAAATTAGTCAGAATAGGAAAATTTGTAGTTTAAGAAGTAAAAAATAGAAAAAGAACGAGAAACTTACCAGTGTTTTTCCATCTGCTCGTCAGCAAGCTAGGGTTTGTGTTGGCCTTTATCTTCTTACCATTCTCCCATGTCCCACTGACAAAAAGGAACTGTGTTGTCCACAACCTTGAAATCATTCCCCATGTTGTAGTGGTAGAAAGGAATTTGATGGTTCTTGCATAGACTTGCTACAACAGCAAACTGCTCCATTGGAAAAGGGATCTTTGATAGTCTAGACACCATAATATAAGCTAAGAATGTATTCCAGGCATTGAGGCTTAGCCGACGGGACAAATTTTGACCAGATGAAAGTACTTGACGATCTCTGGGTCTAATGGGAACCGAAGCCCCTAGTTCAGCACTTCGGTGTATACTAGCACCTAGTTCAATTTACAATCCTTGGGGTCTCCGGAGTGATTGATATCCTCACTTTTACAGACTCCAGAATCCCCCATTTGGTCCGGATTCGACCTAACTCCGCAGTGTGGGTGTAGACATAGTTAATATTTTGCAAGGCCATCAAATACTTGACACTGACGTGTTTAAAACATGGGCCTGCTTTACCCTCTAGACACCCGGAAGAGCGTCCAGATGAGTCATGCCAATTTTAACTTTACTTTTACATTTCTTTTATGAGGCAGCATCCTCTGTCTGACCTGACGCCTCGGTCTCAAAATGGGCCTCTTCAATGTTGTCCTTCATATTTTCTTCCATCACTGTGAAAAGTTTTTTAGTTGTCTTTGAAGAAGGTTTCTCATGTTCCCTCATCAAAAGTTGTTAGGGTGGTTGTGCACTTGTTGCCTCTGAGGGCCTGATATCTAGTAGAGGTTGCTGTCTGGAGGGCTTGGCATGTGGAGCAACTTTAGCCACCTCCGATCCGGAGGGTTTTAAAGATGATGGTGTGGAATGGGTTTTTGTTTGGCGAGTCGTCCGGCGAGGAGTTATCCTCTCCGGTGATCTTTTTGTATCGGAGCCCATCGCTCTAAACGGTGAGGGTTTTCTGGTGCTTGAAATAGTTTTTTCCTTGGAAAGAGGGTGTTGAGATTCTTGTACAGAAGAGCTAGAAGGGAGGGGTAAGAGGTTTGGTATGAATAGAAGTTTTCTGGGTCTAGGGTTTCTTGAGGAAGATGACCCTTGTTCGACGTCCTGGTTTGGCTGATTGTTTTTCTAACTTGGAGAAACAGGGAGATTGGCGGCGATACGGCTTTCTCTTTCTACTTTCTTTGCTCTCTCTAACTCAGATAAGTTCAACCAACCTCATTTAACTAAGGAATTTCTGGCTGTGAACATATATCTCTTAAGAGCAGTTTGAAGATGTAGATGAAATAAAAAAAATTTCTCTCTAAGAAAGTTTTAAGTGTAAAAAACAATGGAATAGTAAAAAGAAATATATATATATATATATATATATATATATATATATATATATATATATATATATATATATATAACAGTAAAAAGCAACATTTACGAAGGAGAAGGTGAACAAGGTTTTTTGCAATAATTAAGGGCTGCACAACATGTGAAAAATCAAAACCGATGTAACTTTCTAGATCTAGTGGGTGCGACGATCTAGGAAAAATAACGGTTGGGAGATCAAACCAGATATTGACACGTGTCCCACAATTAATGAAAAAACTCTTAGAATTCTGGATATAAAAATCAGTCCTGATAAAATTCGAACTGGGTTGTTTGTGAAAAGAAGCTTTTCAGTTCGGACGACGCAAGTAGATCGGACGGAATTGATGTTGACTTGGTAAATTTTTAACCCTTCCAAAGATACTTTGCAAGGCCTAAAAAAGGGGCTACTAATGAGTTCGGATCTTACAGTCACAACAAAGCCATAAATCCAAACAAGGGTAATTCAGGCCATATCACACCACTATAAATCCGAACAAGACAAACGTAAATAACTTTTGATTAAGATATTTGCTAATCTATTTAAAAACTAATGAGTCTTTGAATTCAACCCGGTTTCACAATCCGACCAGGTAAGCCCATGGGTCAATAATTAAGGTATAAATACCTCAACCACTCTCATTAATGAGAGGGGGGATCAGATTTTAATACTAGCAGGCTGCTTAATTATCTCACTACTCCTCACACTAAACACAAAACACCCCAAACTTACTAAAACATTTTACAAAACTACCCTCAGCCCAAAATAAACCAAACCAGAGCTGAGTGATTCCCTTAGAGTGACAGAGAGGTAACCCGTCAAATAATGCTCTACATTCAGCCTGAACATGAATCCCTTTACCATAAAGACGCCCATAGCCAAATAGGATATTCCCATCACTGTCCCAAACCACTCCACCACCACTGGACTCACCATATTGGTTACAGGCACTATCTAAGTTTAATTTAAATCTGCCTAGTTTAGGATTTACCCGGGCCAGAGATAAAGTAATCCTAGGCTTATTGAGATGGTTTATACAGCCAAGAGAATGACTAATTTTGCTATCAAAACCTCAATGTTTCCTTTTGATAAGGTTGGCTCTTTCAAGCCCCGTCATAATGTGGGTAAAATAGCCAATCATAGCTTCAGTGTTAAAAAACTTTCCATCATGCTTCCTTTTGTTCCTTACAAACCCAGTAAATAATTGAGGGTAAGATAGATCTAAGGTGAACAAATTTATTAGATGACCAGTACCATGACCTTACTAGAAGAGTAAATATCATGTTTCTAGTAATATAAATGTTAAAATATGCAGTAAAATAGCACCAAACATCCCAAGCCACCTGACAGTTAACAAACACAGGATTTACAGTTTCTATGCTGGCATCTCGAAGCTAAATGTATATTTTTATTTTCCAGGACGGAATCCACAAGTGACCAATTAAGGAGGGATCTCCACAGAAGAAATGATCATTTGTGAGAGGTGATTGAGTTCTAGGTTTTCTTGGAAATGTTTTAGCAATTCTAATTTCTTCTAATTTCATTCCAAGTAGTATTAGTATTGTAGAGACTATTAAGACTGATAATCCAATTGATAAAGTCAGTGAGAGAGAGACTCTCTAATCAAAAGATGAATAGTATTTCATCCCATTAGAAAGAGGTGATTAATATTGCATCCCATTAGAAAGAGAGATTTTCTTAATGTTGTGTATTTCAGTTGAATTCACAACATTCTCAAGTTTATTCATATTCCACGAACCATTTTCCTAAAAGTTTCATGACTTTATAGCCTTCAAAACCAGTCATATCTTCCTCTTCAGTAAAAGTGACAAATGGTTGTGCAGAGCACCATTTGTCAAGCCAAAAATCCATGCTTCCAGATCCAGGTTGCCACATGATAAACCTCTCAACACTGTCTCTAACACTTCTAAGTCTAAACCAAACTTTAGAGCACTTGATAGGCTTAAGAGTAGTTAAAGGATGAGATCTATTGTCGTAGATTGAAGAAATTATCTTGGCCCATAAAGAATATCGAGCCTTAAAATTCAACCAAATTTTGTGAGAGAATACCTCCTGCAATTCCTCAATCTTTCTAACATCTAATTCACCTTCTTCAAATGGTTTACAGACCCTAGACCACTTAGTCGAATTGATAGTAGATTGACTTTCTTTGTGACCCCACATAAATTTATTATAAAGTATTTCAATCTTTTGAATTACAGAATTAGGTATTATGGAAATTTGGATAGTATAAATAGGGTCGGATGAGAGAACATATTGGATTAGTATAAGCCTTCCTCCAAAAGATAAGACATATTGATCCCATTGAGCAATCTTATTTCTAATTTTGACCACTAAATCTTTATAATTACTGACCCAGTTTTTGTTGCTAACTGTTGTGCCCATGTACTTGAATGGAAAAGAACTATGCTTGAACTCTATGGTGAGCTCTAGATAATTAATTCTCTAAGGTAAGAGCTTATTAGCTCCACTATTTTTTTTGTCTTTATTTATGAGCTGACCAGATTTGTCTTCATAGTGGGACAGAAGATTTAGAATCTTGGAGACTGAGGAGGAAGTTTAATTACAAAAGATAAGGAGGTCATCAACGAAGGCCAAGCAAGGTATGCTTAAATTTCCTATGCTCTTGTATCTAGTAGATGGGCAATCCATTGAAAGCCTTTTCAAATCCCTAATTAGGTACTCCTCTGCCAGAATAAACAGACTAGGTGACATGGGGTCACCCTATCTTAACCTTTTGTTAGATTTAAAAAAGCTCTTTAGTTTACTATTGATCATAATAGAGAGGTAACTATTATCAATGCTATTCTGAGTAAGTCTTAGAAACCGTGAACTAAACCCAAAAGCTGCAAAAACACTTAGTAGAAATGTATGGTATAGCCTATAAAAGTCTTTGTCCATATAAATCATCAATAGAATATTACTTCCCTAGACTTAAGTTTAAGATCATGGGAAATCATGATATTTTCATGAAAAATAATAGGCCAACTGACTTAGTAGAATTTTCCATTGTATCCATCAGGCCCAACAACAGAATTAGGGCTTAAGTCTTTAATAATGGAAAAAACTTCAGATTAAGTAGGGAGAGCAATTAGGGCTTATGACTTCCATTTGTCCACATAAATTTAGATCCTGAAAACCCTACATCAGATCGATTATAATCAAGTATAAAGTTGTTAAAGTCATCAACACTAGCGATGCAATTAGTAAAGCAATGCAACTATTCATCAAGGTTAGAAATTGTGTTAAAATTCCCTAAAATAATCCATTCCATAGAGCCATCTTCAATAGACCTGAGACTATCTCATAAAGAGCTTCTTAGAACTCTAGTACACTTAGTATAGACCACTGTCACCCGAAAATCTTTATTTAGAGCTTTGTGTCTGATGTCTAAGTGAATAAATTTATCTTCATTGGCAATGACCTCAACTAGATACTCATCCTTCCACATGACCCAAACCTTATTGTTGATGTTATGAATGAAACCCTGAAATCCAATATTTTTAGAAATAGATTCAAGGTTAGTATGAATTATCATGGGTTCTTGAATAGCCATAAAATCAGGCTTCTCGTACATTTTAAGAGATTTAAGTCTGTCCATAGTTTCCTTATTACCAAGACCACGAACATTCCAATTCAAGATATAAATGGTCATTTGGGTGATTCGGAAGGCTTTGCAACACCTTTGTGCTGCACTAATTTGGATGAAATTAGACCCTTTGAGTTCATAACTTTCAACTTCTTAGATTTTATGTGCTCTGTTTTCTTGAAGTATTTATCTTTGACTATTATTTTATTTCCCAGAGAGCATGGAAAACTACCAGTGGTTTCCTTAGTTGGAGATGAAGTTCCTTAATGAGAATTCACAGGGCTATTACTGATATGGAAAAGTACGACGGGACGACAAATCATAAGCATCACCTTGAGAAATTTTGAAATAGTATGCTAGGATTTAAACTCATATGATACTTTACTCTGTCAATCTTTCTTAATGACTTTCAAATGAATGATATTGGCATGGTTTAATAGTTTACCATCGGGATCAATCAATAATTTTAAGGAATTATGGACATTGTTTTGGTATCGGTTCATTGCTCATAAAGCATTAAAATATAAAAGGGTTCATATCATGACCTTATTCCAAAAGGCATAAGAGTTTTTAAGGGATTACATTTTAGAGTTTTATGAATGAAGTGAGTGATTTGGAAGGCTGTAATGAAAATACGGCCATAGTAGTATTTAAAAAATGTTTGCCTTGTGATAATAGTTTATTAAAAGATGTGATTAAGTTTTGTGTATGATGTATGAAAAATATTTTAGTAAAAACGTACATGTGTAACAAGGTATAGGATACCAAGAAAGGAGTAACGATACAAATTAAGATAACAGAAACAATTGGAGAAAAAAAATGAATGATGCAAAAAGGATTTCGGAAGTTACCAGGGATCTCATAAATATAACACACTTCTTTTTATTATGATAATCTAAATCAACGATTTACTGAGTTAAATGCACTTCTGACAATTGTTTATGTCAAGACATTATATCATTTAAACTGTCGAACTCCTAGAATTATGTTAACGTCGTTTAACAAAATAATATGTCGGTATTACTGGGAATATCATAATGACCATGGACATTCAACAAGAGACTCCTTTCAGTTGAAATATGAAATTCAGAGGTTGATTGATAACGGGGAGTTTGTGGAATTCATTAAATAAATGGAAGTAGATTAAAGATAAGGAAATGTGAAATAAGGAAACAAGAATTATCCACTATCCTTGGAGGATAAACACTGTCTATGGTTACTAAATTATCCATAAAACGATATAAAAAATATTTGGAGGTCCATCTAGTTGAAAATTAGTCTTTAAATTTACACCCAAACTCAACTTTAACTTTGTCTTTTACTGATATGATTTAAAGGGACTTGTAACACCTCAAGAAGATGCTTTGTTAGTGATCATCGTAATAGCTGGAGTAATAGTAAGAAGGGTAATAGTTGTTACTGGAAGTTTGGCTAATATATTTTACAAGGCAGGTTATGAGTATATGATAGCGGTCGAGCTCTTCAAAAAGGCTAACATGAATCTAGTTAGTTTCACTAGTAACTATATTGTTTATATTGTTTATGATCGTTAATGTTTCAAGTTCTTACAATGTCATTTTAAGGGGATCGTGGTTACATAAAATGGATGCAACGTCATTGTCTTATCATCAACATATCAAGTATGTGGTTAACGGTAAAATAGGAGTAATCAGAAGGATTCAACAGAAAAAGAAATTGTTACTATTTATCTTTGGAGCCATAGTGTGTAGTAACATGATAGTGACATGTATTTTTAAGGGACGCATCGCCAGAAAAAATATTGTGAACCCTTGATATCAATAAAATAGAACAAGGTTAGAAGTAGTAGATTGAAGAAACTTATGTTTCAAAAAATAGTTAGGTTTAAAATAGTTAGTTAGTTGGGTAAATATGAAGTTTAATTTTAGATGTAGGGAGAAAATAAGAAAATTATTTGAGTTTATGACTATTGATTTGAAAAAGAAAATGAAAAAAAAAATCACGCATATAGGCTATAAGTATTACAAACAAATGAGTTAGTGTTATGAATGCAGATTATGAGGATGTGTTATTCATCAAATTATCAAGATCATGTTTTTTGTTATTTGCATTAATGCATCAAATAAGGAATCTATGTTAGCTGGGATGTAATTGGTTTGTATTTTTGAAGTTTTTTTGTTTAAATTCGTATATGAGTAATTTTCGAAGTAGTAAAATATGATTGGAAAATAAAGTAATGACGACCGTTGTAGAATGTAGCGCATAAGTTGAGAACAATGATACAAGTTTTTTTGGCATAAGTATGGTCATTCGAAGGATGGTAGTTGTTTCTTTAAAATAACAAAGTTTTACTGTCGAACGATTTATAAATTTGAGAAGTTGCAATTCGCAAACGGGTTTTGTCCTTGATGGAATTATATGTCACAGAATATTATGCCGCGATTATTACGTAGACGTTATTAAGTTTGAGATTCTTTAAAAAATTGGAGATTAGTTTATTGATTTCTACTAGTAATTTTATTTGTTATTGATCTGTTTAGAGGAAATTTGATGATAAAAAGATGATTGATAACATATTTTAGTAATTTTTAGAATATAAATGGTAAATGTTGTAGTATAGGATTTAAAGGATAACTATTTTGAATAAAGAGTTATATGAGTATTTTTTTTAATAGATATTCATTTGACACCCATTAATTTTCATTTGAAAACTATAATTTTCAAGCAGTTTTTAATGAATATGTCTTGACCGACGGTCAATTGTACCCATAATAGTTTACCAACGGTTAATTATATCTTTGGAAATCTAAGTAAGTAACAAGTGGTATGAGATATAAAATTATAACATAATTTTAAGTAATAAGAGAATATGGCGGTAAGCTAAGTCCAACTGAAAAGTGTAAGTGGTTATGCATCCAATCAAAATGAATATGGTTATAAGCCAAGTCCAGCTGAAAAGAGTAAGAGGTCATGTTAAGAATCTAAAGGCCTTAAGTTGTGATCAAGGTTATAAGCCAAGTCTCAATCAATGCAAACGTGGTTATAAGCATAGTCTATCTGAAAATACTAAGAGATCATAATATTTTCTAGTATTTCTAATAATATTTAACGTATGATGTTAATGTTTTTAAAGTTAATGATGATACTTATGCTTTATATATGTATTTTATAAGATGATCCATATATGTTATTCAAACGAAGGATATAAAAAGGAAAAAATGTATATCATCAAAGGAAAAAACATTGGTTAAATGGAGATTAATAATGACAGATAAAAATAAAGTATCATCAAAATAGATCATAATAAATATTTAAATTTAATATTCTCGGCGAAGATGGTTATATTTTTATAGAAGGTAAAAAGAAGACATGTAATATTTGAAATATATATATATATATATATATATATATATTGATGTATGTGCGCGCGTATGTATAAGTTGACAATTATATAAGAGTTATAAGGATTAATTTGTAAATAATAATAATAATAATAATAATAATAAGTGATAAATGTTATATTAAATGATGGAAAGTTAAAATTTTGAATAAAACATGCATGAACATTCAAAGATAAATAATCAGAAAATAAATATGTAGTTAAAAACAACTAAATGATAATGAGTAGATAGTTATTTGAAATGAAAAATAACAAACGGATGTTGGCCGGTAAAACTTCTATACATTTCCAAATAACACAAACAGAGTCATAAAATTTAAGAATTCTTGTTAGTAGGAGAACAACCTTGTGATTCATTCAATTTCTCGGTAATATGGTCAATAGTCTTTGATGGACTTTTGTTTTATTTAGTGCTAGCATCACCTTGAATGATAATAATAACATCAACGATATGAGTGTTAGTGTGTAAAGAAGCTTTAAAAGAATGATTGGAAAGATAAGTAGATACGCGACACTTATTTTGATATCTTCATGAGGTGGTTATAGAAAGTTCCTATAAATAGTGTTTAAGGTTTGTTGCGATCAAGTATTTGTGTTAACATCGATATTTGACATTTTTTTATAAGTTTCTTAGCATTGTTATAAATCCTTTTAGTATATTTCCTTCATATTTTTAGTGTCCACATCTTTTGTTTTTGAAAAGTTTCACTTCATTTTTAAATTTGGTATTTCTTCTTCCAATTGCATGTTGGTAATTTGGAGTGTGTTTTTTTCATCATTTTAATGATAAATCTTGTTCCAAATATGTTTTATCTTTTGTCCATTTATTTCACTTTTGTTTCTATTTGTCCAAAAGATTATCCCGATTGGTAATTTATTGTTAAAGTTTTGATGATCCTCTTCTAAACTGAAAAGGTAATATTACTTGTTCATTCAAAAGTGTTAAATCGCCGGGAGAAAATTTGTTTCAGCAAGCAGAACAGAATTGAGCGAGTTCTATAAAGAATTTTGGAAAATAACTTAGATTTCAAATTATTAAGGGAAATATATGAGAAATAACTTAGTAAAATTTTATACCTATATTTGAGGTTCTATTTGACATTCGAGAAGTTGAATATTGGAAGGTTGGAAGAATATTTCTTAGGCTTGTTAAGCAAAATGACCAAGAATTGATTGTGAATTTAATATTAATGAGTTATTTACAAGGTTATTGATAATTTAAAAATTGAATACTTATAAAATAAAGTGGAAAGATAACGAATACAATAATTAGATTAAGTATTTACGATGCTCAATAACAGCAAAAGGATTATTAAAACCAACTGGAATAGTAGTTTTGGAGAACTGACTATTGGTTATTTGGTTGAGAATACTTTCTATTTGAGGAGAATGTGTTGGTAGCTTTATTTTTATTTTTTGAGGTTTTGTTGCTTTTGGGAGAATCAATAAGAGTAACAGTCTTTCGTTCTTTTAAAATTGATAAAAAAGTTATTTAGATATTTTTTTATTCGAAAGATCTTTTAATTTTTCTTTGCATTAATAAATTTATTTTCTATTATAAATATTAATTTTTGTGTCCCATTGAGATTCTTCCCAATAATACTTTTTGGGTCTTATAATAATTTTTTTTAACGTCAAAAATTTTAGTAGTCGGATATGAGTTTACATAAACAAAAAGAGCGAAATAATTAATTTTGTCAAAAAAGTAATATTTATATGAAAGGTAAATACAACAGAGTATAGTAGTTTTTATAATGAAATATTGATGTAAAGTCTACCGTCGGAAAAAAAAGTATTTATCTTACTATCATATCTAAATCACTTGATCTAGTGGTCATTCCGAAGTATTTGGCAGGTATTAAAATAAGTACTTGATAGTTATTAATATTCTATTTAACAATTAGGCAATAAAATGTGTAAAAATAAATGACGGTGTAGAAAGTAAAATTAAATGATGGTGTAGAAAGTAAAATTTATGGGTAACAAAATTTTATATAATCAAATTTAATTTGAAGAATCAAGAATAAACTTACTAATTTAAATAAGATAAGGGGGTTACTGAAATGAGCGAATTGATGGTTAAGAATGTGCAATGAGGGTTGTGAAGTCTTTTGAAAAAGGAAATTAGAGAGAGAAGTTGTAACTATTAAAAATGGAAAATAAAATATTGAATAGATTGATAATGTTATTTAGGGTAAATAAGTAAAGGATAGTCGTTGATATAAAATAAGATGAGCAATTCAAACATTATGATAAGAGGTTTAAAAATAAAATGTCAAAAAGATCTTTTTATTTTAGAGAATTAAAATTTATTATGGTATATATGAAAATTAATTGTCGTTAAATTTGTGTTGGTAATACGAGAATAATAAATTATAGTAATTCAATTCATATATCAAGCCTATGAAACTTATGTATATATTATTGAAGAGGTTTGAATAACGGTAAGGGTAACGGTAGTTTAGCATTACTATATTCAAAAAATAAATAAATAAAAATAATGGTAATTTTTTACCCTTTGAATATATATATATATATATATATATATATATATATATTATCAGTAAAATATATGGTAAATAATTTCGAAATACATGATGAAATGTCATTCCTTAAATAATAGTATCATATAAATTTAATATTCATTGTATTCTTGTTATTATTTGAAAACATAGGAATATTTTTAAAGGACTATAGGAGAGTCCTCTAACGTTATATATAGCTTAGACATCTTTATTTTTTCATGAAAAAGATAAATGTTCATATTACAAGTTAAAACTTAAAAACTAACAATTTATAAAATTGATCATTCAAAGCATATGCGATATTAGTAGAAGACAGGAGATATCAGGAAAATAAGATAAATGATTAGTAGACGAAGCATTAACAAAAATAATTAGCAGATGAAGTATTACCAAAAGAATTAATCAAATACGTCGAAAATGACAAAACAACATAGCAAGATGAAGATGTTTTCAAGATATGTGTTAATGAATTGTCGACGTTGTAAGTGACCCAACTTAAAATATAAAAAACTTAAATATGATAAAAGATCTAGAAAAATTGTTATACTCGTTCCGTTTCTTTTTTCACTCGTGTTTTAAAAAAAATGCATAGTTAATAAGACTATTAATTATTATCCCTCATTTTCATAAACCCAATAAAAACAATAAATTTCATTGGTCAATCTATATTAAGTGTTCCATCTATTTTATATATGAAAAAAATTATTAAAATATATTTGATAATCTATTACTTGTGTATTTAATAAACGTTTTAGGAGAATATTTTTTGTTCCAAACTAAATATTGTTCTATAAAATATATTATACATCTTTATAATCTACTTTTGAAATAGATACAAATAAAAAATGTGGTCATCAATTATTAAAAAATATTAATTTAAACTTTAGACATTTTCATTTCGTGAAATGGAGACGAATACAAAGGTACAGAAGCCTAAAAGATAACAGACAAGTACTAGGATTTCAAGAGACAGAAGAATGTCTGATTAGAGAGAAAACACACAGGAAAAAAAAATCAAAACCTATCCAATCTTCAAATCTGATTCAAATTTCATAAGAGAAATAGATTATCGAAAAATAAAACACGAGGTGTAGCAACAACAACCAGAAATCAATCATTCGAACACCACTGAAGAATAATCACGTAAGAGGGCTTTTTGATTTTAGGATTTAGATACCATGGACTTAAAGATTGGATCCCATCTCAAATAAACAGTTCTCAATCCTTTAAAAAATGTATGGCTCTACGAAGGCTTGGAGCTTGAATCCGATTAAAATCCATACTTTGATTAGATTTTAGGGTTGTTTTCGCAATTCAATCAACTGCATCAGTTTCCCTGTAAATGTGAATCAAATTCATATTTGAAGAGATTAATTTCCGACAGCAGCTAATAATGGACTTGAGAAACCAAAGAACTCTCCCATAGAGAATCATTTCAGTGAGGATAATTGAGTCGGTTTCAATATCCAGCTTGATGAGTTCGGATCTTACAGTCACAACAAACCCATAAATCCGAACAGGGATAATTCGGACCATATCACACCACTATAAATCTGAACAGGAAAAACGTAAATAACTTTTGACTAAGCTATTTGCTAATCTACTTAAAAACTAATGAGTCTTTGAATTCGACCCGGTTTCACAACCCAACCCGATAAGCCCATGGGTGAATAATTAAAGTATAAATACCTCAACCACTCTCATTAATGAGGGGGGGGGGGGGGGTCAGAATTTAATACTAGTAGGCTTCTTAATTATCTCAATACTCCTCACACTAAACACAAAACACCCCAAACTTACTAAAACATTTTACAAAACCACCCTCAGCCCAAAATAAACCAAACCAAAATAGCGACCACACTGGGAGGCGACAGTGCCTGAATTTTATATTCAAAACCAATGAGAAAAACAGTTCGGATGAATCCGAATGAGCAAGGTACTCCACCTCCTGAGCTGGAAATAGTGAAGGAAAATAAGGAATAGACTGTTGAGGGGCGAGATCAGCTGAGGACAGAGATAGAGGCACTAAGGGCCATAAAACAAGCAGAGAAAGATATCAATGAGAAATATGGAAAATCAGTCCTTCACCATACTAATAATCCTGGAGAGAATGAGCCATCTCTAAAGACTCACCTCGGTTCAAAAAAGACTCATCCCAGCTCGAAAAATACACATCGGTCCAAGCCTGTTGAAAGTTCTGGGTCTGAGTCCTCTAGTAGCTCTTCAAATGAGGCTGAGCTTGAAGAATCTTTGTCATCAAGCAGTGAAGAGGGAAGATCTAGAAAAAATATAAAACTAACCAAAAAGTACTCAAGAAAGAGGGACATTCATGGTAGGGTTAAAAGGCATATGTGCAAAAGATCCTCCCATAGGCATGTTGATCAGTTTCCGATAGATCCTTTTGCTTTTCAATCCAAAACAGGTATTTGTGAAACTCCTAATGAAGATACAGTCTTTAGTCGCAATAAAAATGGGAGGCAGTCACGTTTGTCCGCAAAAATACTATCTGGACACCTTCCCAAAAGTTTTGATAGCTCCAAAATGGAAAAGTATGATAGAAGTCGGGATCCGGACAAATATCTTGAGCAATTCAAGAACTTCACGATGAATTTTGACGACGATAATAAGCTTTTGTGCAGAGCCTTCTCCCAAACTTTTACGGGAAGTGATCTTAAATGGTATAATAGCTTACCTCAGGGGTGTATTAGAAACTTTGATACATTTTGGATTGCCTTCCGGAGGCGATTTGTTGGGAGTAAAAGATTGAAGAGTAATGGGGATACCATTATCCATTGTGCCCAAGAACCAAACGAATCTTTGAAAGACTACATAAGTTGATTTCTGAATACAAAGAATGGATTAACAGCTTGCTTTAAGGAGGTGGCAATTGGTTCTTTAAGGCAGGGGTTGAATCCTAGGAACTTAGCTGATTCTGTAACCCGGAAGAAAGCTATGACCCGAGGTGGCTTGTTAAACCAAGTGGGAAAGCAGATTAATGTGGAGGATTTAAAGAAAACCAGGGTGAACTATCAAGTGAGGTCCACCATAACAACTCCTCCAGCCGCTAACCAGTACGGTTACAAGGCTAAAGAGACCGGACAAGGATCTAACTGGTCTAAGCAAACTCAATCCAACCAGAACCAGACCCAGAGCCAAAAATCAAGAGGCAAAAGGGGTCCTTAGGTTCAGCCTGAGTTATTTCCAGAGTTAAGGGAAAATGTAGCCATAATTTATGATAAAACTAAGGATGGAGTACATTTTCGAAAACCGGCGGCATTGCAGTCCCCTAAAGAAAATCGAAACACTTGTTTTTGCCAGTACCACAATGATATAGGCCATAATACTCAAGACTGCATAGCATTAAAACAAGAAGTTCATAACCTTATTGAGAGGGGAAAACTGGGAGCATATGTTAAAAGACAAAGTGGAAACAGACCTGACAATGCTCCTCGAACAGGTCCTACAAACAATCCTGAAACGCCTGCTCAAGAAAGGGCAATGGTAATCCTTGAGAGGTTCGATGTGAACTTTGAATATCTGAATCCAGATCCAACTCGGAATAAAGTGGGAGTGATAACAGAATAAACCACGACAGTATCTGGAGTGATCAGTTTTTTTGAGTCATTAACTATCTTTGGAGGTGATACTGTAACTTCACATACCCCTTCATCAAGAAAGAGGAATGTCCACAGTTTGGCTACTCAATTGGAAATAGGAATGTCTTCCCATCAATGCCAGTCCCCTTTCTCATTCATAGTATTTGATGAGGATGATCTGAGGGATATTCCTGGACCCCTTGAGGATGCGGTGGTTATAGGAGCATCTATAGGGGGAACGATATACGCCGAATTTTGATCGATACGGGCAGTTCAGCAAACATCCTACTCTTAAGCTCCTACAAACAGATAAGGAATCCAACTGTTATTCAATGTTCAAACAGAACTATTGTGGGTTTCACAGCTAGACTACAGATGTAATTGGGGAGTTTGAAGAAGAAGTGTTGTTGAGCAAAGGGCCTTTTAAAAAGATGGTGAGGGTTTTATTTGTTGTGGTAGATTTCCCCACATCATACAACACAATTTTTGGGAGGTCTTGGCTTTCTAGAATACATGTTGTGGCCTCAACAGTCCATCAGTGTTTAAAGTATGCGGTTCAGGGACAAGTATGAGTTGTCCAAAGTAGTCAGAAGATAGCTAGAGAGTGATATGCAACAGCTCTTGCTCCTAAGACATTGGGGGCAGTTCGAATTAATAAAGATTAGCAGTTAATGGAGCCTTCTGATGAGGAAAGTGAGATTGATGACCCCAAAGAGGCTCCCAGTGTCATAATACCCATTAAAGAAGTTAAAACTCACTCCCTTGCAGAGGGTAAAAATGTTAAGATTGGTTCCAAGATGGCGTCAGAGTTAAAAAAGAAGTTGTCTTTTTTTGCTAAAAAATCCGCATGTGTTTTCTTGGTGCAATAATGATGTAACCGGGGTACCAGCAAGTGTTATTTCACACAAGTTGTCCATCTGGAGCGACGTTGCACCTGTCGTACAGAAAATAAGAGCTTTTATATGGAAAAAGCAGATGTGATAGTTCAAGAGGTTGATCGGCTGACCAAGATGGGGCACATTAAAGAATCCCAATATCCTCTATGGACTGCCAATCCGGTTTTAGTTAAGAAAAAGAACCAAAACTGGCGTATGTGTATTGATTTCACTAAACTGAACAGATCTTGCCCAAAGGATCTTTATCTTGTCCCTCGGATAGATCAGCTGGTAGACTCTACATCTGGAAACAAGTTGTTGTCCTTCAGGGATGCCTTCTTAGGGTATAATCAGATACAAGTGGATCAGAAGGATCAGGATCACACTACTTTTAGTACATATAGAGGTCTCCATTGCTACAAGTTAATGCTCTTTGGTTCAAAGAATGTTAGGGCTACTTATCAGAGGTTGGTGAACAAAACATTTGCTAATCAAATTGACATAAATATGGAAGCGTACAGAGAAGACATGATGATTAAAATCCTTGAGGAGGATTTGCACATAACTGATCTTCAAGAAGCATTTGCTAATTTAGCCACTGTGAATTTGAAATTAAATCCAGAGAAACATGTGTTTGGGGTCTGATCTGGAAAGTTTTTGGGTTACAAAATAAGTGAGAAAGGTATTCAGCCTGATCTAGATAAGCTTAATGCACTATTAGAAATTGATCCTCCTCGAAATATTAAAGAAGTTCAAAGGCTCACCGGAAGATTAAATGTCTTAAATAGGTTTATTTCAAGGTCATCAGACAAGTCTGTTCGGTTTTTTCAAACGTTGAAAAATGCTAAAGACTTTAATTGGTCCCCACAGTGCAACGAGGCCTTCATTGAGATAAAGAAAACCTATCCTCACCAAAGACTCTTTTCAATCTCATTCAAGGAGAAAAGCTTTATGTATGCCTAGCTGTATCAGAATGTGCTATAAATGCTGTCTTGGTAAGAGAAGTGGAAAATTATCCTCGTCCGGTGTACTACATCAGTAAGACTTTGTCTAATGCTGAAAGAAGATATTTAAAGTTGGAAACGTTGGCACTAGCCTTAGTGATTGAAGCAAGAGAAGATGAGGCTGTATTTCCAATCTCATTTTATTATTGTCTGGACGTCTTTCCCACTAAAGAATGTTCTTCAAAAGGCAGATATATCAAGGAAAATGACCAAGTAGTTAGTAGAATTAGGCGATTACGACATTGATTTTGCCCCCATGAACAGCAATCAAATCTCAATCAGTGGCTGAATTCTTGGTGGAATTCCATGCAGACATGAGCTCTAAACAAACTTTAGAAGATAATTTCAAGAAAGAATGGGTGGTCCGAACTAATGGTGGATCAAGCACTATGGGCTGTGGAGCTGGAATTTGCTTAACCTCTCTATATGGTGATAAAATGTATCAAGCAATATGTTTTGGATTCAGGGCCTCTAACAATGAGTCTGAATATGAAGCAGCTATAACTGGTCTTAAATTATCTCTCCTATGTGGAGTTAAGAGAGTTCGGCTAATGAGTGACTCTCAATTGCTCATCCACCATGCCCAAGGACAGTCTGAGGCCAAGCAAGAACATCTAGTCAAGTATTTACTCATTTTGAAAGACATGGCAGCAGACTTCAAAAGTGTTTGCTATGAACATATTCCCAGATCAGAGAATACACTGCAGACTCTCTAGAAACTATAGCATATTTTGAGGCATACCCTTGGATTCATGTGCAAGAATGCCCGTCCATACAGTTAGGTCTTAACAAAGAAGATGAGGAAAATATGAGCATACATATGATCCAGCCTAAGGACTGAAGATATACCCTCCTTCAATATATTTTTGATGGGACATTTCCTTCGGATAAAGCTGTGGCAAAAAGATTAAATACAA
Organism: Limnanthes douglasii subsp. nivea; assembly: GCA_036936605.1. Classification (NCBI taxonomy): domain Eukaryota; kingdom Viridiplantae; phylum Streptophyta; class Magnoliopsida; order Brassicales; family Limnanthaceae; genus Limnanthes; species Limnanthes douglasii. The sequence continues at coordinate 98,174,304 of JAUPFV010000005.1, forward strand.
GACATGCGGTTTTTTTTATTTTACTTCAATTCAATTCAAGTATAAATCACTTATTCAATACCCGGATCTCTAGTAGATCAGATAAATTTGGTTGTTGGTCATAACTACTAAATACATGCCATTGGAGATATTAAACACTCTCAATTCAATACTTCTGAAATTCTAAGGGCTACTTAAACATTAGCCATGAAATATTTAAAGTAAAGTATTAAACAAAAAGGAAATTGGATAAATTAAACCTGTTCGGACTTAAACCAAACAGTAGTACAAAATGTGCCTTTGCCATCCAAGAACTTTGATTGTTAAAAAAACTGAGAAAAATACATGATAAAAAACCTTAGGGCTTGTTCCCTTCTGATGTTTCTTCACCGCCACCTTTTTTGGGACTTTTGAGTTAAGCACTTGAACTCTCACCCGTACCTTCTTCATTATCAATAAAATCAACTCCACTAGCATAGTTGTGCTTGTCGCCATCGGCCAAGGTATAAAATGACATGTCTTCTTACTCCACATACTTCTATAAGGGACCAAGGGTTCTCTTAGGGAAGGTCTCATGGAACAACAACACCATGTCAGATTTAATCCCATCATCTTTCTTTTCTAAGGAGTCTACTACTCCATTGGCATATTCTTCAATACCTGCTTTGATAGCTTGCTCTTGCTGATGCTCCAGGGCCTCATTTTCCTTGGTCATCTCTAAAACAGTTCCTTCCAACTTAGTCTTCTCGTTGGTTAGGGTTTGGATAGCATCATCTTTTAGTTTTAAACTGCTTTTCAAAGCTGTGAGGCTTTGTGAGGAAGAAGTCTTAAGGCCGAAGTACTTAGTTTGGAGCTCAGTATTGGTTGCTTTCGATGCGGTTAGCTTGGTTGCCAAATCCTCATTTTCCTTCTTCGGCACCTCTATGCTTTGATGAGCACTTAAAAGACTGTCTGACAGAGATTTCTTTTCAAAAGTGAGAGAGTTGATAACGTTGGTTTGACTTTTTACCTGCCTTTCCAGATCGAGTACTGGCCGGATATAACCAAGGAGAGCATGACTTAAAGTATCTTATTCTCCGGATATGGAAAAATATTTCCCATTGTAGGTTACCATATTGGAGGAACTTGAGGGACGGTAAGGACCTGCAAAATTATTTTTATCAAAGTCATTAAAGTACAGACCGATGTCTTGAAGGGCAGAAAGGTCCACTTCGTCGTTTTCTCCACCAGCAATCTGTTGGGATTTCCTTTTGCAGAGTAGGGTCAGCAAGAGCTGGTGGTGGGTTTTCCGGGGACGAAGGATTATCTCTTACCCAAGAGTAACCTTCTTCTTCTTGGCAACTTTTTCATCACTACTGGCCTTGCGCTTTCTGCCCTTTTTAGGAGGCCTTGGTGGGTTATTTGACCCTTCAGCTTCCCTTACAGTCTCGACCTCTACCACCAGCAAGGCCATCAAATACCACCCTAGTTCCCCAAACCAGTCCCCTCCGTAGCTATTTGAGCCAGGTCTGTTGTAGCCTTCCTCTTCTTGTTCTTCATTTTGATGGGGGCTTTATCCCTTAAAGGCAGGTACAGCTTGACATCTTTCGCTTCTGTCCTTTTCAAAATCACGTCAGCAGGAGGAGGGGTGGTTATCTCTTCCCATAAAAGGTCTATTCTGTCTGTGGTGTTCCACAGGTTAGACCTCATAAAATTTCCCAAATTGAAGCAATTGTGCAAGACATTCCCCCAATTTTCCAAATCCCATGAATTGAGATTTGCACAAGTTTTTTTTCCTTCTTCCAAGTGGCTGGTGAACTCTTTCGGCAAAGCTGAAGAGAGATAATAAATTAGTCAGAATAGGAAAATTTGTAGTTTAAGAAGTAAAAAATAGAAAAAGAACGAGAAACTTACCAGTGTTTTTCCATCTACTCGTCAGCAAGCTAGGGTTTGTGTTGGCCTTTATCTTCTTACCATTCTCCCATGTCCCACTGACAAAAAGGAACTGTGTTGTCCACAACCTTGAAATCATTCCCCATGTTGTAGTGGTAGAAAGGAATTTGATGGTTCTTGCATAGACTTGCTACAACAGCAAACTGCTCCATTGGAAAAGGGATCTTTGATAGTCTAGACACCATAATATAAGCTAAGAATGTATTCCAGGCATTGAGGCTTAGCCGACGGGACAAATTTTGACCAGATGAAAGTACTTGACGATCTCTGGGTCTAATGGGAACCGAAGCCCCCAGTTCAGCACTTCGGTGTATACTAGCACCTAGTTCAATTTACAATCCTTGGGGTCTCCGGAGTGATTGATATCCTCACTTTTACAGACTCCAGAATCCCCCATTTGGTCCGGATTCGACCTAACTTCGCAGTGTGGGTGTAGACATAGTTAATATTTTGCAAGGCCATCAAATATTTGACACTGACGTGTTTAAAACATGGGCCTGCTTTACCCTCTAGACACCCGGAAGAGCGTCCAGATGAGTCATGCCAATTTTAACTTTACTTTTACATTTCTTTTATGAGGCAGCATCCTCTGTCTGACCTGACGCCTCGGTCTCAAAATGGGCCTCTTCAATGTTGTCCTTCATATTTTCTTCCATCACTGTGAAAAGTTTTTTAGTTGTCTTTGAAGAAGGTTTCTCATGTTCCCTCATCAAAAGTTGTTAGGGTGGTTGTGCACTTGTTGCCTCTGAGGGCCTGATATCTAGTAGAGGTTGCTGTCTGGAGGGCTTGGCCTGTGGAGCAACTTTAGCCACCTCCGATCCGGAGGGTTTTAAAGATGATGGTGTGGAATGGGTTTTTGTTTGGCGAGTCGTCCGGCGAGGAGTTATCCTCTCCGGTGATCTTTTTGTATCGGAGCCCATCGCTCTAAACGGTGAGGGTTTTCTGGTGCTTGAAATAGTTTTTTCCTTGGAAAGAGGGTGTTGAGATTCTTGTACAGAAGAGCTAGAAGGGAGGGGTAAGAGGTTTGGTATGAATAGAAGTTTTCTGGGTCTAGGGTTTCTTGAGGAAGATGACCCTTGTTCGACGTCCTGGTTTGGCTGATTGTTTTTCTAACCTGGAGAAACGGGGAGATTGGCGGCGATACGGCTTTCTCTTTCTACTTTCCTTGCTCTCTCTAACTCAGATAAGTTCAACCAACCTCATTTAACTAAGGCATTTCTGGCTGTGAACATATATCTCTTAAGAGCAGTTTGAAGATGTAGATGAAATAGAATTTTTTTCTCTCTAAGAAAGTTTTAAGTGTAAAAAACAATGGAATAGTAAAAAGACATATATATATATATAACAGTAAAAAGCAACATTTACGAAGGAGAAGGTGAACAAGGTTTTTTGCAATAATTAAGGGCTGCACAACATGTGAAAAATCAAAACCGATGTAACTTTCTAGATCTAGTGGGTGCGACGATCTAGGAAAAATAACGGTTGGGAGATCAAACCTGATATTGACACGTGTCCCACAATTAATGAAAAAACTCTTAGAATTCTGGATATAAAAATCAGTCCTGATAAAATTCGAACTGGGTTGTTTGTGAAAAGAAGCTTTTCAGTTCGGACGACGCAAGTAGATCGGACGGAATTGATGTTGACTTGGTAAATTTTTAACCCTTCCAAAGATACTTTGCAAGGCCTAAAAAAGGGGCTACTAATGAGTTCGGATCTTACAGTCACAACAAAGCCATAAATCCAAACAAGGGTAATTCAGGCCATATCACACCACTATAAATCCGAACAAGACAAACGTAAATAACTTTTGATTAAGATATTTGCTAATCTATTTAAAAACTAATGAGTCTTTGAATTCAACCCGGTTTCACAATCCGACCAGGTAAGCCCATGGGTCAATAATTAAGGTATAAATACCTCAACCACTCTCATTAATGAGAGGGGGGATCAGATTTTAATACTAGCAGGCTGCTTAATTATCTCACTACTCCTCACACTAAACACAAAACACCCCAAACTTACTAAAACATTTTACAAAACTACCCTCAGCCCAAAATAAACCAAACCAGAGCTGAGTGATTCCCTTAGAGTGACAGAGAGGTAACCCGTCGAATAATGCTCTACATTCAGCCTGAACATGAATCCCTTTACCATAAAGACGCCCATAGCCAAATAGGATATTCCCATCACTGTCCCAAACCACTCCACCACCACTGGACTCACCATATTGGTTACAGGCACTATCTAAGTTTAATTTAAATCTGCCTAGTTTAGGATTTACCCGGGCCAGAGATAAAGTAATCCTAGGCTTATTGAGATGGTTTATACAGCCAAGAGAATGACTAATTTTGCTATCAAAACCTCAATGTTTCCTTTTGATAAGGTTGGCTCTTTCAAGCCCCGTCACAATGTGGGTAAAATAGCCAATCATAGCTTCAGTGTTAAAAAACTTTCCATCATGCTTCCTTTTGTTCCTTACAAACCCAGTAAATAATTGGGGGTAAGATAGATCTAAGGTGAACAAATTTATTAGATGACCAGTACCATGACCTTACTAGAAGAGTAAATATCATGTTTCTAGTAATATAAATGTTAAAATATGCAGTAAAATAGCACCAAACATCCCAAGCCACCTGACAGTTAACAAACACAGGATTTACAGTTTCTATGCTGGCATCTCGAAGCTAAATGTATATTTTTATTTTCCAGGACGGAATCCACAAGTGACCAATTAAGGAGGGATCTCCACAGAAGAAAGGATCATTTGTGAGAGGTGATTGAGTTCTAGGTTTTCTTGGAAATGTTTTAGCAATTCTAATTTCTTCTAATTTCATTCCAAGTAGTATTAGTATTGTAGAGACTATTAAGACTGATAATCCAATTGATAAAGTCAGTGAGAGAGAGACTCTCTAATCAAAAGATGAATAGTATTTCATCCCATTAGAAAGAGGTGATTAATATTGCATCCCATTAGAAAGAGAGATTTTCTGAATGTTGTGTATTTCAGTTGAATTCACAACATTCTCAAGTTTATTCATATTCCACGAACCATTTTCCTAAAAGTTTCATGACTTTATAGCCTTCAAAACCAGTCATATCTTCCTCTTCAGTAAAAGTGACAAATGGTTGTGCAGAGCACCATTTGTCAAGCCAAAAATCCATGCTTCCAGATCCAGGTTGCCACATGATAAACCTCTCAACACTGTCTCTAACACTTCTAAGTCTAAACCAAACTTTAGAGCACTTGATAGGCTTAAGAGTAGTTAAAGGATGAGATCTATTGTCGTAGATTGAAGAAATTATCTTGGCCCATAAAGAATATCGAGCCTTAAAATTCAGCCAAATTTTGTGAGAGAATACCTCCTGCAATTCCTCAATCTTTCTAACATTTAATTCACCTTCTTCAAATGGTTTACAGACCCTAGACCACTTAGTCCAATTGATAGTAGATTGACTTTCTTTGTGACCCCACATAAATTTATTATAAAGTATTTCAATCTTTTGAATTACAGAATTAGGTATTATGGAAATTTGGATAGTATAAATAGGGTCGGATGAGAGAACATATTGGATTAGTATAAGCCTTCCTCCAAAAGATAAGACATATTGATCCCATTGAGCAATCTTATTTCTAATTTTGACCATTAAATCTTTATAATTACTGACCCAGTTTTTGTTGCTAACTGTTGTGCCCATGTACTTGAATGGAAAAGAACTATGCTTGAACTCTATGGTGAGCTCTAGATAATGAATTCTCTAAGGTAAGAGCTTATTAGCTCCACTATTTTTTTTTTGTCTTTATTTATGAGCTGACCAGATTTGTCTTCATAGTGGGACAGAAGATTTAGAATCTTGGAGACTGAGGAGGAAGTTTAATTACAAAAGATAAGGAGGTCATCAACGAAGGCCAAGCAAGGTATGCTTAAATTTCCTATGCTCTTGTATCTAGTAGATGGGCAATCCATTGAAAGCCTTTTCAAATCCCTAATTAGGTACTCCTCTGCCAGAATAAATAGACTAGGTGACATGGGGTCACCCTGTCTTAACCTTTTGTTAGATTTAAAAAAGCTCTTTAGTTTACTATTGATCATAATAGAGAGGTAACTATTATCAATGCTATTCTGAGTAAGTCTTAGAAACCGTGAACTAAACCCAAAAGCTGCAAAAACACTTAGTAGAAATGTATGGTATAGCCTATAAAAGTCTTTGTCCATATAAATCATCAATAGAATATTACTTCCCTAGACTTAAGTTTAAGATCATGGGAAATCATGATATTTTCATGAAAAATAATAGGCCAACTGACTTAGTAGAATTTTCCATTGTATCCATCAGGCCCAACAACAGAATTAGGGCTTAAGTCTTTAATAATGGAAAAAACTTCAGATTAAGTAGGGAGAGCAATTAGGGCTTATGACTTCCATTTGTCCACATAAATTTAGATCCTGAAAACCCTACATCAGATCGATTATAATCAAGTATAAAGTTGTTAAAGTCATCAACACTAGCGATGCAATTAGTAAAGCAATGCAACTATTCATCAAGGTTAGAAATTGTGTTAAAATTCCCTAAAATAATCCATTCCATAGAGCCATCTTCAATAGACCTGAGACTATCTCATAAAGAGCTTCTTAGAACTCTAGTACACTTAGTATAGACCACTGTCACCCGAAAATCTTTATTTAGAGCTTTGTGTCTGATGTCTAAGTGAATAAATTTATCTTCATTGGCAATGACCTCAACTAGATACTCATCCTTCCACATGACCCAAACCTTATTGTTGATGTTATGAATGAAACCCTGAAATCCAATATTTTTAGAAATAGATTCAAGGTTAGTATGAATTATCATGGGTTCTTGAATAGCCATAAAATCAGGCTTCTCGTACATTTTAAGAGATTTAAGTCTGTCCATAGTTTCCTTATTACCAAGACCACGAACATTCCAATTCAAGATATAAATGGTCATTTGGGTGATTCGGAAGGCTTTGCAACACCTTTGTGCTGCACTAATTTGGATGAAATTAGACCCTTTGAGTTCATAACTTTCAACTTCTTAGATTTTATGTGCTCTGTTTTCTTGAAGTATTTATCTTTGACTATTATTTTATTTCCCAGAGAGCATGGAAAACTACCAGTGGTTTCCTTAGTTGGAGATGAAGTTCCTTAATGAGAATTCAGAGGGCTATTACTGATATGATTTAGAGATCTTAATTCAATCATGTGGAGGGCTTCAATAACTTTAGAGTCATCAACTCTCAAAGGTAATTGATTCTTATCATTAGTAGCTGAGATCATGTCAATAGAAGAACCTTGATCAATTTCAACTGTTTTAGGTTTTAAGGGATTAATAATTATCTTTGAGGATTCTTTATGATTGTTAATAATAAAATATTTGATTTTTGTACATGAATATTCACTGACTCAGGTGGTATGATTTCAGGGGTGATCAAATGCTCAAGAATGATGTGATTATGGACAATCAAGGGCTCAGTAGGCTTGGAAGGTTTAGATTTCTTGCAATTCTTTTTAGAATGGCCCAAATGAAAGCAAATATTGTAGTAATCCAAGTAAGTGTCATACACCAAAGCCTGTCAAAATCCTTATTCACCAAAAAAGATCCATATTTTCTTAGGCATAGGCTTAGAAACATCCATCTCAATCCATATTCTACAAAAAATGAATCTAGCACGATTCTTAGGGGGGCAGATATTTAGAGAAGATCCATGGCTCTTTGCAAGTTCTAGAATAGTATTTTTGTTGAACATAGATTATGGAAGATTAGGTAGGTTAATGTATGCTGGGGTGATTGAATTTTCAAGGTTAGGGTTAAAGTAAGGACCCCGTTTAAGAAACCTTATAGTTTTATTCCCAATTGGACATATATTCCTACACCAAATCTCTTTTAGATCCTCCAACAGAGCAAACTCGATAAATATATGTCTAAATTCCAAATTGGTGACACTCGAATCACCTTTGAACTTAAAACCTTCAAATAACATTTTAACATAATTGAAGTTTGGTTTACCAGTGGCAAACTTCCTCAGTATAGTATGTTTTGAAATAGCTTTTAACTTTCCTTCATCACCAGACTCAAACTTGACTTCTGGGTAATCGTGACTATAAACAATACTTTTTCATGATAAAATTTATCAGATTTAGACTCGAATAGATCAACATAAAATTTGAGAGGAAATTTTTTTGATTCTTTGTTCGTAACAAATTCAAATAATAAATTATTTCTAATTTTTGGAAGATCAGATTGGTAATAGTAGAAGCAGAGAAGATCGCATATCTTAAGACTCCCCGTCAGAGACCGTCTATTTATTTATAGCAGACCGTCGGAACATAGAGGGATATAAGAATGTCAAGTTGTTTGGTTTAGCAGCTAAGCATAAAGCTTTATTATTATTTATTATTATTTTCAATTTGATTGAGTTGTGCTTACCCGTCAAAACATGTATAAATATTAATAGCAGAGGTAAATAATTACAAATATAAAGTTTTTATATAGTAATTCTATATTAACTATTTAACTTGTTCTTATAAATGGAGTAACTCAAGTAGTCATTACTTTATCTTTAGAAGATATCCGTGGTCAGCATTTCCATATAAATCTATTAGTAGCATATAATAGTCATATATTTAATTAAGTAAAAGCAAAAGGTAAACAGCTAGTGCTTGTTCGTGATTTTTTGGAAGCCAAAAGCCTATCACATGCGCCACGTGGGTGATGCAATCCCCGCCGTTCGTTTTAAACTATTTATAGGCTATATCGCCCCCAACAAGTTTTATATTATGCCTCAGAATTAAAAATAATTAGTATTTGATTCTATATTTATTTCATTTATTATAAGCGGATTATCTCGTGGAATCGAAAATTTAAAAATATTTAGATGATGACATGTTAAATGTAATAAATCCAAAGCTTTCTATGTATAATTAAGGGATGGATCTCGGTCTAATTGTTCGAGTTTTATTAACACGAAAAATGAGAAAAAAATGGCATAATGAATTCGTTATGCAATTATTGCAAACTTTTATGAATGGAATACAAAAGGATAATATATTCACTTTATATTTATAGAATTTTATAACAATTATTATATTTTATATGGTTTGCTTGATACAAAATTATATCCAACCGCTCAGATAATATTATAATATATACGAAAACTTTGTATATAATTTTTATAGTAGTATGCATACTATATTTAAGAAGTTGATATGGTAACGACCTCCTATCCAAATTTATGTTAAGACTTCGCCCTCTAGTAGGTCCAGCAAAACTTTGGAGCAGTAAGTTCTCTAATTACAATGGTTTTAATTATCTTTGTTATTCATCTATGACTGTAGTGTTAGTGTATTGTCATGAATGTTTACTATTACACCAACTTTCATGGTATCACAATTTAATATTTTTGATGATTCAAAATATGATTATTATTATTATTTTAGTCTTCAGCTTTAAATTTTTAACCACAAAATGTAATTTAATGTTTTATTATGTTTCACAATATATTAAGTAAAAATATAATAACCATAACATGTGAGATTTGGTAATGGTCGAAGTTCAGTCAGTTCATTAAACTTTGATTTTAAAATAATATTCTACAATAAAAAATACAAAGTAAAAATGTATCATTTCTTTTATCATTTTACAAAATAAAACGAGCAAAACATAATAAAAACAATAACACAATATAGATTTACTATAGTGTGCACTATAAAAAAAATCTTAAATCCACAGGATAATGGATACATATTTTATATAGAAATATATTATAAAAAGATGTTCTCAAACACAACTGACTCAGCACTGACTCAGCCACGCATCTTTTGTTAAAAGGTATATTTAACTTACAAAAGAAACCACGACTCGTCAAAAATTATCTCAATGTTTATCTGTTACAGGGGTTCCATATCTAAAACCAAACAAGCAAGAGACTTTTTATTTGTTGCAATTTTCAATCGTTATCACACACAACTTTAATCTTTTCTTCAATTATATATAGGCTCAGGGATGTGGAGAATATTACATCATGTGCAAATTATCGACCAGAAGGATATTCTTTCATCCAACTAAATAAGGAATTGGTAGCACCCGCTATAACACTGATACGGTTTGACAAGTAGTGGCACCAGTAGCTGACGCGTATTGCGTGTATTATTTTCTCTTTCTTCAATGCACGTTCCAGATTAATCATTTTAATAAACAACGAAGATTTTCATCCAATTCAAAAAAGCATCATACAAGTGATCAAGTTTCTTTTAGGAGTATAGATACATATCCACAAATCTTCGACAACAAATTCATTCACCTGCAGTTCAGCAGGTGGTCATCTTACACATTTAGTTCCAATAATAACATAACTCTTCTTCGACAAAGCTCACTATTAGATTACAACATACGTTTGTATATCTAAATCTTTGGTCGAGATTTGACCATTTAGAGAATAAAAAACAACAACCTTATGTTCCCGGTTTACTAAAGTCTTTTACCCTTAAGCGTTCGATTGAATTACAACGATCAATTTTATTTTAAACCTAATAATTCTCCACATATGCTTATAATGATTACAATATTTATTGCCATGATGTTCAAACTAATTTTTATCTATATTCAGTTCACATGTCTCCAAGACTTGCACAAGCTTCTTGCAGTTCGTGAACTTTGAAACTGGTAATACTTAGTCATAGCATCTGAAGGATTTTCTTCACATAAAATATATGCCAAATTCACTTTCTCTTTCTCCATCATGTCTCAGATGAAGTGCATCTTGATATCTACATGATTAGTTCTCTTATGAAACTTCCTATTCTTTATTAAATAAATAAAACTAGCATTATCACAAATAGAAGCACATTTTGTTCAATACAAGTTATCTAACTTAACAATCATTAAACTCATATAGCTTTCTTCATTGATTTTGTAGCAATCATATATTCAGCTTCCATAAATGACAAGGAAACGACCTTCTCTATACAATACTTTTAGCTAACCACTCCTCTATGCACACTAAAAATATAATCCAAAGTTGTCTTCATTGTGTCAATACAGCTCACATAACCAGATTCAACATACCCTCTCAGAATCTCATCAGTCTTGTACATCTAAATCAACAAACGCACATTCCATTCCTTCCCTTCTTCAAAAACTTTATACTGACACATGTAGATTGTTCTTTCTACTTATCTATATAAAAAGGTAATGGTAACATTAATTTGATCTAAATCAAGATCAAGTCATGCAAAAATTGACATAATAATCCTTAATGAGATTTGTTTTATGACCAGAGAGAAACTTTTATTAAAATAAACATTCCCTTTTTGAGAAAACTCAACTCCATGAATTTATTTTTTCCTCTTATATATTCATTTAGTCCCAACAAGCTCATGATCTTTCGATTGTTTTACAATAATCTATATGCCTATCTTCTTGAGAGAACTTAGTTTTTCCCACCTGGCCTTCAACAATTTCCTCTTATCACTACTCGTCATACCAACGTGGTAGCTCTCGAGTGAAAATATATCTCAATGTATTTCAATCGATAATGAATAATTTATATTATCATTAAAATCATACCGGTGTGGAGGTTTGCTAGGTCTTTGTACTTTCACCAACTCATAATTGTCAAGATCTTGTCAGTCTCTAGTTTAATCATTTGAAGGCTATGGAACACCAATCTATTTGTCATCATCATCCTTATACAATGGATGAAGTTCTTCTGCATGAGTCGTAGATGGACCAAGCCTGAAATTTTATTTGGCAGAAGCATCGTCGGCTTCACTATCTTGTTCAGACTCATCATCAAATTCATAACTCTTTTTGTTCGTTTTAGGTTTGGTTTCCACCATTTTAACCAGTGATATAATCCTTGTTGAATATCACGTCTCTGTTTATCAAATCCTTATGACTTTCAAGTTCTAGGTACCACAACCTAGACCATTTTACTCATTATGGATAAGCGATGAACATACACTTTAGTCTTGATTGAAGCTTATCATACTTCACATGTGCGTGAAACACATATGAACACGCTTAAATGTTGAAGCATATTTGTCATACATATCGTGGATATTTAAACTTCAGTGTATATGTGGACTTCTATTAATGATATATGCAATGGTGTACAACTTTTCCCTATAACCTTCAGCGATGGAATCATACATCAAACCATTTCTAACAATGTTTAGCTCATTGTTTCAGTAGACCCATTATGTTGGGGAATTTTTGTCACATACCGGTGTTTAGAAAACCAAGTTTATAACATTAGCTAGTGAATGCCTCATTTACATATTCTAAGTGATTTTAAGTTATCAACATCTTTAATATTTTCCTAGTCTTATTTTCTATCATCTTTCTAAGTTTCTAAAAGCATCAAATGTTTCATCATTGGTCTTCAAAAGTATAATCCATACTTTTCTGGAGTAGGAAGCCTAAAACTTAATTATCTAAAGGTCAAAGTTATTGTATTTATTGATTTTTATTTTACAAATAGAACTTCATGGAATTTATCTTGGTATATTAGTGAGTCCCAAATAACCAACTTCAAGATCTAAAATGATCTTCATTTTTCCTTTGTGTATATCACCTAAAGAGAATATTATTATAGATCATACGCGCTCAATGCACCAGTTGTGGTGGAAAAATAACCAAGATTATAATCACTCGCTCATAATAATCAGAATATATAAGATTCAACAATGGTCGAAGCTGAGGAAGTGTTCGCTAAAGCTTAGGTATTTTCAGTTGAAACTATATTCTGAAGATGACTTCTTTGAGAAAGAAACAAATAATAAACGAACTTTGACTCTTTATTATTTTACATAACAAAGAAAATAATAAAAGACATCATGTAAAACCAATCACACAAGATAAATTTAACATGATTCAGGTTGTGAAGATATATTTCATCCAAATTAAATGAACACAAATTATATATAAAAATAGGTTACAAGAAACCTCTATCAAACGCAACTAACTCAACCACTCATCTTTTATTACAAAGCACCTTCCACTTAAAAAAGTAACTATAACTCATCAGATTTTCTCCCAATGTTTGTATTTCTACCTCACTTCTTTCTAAAAAACTAGACAATGAAGATATGTTGTCTTTGTAAATGCTCACCTTTAATTTCTAGTAGATTCTCTACACCTAAACCTTCAGCTAAGCTTCAACCATTTAGAGAATTAGAAACAAAAACCCTTAGGTTCCTGGCTTACTCAAGTCTTTGGCCCTTAAGTATTCGATTGAGTTGCAATAATCACTTTTAGCCTACACATAAGATTAACGTTTCCAATTTATTGTAGTATTTTTTATTTTTTATATTATATATTTTTAATTCAGTAAACTATATGAAAATTAAAGCTAGAGTTTTAATATAAAACTTTTCATCTTATTCTCACAATTTCATTTTTTTATAATATTTTGCTTTCATCATCTAATTGAATTGGAATTATGTTTCTTGCTCTAACTCTTCAATACTCACATCAAACTTACATATGACCAAATTGTTTCTTGAATAATAAATAACAACACATTCATATATATATATATATATATATATATATATATATGATTATGTTAACGAAATATAAGATTACAGTATTTAAACAAGTCCTCCCATGACAGAAACTTGGCCATTGTCAGCCAAAAATATGGACTTAATTGGTGAATATTTGCTAAGAAGTTGCATGAAGTAATAAAGCTTTGGCTTTCTACCAATTTAAACAACGAATTTAACGAGAAGGAAAAAGTAAAAACAAACACACAATAAGATAGTTAACATGGTTCAGATCGTGAAGAAATATTACATCCACAAGAATAAAATCAGAATTTTATAGAAGAATATTACATGAAGATTCTCTCACAACACAACTAACTGAACCACTCATCTTTTGTTACAAAGCACAATTGGATTACAAAAGGTATTATAGATCTTGGAGTTTCTCTTAGTGTTTTATCTTCAACTTTTATTCTCTCTCTAAAATCAAGACAAGCTAGAAAACTTTCTCTTTTTAGAAATCCTAACACTAACGCTACACTTTGATTTATACCTCTGTATAATTATTTATAAAAACAACGGTAAGCGAGCTGAACACCATATCGCACGATAGCACATTATGAATTTTTTCCATCAGTTACCAAACAAAAAAGGTGTAGCAACGCTGACATCCATACGGCGTACACTGCACCAGGATAATATCACCTACCTCATGACGCATGATATTTTCCTTTGTAATATATTGTTCCCTCTAAATGCACGCTCTAGATTAAACCACTTAATCAACGAAAGATATCTTCATTAACATTATAACCTTCATATAATGATGAAATTAGTTTTCTTTAGAAGCACCTATGTATATTCAGAAGCTCCAATAACAATTTCCAACACCTTTGGTCTAGTAGGAATGAACCTATGCTTTGGTTACAACATAAACTTAAGATATGTGTTAATAATAAATCATCAATCTAATTACAACTGAACTAAAATACCATTCTTGAGATATTATGTATTCGCAATCTAATTATAAATAAAAATTATATTAGTTAAACTATATGTGTCCATAATGAATTACCAAATATTGGTATTACAAATTATTATCCACGTGGATTTAAATTATTATCCACACATAATATAAATTAGTTACAAAATATTCACAAAATATATTTAATCCACAAATGTCTGCATCATAAAAATGAGTTTGGCCATATGTAAATGAGTATCCTACTAGGTAGATCAATATACTTTACCCACATGGTGATAGCGTGTGTTATCCTACAATCAGACTTAAGAGTAAAAATAATAAACTAATCGTTTTTATTAGCAGTATTTTCTAAATTGTATAACTGATGAACTCAACCATTCTTAACGATGTGTTCTTCATTTATAAATTGTTGAAGATAGATGTGATGATTCTCATATGTTCTCTAGGTCTTTAGGGTTTACATTCTTTAAGTTTTAAAACATTAATTCCAGCATGTCTTTCTTGTTTAAAATAATCATAAAATGAAACTCGAGCAATGTTATTTGTGAGATGTGTGAACTTGGATATTTTGCCAGTAAACCTTTAGACACTCTTTTTTAAATATATGTTGTCTGTATATTTTATTTATAAGCAAATAATTCTCGTTCTCGCATATTATTTTTCTACTTATGTAGATTTCTTCAAGAGCATCTAAAATATTAGATAAACAAGTATTACAATTCAATTTTAAGTCATAAAACCATAACTTAACTAATTATTTGATAGTAACGTAAAAAATTATGCGCATGATAATATTATTAAAGCCAATGGAATATTATTTATCCAAAAAGGTTCAAGTAATTTTCGAGATCTCCCAATCTATTGTACAAATATATATTGTAAAAGTATAGACCTTAACAAAATAACTTGCTAAAATTTAAAATATTAATATAGAACGATGTGTTATGAATTTTACAGATTAATAAATGATTATGATTAGAGTACATAACATATTATAAGTTCGTTGATCGAAAACTCCAATGTGATATGACGTCTAATTAACATGCATTGTATGTATATCACTAAAATAACATAAAAATACATCTATCAAAATCGTAAATCTAAAACATACATCTACTGGATGAACCTCACTACTTTGAGACCGAGATCTTACAATGATCGAAACGCCTTCACGAGGCTAAACCCCATGGGGTGGCCAAAACCCTAAAGTCAATACCAAAATTCATGCCAAAACTATGTATCATCTTCCAAATGATCTTACATCTAACATGAACAATTTAATTTGAATTTTTGTACCATCACATAAAGTTTTAACTCTCAAACATGAATTCATACAATGAAAATAAAATTAATGCAAAGAAAAATCAATTTTAGATCATTTCAGTTATGTAAATAAAATACACTAATTTGTTGTAAAGAAATATTTAAAAACAAACATTGAACTAAAATTAATAAGATAAGATATATAAAAACATTGTAGTATCAAACGGGTTTAATGTGATATTGACTTTTAAAGTAAATTTTATTTCCAGTTTAAGCTAATGATTTTTCAAATAAAAACATGGTACGAATTGTACATTCTAACAATAAACTTTATTCAATTAATATTGATATCATGGTTTTCTAAATATTTCTATTCGAAAGGTTAATATAAATTACACTATAAGAGTTTTCTTTTACATATGATAAATTACAATGGTTTGTAATAATCGTAAGTAATAGTCACTCAAGGTTAACGGTTTTTATATTTCATAACTTTATTTATAATATGAAACACAAATCTCATTAATCATACCATAAAATAAATTATTCAATAATCACGCTTGGTTTGAGATGAACTTACTCAAATATTAATGATACGGAAAGTTCAGTGAAATATATTCTTAATCAATGTTATATATCAATAAAATATTATCTACTCTAATATAATCTACTCTAACTGATATGAGCATGTGACGTGCCATTAAGAAATTTAAATTTAATAAGTTCAATATGTATTATATATGTAATGCATAATATGTGTTAAGAATGAGACTCATTGGGATTGTTATTGATGTATTATGAATTTATTACAATAAATACATTATAAATACGTTGCAACATTATGATATGGATTACAACAAGCATATAACTATCTTAATAACAATAAGAAATAAATTATATGTCACACATTGTTTTAAGATTATTTATTTGGTAACTCATGAGGACAAAATGTTTGATATGTTTTGAAAATTAGAAGTTTGATGAATAGTTTAACTTTCATGAAATATCATAACATTCATAATAGGAATCCTAATTTGATATTTAGTATTCAGGATAACGATCCTTATATGGCATGTTAGAGGTCATCTCGTATTTAATAAAATATATCAAATGTTGATATAATAAAAGTCAAACAATTACAAAAAAATAGTGTTTATAGAACGCATATTTTAATTTAAGTGAATATTAGAATATTTTGTGTGATTTAAAGTTTCATATTTTATAAGAATAAATTATATAGTAGATGAAATGTGTAGCATATTAAGGAATATATCGAATAATAAAAAAATATTTAGCTTCTTACCTTTAAAGAAATCACGATGTAGAAAATAAAATGTTTTATGATTCAATCTTTAGATTGCAAAAAAGAACATTTATTTATATATTCGCGTTCTCTTTTATTAAATATTTGTTACCCACAGTATTTCACGAATACATATTCCGTGGACGCTTTGCTCAATATAATATTCAATTTTATTAGTAGTTTTCTTATATTTCATTTTTTAGTTCAGTTTCATATTATACTAATTTTAGTTTCAGTATGCATAGAATTCGGTTAAGTAATATAATATCTTACGTTTATATCTTTTACAGATTTTATAAAATTAAATTTTAAAATTAAGAGAAACCAAACTAGTTGAGTTTTGACATGTTATGGTTACATGATCATGCGGTTATAACATTGCATGTCATGAGAAGTATAAATTTATTGAGGTTATAGTTGACTACATCTTAATTTCCCTATCGCAAAACAATCCAGTATATTGTGTTCGCCATCGATTAATCTCTGCATTGATAAATAATTTTTTATATTATATGCTAATATAATATCAATTTGGGCATGTTTTTTAGTATATATATATAATATACAATGATTTAAATGAGATATTGTAAAACAAATATGGAATATCTCGTCGAATGATAATTCAATTTATCTAAATTAATGTATTTGATAATAAAATAATGACTTCAAAATTAAGTTTAGACTATGAGATGATAATAGGTTAGTATTTTAGCTTCCTATCATGTATAAACTAGGTTGATATATTTGGTATTATGATGAAGAATCTCTTAAACTTTTACTGGATTATATGAGTCCAATAAAATTATGATCTATACACACTACATGTTAATAGACTTGCATTAATCTTAAAAGCACATAAATATTAATTATTACAAATATTTAAACTGAGTGAATAATCTTGATTCAATACACTATTTGTTTTAAATAATCTTTTAATTTATAAATTTTATTAAATATATTCACATTTTTTTTAAATTTCAAAAAATCAAAATATTAAACCTTATATAATTTGACAATAAATAACATATATTATATTTGTACCAAGTCAATGTAAAACTTAAAATATATAAAAAATAATTACAAATATTATAATTTATTTTTAATTTTAATTTTTTTAATATATTGAAATTTATAGGTCCAAATAATAATATAATCAAATCAAACTACTATATATTTTATGAAAAGATACCTTTGAATATTATCTAAAAATAAAAGGCAGTTTAGTTAGTTGATAAAAAACGTAAATTTAATAAGTTACTAACTCTCAAGAACAACTAGTTTGTTCTACGTCGTGTTTAAGAAGTATTGATGACTCCAATAATGCTATACAAGATTTTTGTTTAGAAGATGTTAGCTTTTCGGGTTCCAAATACACTTGGTCTATCAATAGAAAACGGAAGCGATTAGATAGAGTTATGCACAACTCTCCTTAACTAAATTACTTTGAAACAACTAAAGTTAAACACCTCTCAAGAACAGACTCAAACCATTCAGCATTATACATGAACATTTCAGTAGAAAAAACAACGTCAAATAATCTTTCAAATTCCAAAACATGTGGACTTTGCACCCCTGAATTTATAGAACTTGTGGAATAAAGTTGCACTGAAAAAAGTGCAAGGTCCACATCTGTTAATATTTTCGAATAAACTTAAAAGACTCGAGACAAGATTAAAAGCATGGAATTAGGATACATTTGGAAATATTTTTGAAGCTATTATCCAATCAGAATAACTGGTAACTCATTTAGAAAATTTCTTTGAAAATAGCCAAAGTATGGAATATAAGTTAATGTACTCTAAAGCCCAAAAAATTCCCTTGCAACTTTTGGATAGAGAATAAATTTATTGGGAGAAAAGAGTGGTACTAGCTGGATGAAAGATGAAGATAAAAATATAAAGTTTTTTCACAACTTTGTTAAAAAGGAAAGAACAAAAACAAACTACATGGGATTCTAGAGGGTTATATGTGGATCTAAGACCTGCAAGAAAGTGGAAATTATGTTGAATCACACTTCAAACGACTATTAACAACTCAGAATTAACATGATGATCAAATTGTACTACTTAACATTATTCCTAAGTTATGTAATGAGCAAGAGAATGTTAGACTAATTCAATTACTTACTTAAGATAAAATATTATCTCTTGTAAAATCATTAAAAACCTCAAGTATGGCCGGAGTATATGGTTTTAATACAAAATTACTTACGTTTTATTGGAACATGATCTCAAATGATCTATGCTCATTAATCGCAACATTCTTTCATTATCAACAAGTCCCACAAGGAGTATTTTCCACAACCTTATATTTAATTCCTAAAATAGATGCTCCTAAAACATGGAATGATTACATGCCTATAATTCTATGTAAATTCTTCAATAGAATCTGGTGATGATTATTATCGCCTGAGGGTAGGCTTGTAATTTGTTTGGTGTTTAATAGTAGTATGTGAGTGTTTTATTTTTAGTGTAGAGAGTAGAGAGATAATTAAGCTGGTTGGTAGCAGTTAATTCTCATTACCCACACTTAATGCAGGTGGTTGGGTATTTATACCCTCATGTTTGGGCCCTTATGGGCTTTCGGGTCATGTTAAATGGACCCGGGTCATGTTCAAAGACCCATGAGCTCTAAGTAGGAGAGCAAGTAGCTTAGTCAAGTAGTGTTTAGGTTTTTTAGTACTTTTTTCATAGTTCGAACAGTCCTTTGGGCTAAGTGTTCGAAGTGATCTGTCCGGTCCGGAGAGTTTGGACCGATCTGTCCTTGTCCGGGGAGCATGCAGAATTCGGACTCATCAGAATCATATCCAAAATTCTAAATGAACAACTAGAAGTTCTACTACGTAAACTAATTTTAGAAGAATAAGTAGGATTTTTCAAAAGGAATAACATACACGATAATATTAATTTGACTTAATAATTTACACTTGATCTAAATAAAAACATCTATGGAGGTAATGTGATGATAAATTTGGACATGTCAAAGGATTTTGACAGATTTTCTTTCGCTTTTGTTATAAAAATCTTGAAGGCATTTGGTTTTCAGAACATATGGTTGGATTGGTTCAAGAAATGCATAAATTCTAGTTGGTTTTCTATTCTATTTAATAGAGAACTCCATCGTTACTTACAATATAATATAAGTGTTAAATAAGGAGAACCCGTATCTCATAACTTCTTTATATTAGCTGAAAAATATCTTATCAAATGTCTAAAAAAACTATATGAAAAGAACAAAGCGTTGATATACCTTACAAACAACCAAATCATCATTCAATGTTTAGCTTTTGCTAATTATTTTATAATATTTACCAATGGATCTACGCCTAATCTTAAGAAAATAAGTGATTTCCTAAAATATTATGAAGATTGTTCAGGGAAAATGATCAACAAAGATAAAACCAACTTTGTCTTATTTAAGTCAATGAGTCATTCTAGAATATCTGTAATTGAAAAACAGGCAAGATTCAAGCTTGTAAGACTTCCATTTAAGTATCTTGGAATTCCATTCACTCAAGGAATAAGACTAAAGACTATGATGAACTTGTTTCCAAAATCAGAACTAAACTCCTAGATTGAGATAAGAAACTTCTTTTTTTAGGTGGAATTATATTGGTCTAATATATCCTAACATCCCTTCATATCTACCATATTCAAAGTTGTCATCTACCTAAGTCTATGATAACAAAAATTGATAACATGTTCAATT
Organism: Limnanthes douglasii subsp. nivea; assembly: GCA_036936605.1. Taxonomy (NCBI): domain Eukaryota; kingdom Viridiplantae; phylum Streptophyta; class Magnoliopsida; order Brassicales; family Limnanthaceae; genus Limnanthes; species Limnanthes douglasii. The sequence goes on from JAUPFV010000005.1 coordinate 98,194,984, forward strand.
ATTTTCTTTGGAGTACTTCACAAAGTAAAAAAATTGTTCACTGGTCTAATGGGAAACATATTTTTAGACCTTATACAAAGAGAGGTCTTAATATAAGAAGCATTGATGATATGCATAATGTATTTTCACACAAAATTTGGTTCAAATTCAGGCAAACCAACTCATTATGGGCTGACTGTATGCATTCTCTATATTACAAACATCATAACCAATTACAAGTACAACTTGACAATAAGGATTCAAAAATATGGAAGAGAATTCTAAGAATTAAAAAGTCAGCAGAAAAATATACCTTTTAGGTTTCTTTCAGTAATAATATATGCTTTGATTTTCTTCTCTTCGGTAAAAATAAGAAAATATAAGTTTTGAAGAGAAATCAAACAACCATATTTTATGGTCTAAGGAAAAAGATCCATAAGTGCTAAAAATGTGTGAAGTGTAGGGAATATTGGGTCCGTATATTCCGCCTTTGTATATAAGTAAGAATACTCCGATCTCCACACCTGTGTGATATTGTCTGCTTTGGGCCCACTGGCCCGCACGACTTTGCTTTTGGTCCACTACCAAAAGGCCTCACTCTAGTTGAGGTATGTTCTTACTTATATACCACCGATCCTTCACATGTTTAACCGATGTGGGATGTGGGAATTCGGTCGCCACCCTAACAAATCCTCCTCTCGAACAAAGTACAACTTAGCCTCTTCTCAATTAACTTTCATTTGGTCACTCTAATCATTTATGACCCACTAAAATTACAGTGTCTTTTCAATTCACTCTAACTCTCTTTAATGTGTTTAACACTTGCATCATCTCCATTGTCTTTCACTATCTTTTCATCTACAATCTCTTCTATCCAATAATAACATGTTGAATAAGGCTGAATTATTATGTCAAAATAACAATCTCCCACTTGAATATTGGTTTCAACCTGTCTTCACACCTTGATCTATGCATCAGATCTTTCTGGTCTTATTACTCTTGCAGACCAACTGAAGCTGAACACAACTTCAGTTTTTCAATGGCTACTGTCTTTGTCAACATATCAGCTGAATTCTTGCTTCCTTGGATCTTTGTCAACATATCAGCTGCATCTACGTAGCCTTGTACCTTTAACTCACTCTTACTAAAGTACAAACACTTTTCTATGGTACCTAGTAGGTACCTCAAAATCCATTTGACAGCTTCCCAATGAATTTTCCCTGGGTTTGACATAAATCTACTCACAACTCCCATTGTATAACTAATGTTTGGTCTCGTACAGACCATTGCATACATCAAACTTCCAATAGCTGAGGCGTAAGGAACCTTATCCATGAAGTTTTTTTCTTCATCCATCTTAGGGGATTGATCCTTGGATAAACGACAGTGACCTGCCATTGGTGTACTAACTGGCTTTACATCACACATGTTAAATCTCTTCAAAACGCGATCGATGTACTCTGACTGAGATAACTGCAAAACTTTTCTATGCTTATCTCTTATGATTTGCATTCCAAGAATCTTTTTCGCCGGACCCAAGTCCTTCATGTCAAATTCTTTTGACAATTGTAGCTTCAATCTTCTAATATCATCCATATATGAACCTGCTACTAACATATCATCAACATAGAGTAGCAAAATGATATAACTGGACTTACATCTTTTAAAATAGCAACAGTGGTCCGCATTACACTTCTGGAAACTCTCTTTGTGCATAAAACCGTCAAATTTCTTGTACCACTGTCTTGGAGCTTGTTTTAAACCATACAAACTTTTCTTAAGTCTGCATACCATGTTTTCTTTCCCTTCTTTTAAGAAACCTTCTGGTTGATACATGTATATCTCTTCATCCAAATCCCCGTGAAGAAATGCAGTCTTCACGTCTAACTGTTCAAGATAAAAGTCTTCAATGGAAACAATACTCAACACTGATCTAATAGTATTGAGCTTTCACCACTGGAGCAAAAATATCACTGTAATCAATTCCTTCCTTTTGCTGGAATCCTTTGACAACTAGTCGCACTTTGTATCTCTTAGAGCCATCATGCTCATCTTTCATCCGATACACCCATTTGTTATTAAGTGCCTTCTTACCCATTGGTAAATCAGTTAGGTCCCATGTATCATTTGAGATTAAAGACTTCATCTCATTTTTCATGGCAAACTCCCACTTACTAGCATCACTGGTATGGTAAGCTTCATCATAACATTCAGATTCCCCTCCATCGGTAAGTAACATATAGTTCAAGTATCTCATGTTGGGTACATGGGGTCGGGAAGATCTTCACAAAACAGGAACTACCTCGGTCGGCTGTAGGGTATCGGATTGTTGCCGATCGGTTTGTCCAACAGACTCTCTTTGTTGAGGGGTTAATCTGATCGGCTCTATTTCTTGACTATCTGGGACTCCCTCGATATCTGCAAATACTGATTCATACGGCTTTGAGTCATTTGCTTCAGTTTTATATTTGTCCTTATACATCACTGTTTCATTGAAGATCACATCTCTGCTTCGTACCATCTTCCTGTTCCCCTTATCCCAAACACGCTAACTGAACTCATCTTCGCCATAGCCGATCAGGAAACATTTTTTCGATTTCGGATCAAGCTTGTTCCTGCCTTGATCAGTTATATGAACATATGTTGTACAACTAAAAACTCTTAGATGTGATAATTTTATATCATCATTACCACTCCATACCTACTCGGGTATTAAATGTTCTAAGGGAACCGACGGGCCTCGGTTAACCAGGTAAGCCGATGTGTTGATTGCTTCTGCCCAGAACTGCTTTGGTAAACCAGAATGTATTCGAATGCTTCTGGCTCTTTCTGTCAACGTTCTATTCATACGTTCGGCAATAACATTGTGTTGATGCGTACCTGGAACGGTTCTCTCCATCTTGACACCATGCTCATAGCAAAAGTTCTTGAATTTGGTGTCCTCATATTCACCACCATTATCAGTTCTCAGCTTTTTAATCTTCAGACCTGTCTCATTCTCAACCATAGATTTCCATCTCCTAAAAACATCAAACACTTTAGATTTATGCTTTAGAATATAAACCCATACCTTTCGAGAATGAGCATCGATAAAGGTCACAAAATAGTGTTTCCCTCCTATAGATGAAACAGTTGTTGGCCCCCAAACGTCAGAGTGAACAAGCTCCAGCCTTTCTTTCTTTGGATTTCTACCACTCGTCTGAAAACTGACCCTTTTCTATTTTCCAAGTATACAATCTTCACACATGTCTATATCGACTGACTTTAGACCTGGAAGCTTCCCATTCGAGTACATAATTTTCATACCCTTCACACTCATATGGCCAAGCCTCTGGTGCCAAACATTTGGATTTTCATTTACTGTTGCTATTGCAATTGAACAGCTCGTCTCTGCTATCTTGTAAAGAGTACCACTCTTCTTTCCGCGAGCAACCGTCATTGCTCCCTTTGAAATTTTCCAATTGTCACCATGGAAGATCGTACTATAGCCTTCGCTAGCCAACTGCCCTACTGAGATTAAGTTCTTTCTCAGACTGGGGATATGTCTGACATCTTTCAGTTCCCATACAGACCCATTCAACTTAATCTTCACAGTACCTTTACCAATAATATCACAAGGTTGATCATCACCAAGATATACTTTTCCAAGGTTACCAGGGACATACCTCTCTAAGAATTCTTTCTTCGAAGTCGCGTGAAACGATGCTCCAGAGTCTAATACCCAAGATTCTTCCCTGCTTTCTAAGGAGCATATTAATGCATCGTTTACTTCTGAAGTGATATTTGCCTCTGTCTTCTTCTCCTGGTCTTTTGGTTCTCTCTTGCACTAAAGTTTATAGTGCCCGGTCTTCCCATAATTCCAACACTCGCTGTTTCTCAACCCCTGGGAATTTTTAGGATTCCTAGACTTGGACCTCAAGTCTCTTGATTTGCCTCGGTAGTTCGATTTACCACGTCCATATACTCTGGTTGAATTTCTTCCTCTTGATTCTGTATGTAAGACTGAGGAGATTGATGACTCACCTGATTCTCTCCTTCGAATCTCTTCACTGAGAACTAGGTCACGAACATCATCAAATTTCAACTTATTGCTTCCTGACGAGCTACTCACCGTAGTGACAGTAGCATTCCAACTATCTGGTAGTGAAGACAATAGTATCAATGCTCGTATTTTTCATCAAAATTAATTTCAACTGAACTCAACTGAGTTGTGATTGTATTGAGTTCATTGAGGTGTTGAGCTACCGAAGCTCCTTCCATCATTCGCAAATTGAATAAACGTCTCATCAAGTGAACTTTGTTAGACGCTGATGGCTTCTCATACATACTAGAGAGAGCCTTCATAAGACCCGTCGTGGTTGTTTCCTTTATGATGTTAAAAGCAACATTGCGGGATAACGTCAATCGGATGACTCCAAGAGCTTGTCTATCAAGAAGGGTCCATTCTTCATCTTTCACACCCTCTGGTTTCTTTTATGAGAGGGGTTGATAAAGCTTTTTCTGGTATAGATAATCTTCAATCTGCATCTTCCAGAACCCAAAATCTACACCATCGAATTTTTCAAGTCTCACCTTTCCTTCGTTTGTAGCCATTTCTCCCACTCAAATTTGATTTCATTTGGATCACTACCATTCTGGCTCTGATACCAGTTCTAAGAGAATATTGGGTCCGTATATTCCGCCTTTATATAAGTAAGAATACTCTGATCTCCACACTAGTGTGATATTGTCCGCACGGCTTTGCTTTTGGTCCAAAACCAAAAGGCCTCACTTTAGTTGAGGTATGTTCTTACTTATATACCACTGATCATTCACATTTCCATGTTTAACCGATGTGGGATGTGGGACTTTGGTCGCCACTCTGACGCTCTGATAGAACGGGTTGCTCTGATAGAGTTGGAAATATGGAGGTCCGGTCCGCATATTCCACCTCCGTATATAAGTACTTTTATTTTTTACTCCAAATTTTTATTTCAAAAGCTTTTATTATTTTCCTCGTTAATAAAATTTGAATTTAAATTATAAAAATAAATATATGAGTGGTAAAGAAAAGTTTGTAAATATAAAATAAATAAATAAACATAAACTTAAATATTTTATAAAAATGAGAACCAAAATGCTTAGTTTTAAAATTAAACGAGAACACTAACAAGCGATTAAATATTAAAACAAACCTTAACTAAAAACTATTTAGCATGCGTATTAATTTTGATAACAAATATATATTAATCATAATTTTACAGCCCGAAATCATGTGATTTATTTTAAATATTATAATAGTTATATATTTCTTTCCATCATTAGCGACACTAGTTTGGAGATCGTCAAATTGACATGTGAGTTGCCCTCCAACCATAGCCCACTCATAATTTATGAACTTATGACTTATGAGTGCTATCTGTTAGAGACTGTTTGGTTAACGACATACAATTTTGTTTTATTTTACTAATCATTTTTTGGTAGCCTTTTTTTTTATAACAGTAAACTTCAAATTTTCGTAAGATTTAAGGAATTTAGCTTAATTACTTGCAATGACCATGACAAATCAATCACACTAAATAGGAATGTGAATTAGATGCAAGTATGGTTTTACATGAGATACAACCCTATTTGACTTATCGCTTCATTTGATTTTTATTTTTATTTTTATTATTATTATTATTTTTATTATTATTATTATTATTATTATTATTATTATTATTATTATTATTATTATTATTATTATTATTATTATTATTATTATTATTATTATTATTATTATTACAATACTAAAATATTTATATTGTAAGATTATTTTACATTAGAATATATACTTGATTATTCGTAAAATACAATATAATTGATAAAAGTAATCGCTAATAAAAACTAATATTGTCCGATTTAGTTATATTAAACCAGTCATAAAATTATTCGAACGAACAAAAAATTTAAAATGATTCAAAAAAATTGTACCAGTGTAATGATATATAATATTAGTCGTCAATGCATTTTAATGTGGGTGAGGTGTCTAATTATAGCTTTATATATAGAATTTACGATCACGAATAGACCAGTTATGTGTTATTTGTTTGAACTACTTTCTTCTCCAATATTTGGTCTAAACTCATGTAGCAGTGTACCTAATAGTTCCTCTAATCAAATATTAGATAATTATATATACAAATAATGATGTAATAATAATACTAAATAAATTTAGTAGATATAGTTAGGTTAATATGCAATTACAGTTGTATCATTCAACATTTAAACTATTAGACTCAACGAAGCCCATAGCCATTATTTTTGAAGATATAAAATCCAAGCCCGTTATTTTTTATTATATCTATAAAATAATCATCTACACTATGTAATAAATACACTTTCTAAATAATACAAAAACCATAACAGTTCTCTTTTCTCTATTCTGTCTTTTAATTAACATGGTATCAGAGCATAGAGTCATCTGATCGAAGAAATGTAGCAATCTTTATGTTTCGTGCATCTACCAGTCTCAATCAAACGGTCCGATCAAAAGGCAGACGGTGTCCGTTTTTGCTGAATTTTAGGGAGCGTGTTCAGGACATCCAATCCTTTAATCTGACCGGGTGGATTATGATAAGATGCTACAGTTCGGGAGAAATCGTTACTGGAACAGTGCAACAGATTTGTTGGTAAAACCATGAATTCAATTTGATTTCGATTGAAAATGATTGTTTGATTTTGTTCGATTAGGTATTGTGGATCTTATTGCGAATATGATACGAAAATATGATTGTCAACAATCTACTAGTAACAAACTGAATAAGAAGAACTTTGTTATATCTACATCCGTGTACATTTCATGTATTTCCTCGTCTTCCACTTCAGATATTGATTCATCATTGTGGATTTTGGATTCATGTGTGTCTCATCATATGTCACCTTGCATGTCGAACTTTGTTTCATTGTCTCATGTTTCACCCATATCTGTTTTGTCTGCTAGTGCTACACCAATGTCAGTAGAGGGTATGGGCTCTATTTTTACCACTCCTATATCGTTATCTGATGTTTACTACGTTCTCACCCTTGCTTTGAATCTTGTTTCGGTTAGGAAATTATGTAAATCTGGTTATTGTGTTTTGTGTTCTGATTCTGTTTATGCTATACAAAATTAACAGACTCATAATAAATTTATTGGGACAGGTCGTAAAATAGGGGAACTCTATGTTTTAGAGAAACTTGAAGTAACATATGTGGACGTCTATGGTGTTAATAGTGGAAAAACATACTTGACTAATATTGTTGCCTCTAGTGTTGATCTGTCTTCATTTCGTTTAAATCCTTCATTGTTTGAGTTTTATCTTTGGCATTCTCATTTGTGACATGTATTTGCATCGCGTTTAAATTTTTTAGTCTCTACAGGTGCTTTAGGTCAGTTAAACATTTGTAATATCTCAGATTGTAGTGGTTGTAAACTTGCAAAAATTCTGGCGTTAACGTTTAATGAAAGTGTCACTTCTTCTAATGCCCTGTTTGATATTATTTATTTTGATTTCTAGGGTCCATCTCATGTCTTCACAAATGGTGTTTCGTTTTAGTATGTTTCTTTCATTGATGATTATACTCGATACTCTTCGGTTTACCTTATGAAACAAAGATCAAATTTCCTTGGAATTCATAGAGAATTTCAGGCACTTGTTAAGACTCAACATTATGCTGTAATAAAATGCTTCAGGTGTGACATATGGGGTGAATATACATCCAATAATTTTACTCAGTCACTTCCATTTGATGGTATCATACATCAGTCTTGTTGCACTTACACCTCTCAACAGAATGGTATTGCATAAATAAAATATCGTCACCTTATTGAGACTACTCGTTCTTTTCTTTTATCTGCTGAGGTTCCTACAATTTTTTGGGGAGAAGCAATTCATAATGCTGTATATGTGATTAATCGAATTTCAACTTCTCATAATGCAAGGATGTCTCATTTTCAGAAGTTATACAGACAACTTCCAGATTATTCTTCCTTACGAGTGTGTGGATCTACGTGTTTTGTCCTTCGCCCTCATGTTAAACACAAAACATTAGGGCCTAAATCCGCAATATGTGTTTTCTGGGTTATGGTGTAATTTTTATCGTTGTTTTGATCCTACTAGTCAGAAACTTTATGTCTCTCGACATGTTACACTTCTTGAACATATATCGTTTTATTCGATTCCAACGAAATCATATGATATAACAATTACCAACTTCATACTATTGACCCTTTTGAAAATAATAACAATATACCCATTGATATTGATGTGACAACTCATGAGACATCGACTACAACTGATACTAATTATGGTCTATCAAGGCCTGAGTCAACTCATTCTTTTTGTGAACCACCAGCTCCACCCCTCAGAAGATCTATTCGTACAAGTAAGTCTACCAAACTACCAGATTTTGTGTATTCTTCTTACTCATCTCCTTTCGTATGTTTCATAGCAAACATATATAATTTATATGAATCTCAATCGTTTAAAGAAGCTATTTATGATCCTTGTTGGTAAAATGCAATAGTCTAAGAGCTTACCGCTCTTTATCTATAAGAATAACTGTTGATAAAGAATTATGACACATGAAATCATTGGTGATGGTATAACTAAGCATATTGAATTAACGTGGAGTCAAAAGTCATATGTACGATGTCTTCAGTCATGAAATCTTATTTACCAAACCTTTGAATTGTAGCTGTTAGATGGATACATGAACACATCTTATTATTTTTCTTCAATTGTGTTTATGACTCCACATAAATTAATTGATTTAATTTTTTACTAATCTCATCAATAGTTTGAATTCTCTAAATTCTTTAAAAAAACAATCCTTTCACATGGTTGGTCGTGAACTCTCAAAATATTCGTAAACAACTACGAGAATCTTACCACTTTGAATCAAGATATATTTAGGTAGTCTGTAAACCGAAATTGATCTGAATAGTTTTTTTTCAAACGGAAAGTTATATATATATATATATATATATATATATATATATATATATATATATATATATATATATATATATATATATATTGAGGGACGGGATTAAATTCTCAATTATTTTAGATTGGACAATTAGTATAAGAGCCACTTAATATATCTTAAGAAAGTGATATAGTTTTCCCAAAATCGAACTATGTCTCAAACTTTAGATATGCATGTGTTAGGTGTAGACTAGAAGTTACTCGTTAAAAAAGGTTTTATGGTAAGACTACATGGATATAGTTGGATCTTTCGTGACATGTATAACGGAAGAACCGTTAAAAATTTCTAGTAATGCTTGAGTCGTGACTTAGTTGCAGAGATGTCTATTAATCTTAAGAGTTGAGACAAGCTGTTGAAGAATGGGACTAATTGTATCGATTTTTTTTTATGTTGCACTGAAGTGGGCTGTTTTGAAGTATGATGGTCTAAAGCGAGATAATCCAAAGCACCAATTTGACAGAGTATTCTATTTGCTAGGTCTCTTATATTAAATAGGTCTTCTTATATCAATTGGGTACTTTATATTAATTAAGATTTTTTATTTATGAGGTTTTCTATAATAATGGATTATAAGATATTTTCTTGACTAATAGACTTTAATCTGGAGCGTCTGATGAAGAACTATGGTTTTTCCTAAACCTATAAATACAATAATATATAGATATACAACGTAAGATCTATGATGCGATGATTCGACGAGTTTTGTGAGAAACATATTTCCTAAGTGAGTAAAATACCTCTAGGTCTTTTAACTTATAGGTGAGGTAAGAGATAAACATTACACAGAGATTTCTGTGAATCATGTCATCGTGTTTTACAAAGAGTGGTTGATTGTTTTGTATTTGAGAGTCATTATGTAACCTACTTATTTATTTAAGAGTGCATGTTGTCTTTGGATGTAAGATTCTTCATAATTCAAACCACGTTAAATATTATCTTGTGTGCTTGGTTTCATTACTATTTATTTTATTTATTCCTCGTAGTAAAAATAGTAATTCGATCGTTCTTCTGTAGGTTTGTTTAATCTTATATCGGTTCTTGCCTCAACCGACGATGTTGGTTTCCTCAAAAGTGGTGCAGTGAGTGTAGAGCGACAATAGAATCAATAGATCGGTCACGGATCCATATGCTAGATAAGTAGATATGGCATGGAAATTTTAAAAGCCATGAAAGATGAGTTATTTGAAGCTTAGACTAGAAACATTTGACGGATTTGATGGAGTTCAATCTCTGAAGAATTAAGGTTAAATCTTACCTAGTACATAAAATGTTTATTGTTGGTATCAATAATATATGTACACGGGTTGATATCATGGTATTTTCTAAGGCTCATAGTGCCCTCATATTGAGTTTGGAAGATGATATGCTACAAGAGGTATCTGACGAGCGTTGAGAATATGATATCGACTGGGAAATGTACATGAAGAAGTCTATGGAAAATGTATTGTATCTAAATAAATAACTTTACACGCTGCCTATGGATAGTAACATAGAGATCTAAAAGCACTTTGATGATTAAACTAAATTTTTCTCGACTTGAATGCAGTTGGTGTGATGGTGGATGATGATGACCAAGAAATCATCGTTCTCAGTCCTATGATGAATGAGTATGAACACTTCTTGGATACCATGCTCTATATAAAATAAACCCTTATGATGGTCAAAATCAATAGGATACTGAACTTCAAAGATCTTCTGAACAAGAGTGTTCTGAATGGTGACTATGAAGGGTACATACTGAGTGAGAGGTCGACCGGGAAAAAAAGATTCAAGTAAGAGGAGTTGAAACTCTCTGTAAAAGTCCAAAGGGTTACAAAAATTTCATAAGTTGTCTGTTAAGTATGCAATCAGAAAGGACATATCAGTCGGAACTTCCGAGAGAAGGAAAAAGACAACAACTTTCAGAAGGCCAAGGAGATAATATGGTATCTGATGAATTTGAATATGTTGATAGGTTAATGACTTCTTATTCTTGTAGGTACAATGATAAATGGATTGGTTTTGGGTGCGTCATTTCACATGACTTGCAATAAGAATTGGTTTGAATACTTGTAAATGTTTGATGGTGGAAGCGTCATCCTTAGGAATGATTAGCAATGTAAGGTATGTACCTGAAGATAAACGTAACCTTCTTTATATTGGAATATTATATGAGGAATAGTTTATCTATATTGTTAGAGATCATAGACTTAGGGTCTTGAAAGATTCCCTTGTTGTTATGAAATCCTATAGAACTAATGGTGTGTTAGTTTTTGAAGGTACTACAATGGTAAGGGGTGTGTCTAATATGGTGAATGATTCTAGCAGGTTGTGGCATCATCAGCTGGTTATTTGAATGAAAATGGACTCAGTGAAATAAGTAAATAAGATTTATTAAATGGTTGCAGAGTTCACAAGTTAAGCTTATGTGAAATATGTGTTTTTGGTAGAGCAAAATGCTAATGTTTCTACCAGTAACGATGGAGGAGTGATGATAAGTAAATAAAAACTGATTGTAAATGAACACTGATTGTACTAAAGGAAAAAGAACAAGAACTACCAAACCACCAGTCAAGTTGAAATTTAGATTCATAAAACAAGAGATGCTTACGTATATTGTGGGGTTCTCGGCCTTATCGAATGGTTCCCAAATCCAAATCTTCATTTTTTAGATGACTTTAGGATTTGAAAAGAGCACAAAAGAATCATCTACACTCATCATTGCGCATGTATTATAAAATTTTCCACAATAATTTGGCGCCAAGAATATGGTCACCAGTCGCCGCTTTCCGAAGAATTTATAGTCGTCTTCCACCATTTGTGGAATTACCATAATTAGAATTGGGTTAGCAAAAAACAATAAATGTTTAAGAATAATTCCATCATTCACATATATAGGTGATTCCACCATTGACATATATAAGTGCTTCCGTCATTCACAATCTTCCATCAGATTCAAACCCGAATTTCACCACCACCAGGGAGAGTTTGACCGGAATCGGAAAATAAAATCTTCTGGCGGTGGTGAAATTTGGGCCCAAATACGATTTGACCCGGATTAAACCGCTTCGATGGTGATGGGTATTGATGGTCTTGAAATTTCGAATACGGCGATGGCTTTCTGTTACTACCTATTTTTTCTTTCTTCTGCATTCTTGAATTCCTGAAACAATAGAGAATAAAGGTTTGGGTTTTGGGTTAATTTTGGTTTGGTGCAGCCCAATTATATTATAAAGGAAATAAGGTTAAAAATAGTAAATGACAAATATTTAGGTAAATAGTAAAGTAACGTGGCTGCTGACTAGACTGGAAGATAGGTATAATTGGGTAGATTTTTTGGGGACCAATAGTGACACAAAACTTAGATCTTTGGGGTTCCACGTGCCAGATTTCCATGGCTCACATGTGCGGAGGGACTGGTCGTGCAAATATCCAAAACATGGAGGATGAGTTAGAGACAAAAGTGAAGATAAGGAACTAGTTTGATACGCAGGTGAAACATGGGGGACCAATGATAATTTTTAGCCGTCGTTGAATAATGAGCTTTAATATGGAGTGTCTAATGAAGAATTTTGTTTATCATAAACCTATAAATAGAAGAGATATTGTTGTACAATTTATGATGTGATGCGTCAACAAGTTTTATAAGAAGCATAGTTCATGAGTGGGTAAATAGCTTTAGGTCTTTTTAGAGATAAGTGAAATGAGAGATAAAAACTAAAGACAGGATTCTATGAATTACGTCATCTTTTGTTACAAATATTGATTAAGTTCTTTATGTTTAATAATATTTTTTAAACCTACTTATTTATAAAAGAGTGTATGTTGCCCATGGATGTAAGATTTCTTCATAATATGAACCACGCTAAATTTTATCTTATGTACTTGGTTTTATTACGTTTTTTTATTTCTTGCTTATCTTCAGCAAGATAATTATATTGTTCGTCTGTAGGTTCATTTAATCGTATATCAGTTCTTTACTCAGCCGAATGGAGGTTTTTGCCCAACATTATGATTTAAGGATTTAAATTTTGGAGATTCAAACTACATTGCATATATAAATTGCCCACATTTTCTGGAAAAATAAGTGGGCCATTTATATTTATTTTCACTAAAAATTAAGAATTTTTCCCCATGCTTGATACATAAAAGACTAAATCACAAGCTTCTAATAAAAAGGCATTGTTAATAATTTGGAAGATAGTGATCAGGAACTCCTCATCTATTTTTGTATTCAAATCTTTGAACACATGGAAAAAATGTTTTACCTTTCTCTCTACCTATCTAAGGAAGGGCGAAGAACTTTGGTGTCCCATTCAGTTAATAATTACAACCTATAATAATCTATCTTCCGGAGCATACATTATTTTAACTCCTTCTAGAAGGATAATCCGGAAAGAAAATACCTTGAAATATATTCCTTAAATTTTGTAACACACCTAAATAAAATAAATTACGTTTGGATAAGGGTAAAGAAGAAAAGAAGTTGGTGTTCTAGAATCATCAACGATTGGTGAACCCATTGATCCATTTACAACTAATTTGTATTATTTTGGTGGGATTATTTGTAACTAAAATATATGATGAATCAATGAGATTGCATCAATTCAATAACATATGTGTTTCATATTCAACTATAGCAATTTTTATGTATCGACGATCAGTACCGGTGAATAAAATATAGTGGAGGAACTAAATCAACTATCTAAAAAATATAGATCTATCAGATCATTTTATTATCTTGTATGCCCCTAGCAAAGGGGTGCCTCCCTAGTTCTCCAATGTATTGACCCACAATAATACCTACAACTTCTCCTAATTCAACCAGGTTAAAATCTAGTACACAAACATTGGCTCAGTGTATTGTATGTTATGGTGTTCTACATCTTATGTCTTCTTTGAAAATACTGTATTTTTTATATTCATACTACTAAATCCTTAGGTTTCCAAAATAATATAAAAAAGAATAGCCCTTGCGATTCAAATACACATTTATTCCTTGAAGACTTTCTCTTTTTTCTATTGTGCGTTGAACAAAAAAAGAAAAAAAAGAAATATCAGGATAATAAATTGTAAACTACTATTATATTTTTTATACTATTATTGGTTGTGTTTACTTTGTTTTTTTGGAGCCGTGTGAATTCTTTTCAATTAAGAATGAAACAATTTTAATATAATAACAAAATGGTTAAATCTGTCTCTTGAATCTTCTACTGTTATATGAACAACTATGGGGGGATAAGCTTCATCGTCGAGAGAGAAACACCCTGGATTATCGGCTAAGCCCATCGAGTCATCGTGGTGATTTGGTTTGTTATCAAAATGATGTGGAATTTCAACGATTGCATCTTAGGTGCAAATGACCTTCCCCAGTTGGTTATTGCGATAAGCCCAGTCGCTTGTCACGGAAACCCTGATGACCTTTTGTATTTTTATATGTTTTCTTTTACTACCGGAACCATTTCATATCGTAATAAACCATTCAACCTTATATGTTTAGATATATAAAGTTGATTGATTTAGATTAATGTGAATATATGTATTTTTTTTTGGTGTTTAACAGATGTACTTTTATAATTCCCAAACTCTATGATTTATATGAAGCATGTTAGTGTTGTAATAATGTATGGGCTTTGGGATGCAGAAGCGATGATTTACAATCGTTGAACAATGGGACCTTAAGATGTATGAGAATGATATATTGTTTTAGGTTTTGCGTGTGAATGACATTCATCTCCTTCATAAAATTTGATTATTCGATGACTATTTTAGATTTTGGCGACTATGAAATATCTTAACAGTTATAGTTATTCATGAAGAACAAATTCAACATCCTCAAGATATTATGCAAACAAAAGTTAGAATAAACCCTTATAAAGATCCACAAACAAAGATAAATAAATTATTATGTATTTAATTTATAAAAAATATCTCTATTAAGTGTTTTACTAGAACATTAAGATTCTCTATGGGCAAGATAAAATTTATTTGTCAACTTCTGTAACGTCATAAAGAGTTCTATAATAACATTATTATTGTTTATGATGTAAACATTAAAATTTAGCTTTCGTAACATTATAAATATCTCTAAACAAACATTGAGATTCTTGTGATTTAAAGGATGAGTTCAGTTTAAGCTTTTATATATTACATAGAATCTCAACTCTCAACCATGCATTATTGTGACAAAAGTAAAAAATTGATCTAAGGTAATTCAGTTTAAGCTTTTATTTGTTATCTAAAGAAAATATACTAGTTGGTTGCGAATTCATATTTGAACCATACTCAACTCAAAAAAGAATATGATAAATATACATAAGGTCTTATATCAAACATGTTTCACTCAATATTAGAATATTATAGTTTAAGTGAACTTTTATTTTTGCAAACGAAAGATTATTTCAAGATGATTATAATAGATATTACACAATTAAGTGTTAAGCTTCATCAAATGATTATTAAGATCATATTATTTTAAATAGTTACGTTGAAAAAAATTGATCTATAATACAACCTAATGACTTTATTAGTTGTGTATAATAGGATACAAACAATAATTGATCCAAAATAAGATTGAAAGGTTTTAATGATTGTAACTAATGTTTAGTTAAATTCACTTGTTTGTAATATAAAGATATTCATTTATGATATTAAAGCAAGTGTATCATCAACGATACCATGATATATCAAAGTTATATTCTCATTTAGTCTTGATATAAACTGAGTAGGTTATTATGGACTTCACAAGTTTAGTGGGAGCGAATTTATACTTAGTATTGTATGCCAATGACATATTTATTACCATAAACTATAGTAGCATGTTTCATGTCACTAACAAATTTTTTTGAAGTAATTCAACGTGAAATATTTTAGCAATATGTTTTATATGATAGGAAACTATGTATTATTGTAACAAAAGTGAAAAATTGATCTAAGGTAATTCAGTTTAAGCTTTTATTTGTTATCTAAAGAAAATATACTAGTTGGTTGCGAATTCATATTTGAACCATACTCAACTCAAAGAGCAATATGATTATACAAGATCATAATACATAGTGTATTACCACACGTAAATCGTTGCTGAAAAACATCCCATATAGAGATATAATCTTAGGGTTTTGTTTTTTTTTACTTTGCTATCCTTTTCGTTTTTATTTTTCCAGTGGTCCATGCATGTATATACTGAATGAAATCCTAAATTATAATGTCTCACCCCTATATATAGAGAATATCTAAACTATTGTAAAATACGGTACAGTTGATAAAAATTAATCACTAATAAATATTAATTGATTAGGCATTTAGATGATAGGATAATAAGATCATAATATAATTTACATAGATGACAGTTAGGTTAATATGGAGCATAAGGATAACTTATATTCCCTAACACTTAAATTATTGGATAATATAAGTAATTGTCCATGATGAACATGAGATCATTCGATGATGATTTAACTTTATTCACTAGTTATTTCATAGTTGTAGTCATTAAAGAGAAAATCTTTTTACTTTGTTTTCTTCTTTTGTAAGAGTGTTTTTTTATTTCACATTAATTATTTTTTTGATTTATTTATAATCTATTCAGGAGTTCAGATCCTTTCAACTCTTTTAAAAATAATCATTTGCATGGTTCTTTGTGAATTCTAAATAGATACACAATTGACCACTAGAATTTTATCACCTCTCAAAAAAAATCAAGTAATCTACAAACTCAATCTTAAAGTAATAATAACTACAAAAAAATAAAGTTATTCTCTACTTACTATCCTTATTATCATTTACTTCTATCACATGCACATTTAACTTTGCTAATTACTACTTTATACCTACTTTTTTATAATACCCCAAATACATTTATTGGTTATATAAAGGTATTATTTTTTATATAATTATATTATCATTAAACACTCTCTCTATCTTCTTCTTCTTTTTCTATATTTTCGTTTTTCTTTTCTTAGTCTCTCTCATATTTTAAATTGAATTCAATTATGTTATAAATCAAAAAACTCTGATCGAATGGATAAGCCTGAATAATTATAATTGGAATGTGTTTCTAAGGTTTAAGATTAGAGGTTGTTTGGATAAAGAAAACGATTTTATGTCTTAGGTAAGTTTTAATGTGTTTTTTACATTTTTTAGATAAGTTTGTTTCACATGTCTAGTGTCTAGCATTTCACATCTAGCGTTGTTAGATGCGAGATCATCAGTGTCCACTGTCTCACATCTATTATCTAGCATTGCCAAAATCATGGTAAAGGTTAAAAGCTATATGTGAGATCTATTTATTTGATGACAGATGCTTGACTTGTGTTGTGTAAAATATAAATGGTACATATGAGACATAAAAACTAGATGATAGATGCGAGACTTAATTTTTAGATAATGGATGTGAGACCAATGTAAAATAGAAGCGCTAGATGTGAGACATAAATGTTAAATCATAGATGCGATACCTACTTTTTATATGATAGATGCAAGATAAGTGTAAAAAAAATGTCATATGTTTAATAATTTTATAAAAAATATATTTTTGGTAAAAAACCTTATTCAAAACATTAGTTAATATATATATATATATATATATATATATATATATATATATATATATAATAGAGAGAAATTAAAGTTTTAGATAGATCTTAAATGATATGAGGTTTTTACTTTAATATAAAATTCCATTATAATAAATTATCGTGAAAGTTGGAAAAAAAACTTTCGAAGAGGTTTCTTGTTCTCTAAGAAACTCGATCCTGAAGAAGACTAGCTCCACCATCAATATTGTATCACTACCTCTTTCTCAGAGTTTTGAAATTCTCCTTCACATCCAGGAAGCCTCAAGCTTTGTCAGCAACCTCAGATAGTCCTTTTCCCAGAGAAATCCAGCTTTTTAGACCGAAATCCCATCTAATGGAAACCGTTACCATCAAATTCAACATACATAAACCATATTTCATCAAGACACAAAAATAAATTATTCTTGCAAAATCATTTTCAACTCAGACACACAAGCAGATACAAATGTAGAATTCCCCCATCTAATCACCTTTAATGACACTCAGACAGATAAACCTCAAACAAACAACAAATTCTCGTTACTCAGAATTAATCCCACTTTCGAACACACTCCAATCCAACAAACAACAAATGAATACCATATCAATATCCATTCATTCATCCATGCCCATTAAATCTAACGCTAAAGCCATCAGAAACTCACCAAAAAACTTTATACATGGGAACCTCAAAATTAAAGACAAAAGAAATCACAAATCTATAGAATTCCATGAACAAGATAAAATCATACTATAAACTAATTCTAACTAAATTTGGAAAATATGAGGCCACCAATGTTAGAGATCCAGTCTTTCTTCAAATCTTTTAGCCTCACAGGATAATACAGCCTAACATATAGGATCCACGACACATAATGATTGAAATGGATCTTCAGGAAGATTTAAAATGATTTGAATACGAAATGTGTGCAAAATTCGACAATACGCCATGTGATTCCTAAAATGGAGTCCTAACTTTCATCCCAAAAAAGAATCATTGATATCACCAGTTTGGATAATATTTCCAAACATCATGACTTTTATATACAATGAGGATTCTATAAGGGTAATGACTAAGTCATTTGGTAATTCTTTAGTAGTTTGGGTACCCAAAAATATATGGCAATTTATAACTCATGTAAGGCCCGGATAGAGCTTGACATATCTAAGACCGTATTTCCCAAAATATGGATTGGATTTGAAAATGAGATAGATCCTGGTAAGAAGTAACCTATGGTGCCATAACCAGTTACTGCTCAATTTTCCATCACATTGGACACAAGCAACAATAATGTAGAAAATATATGCCTAATAACACACCTCATGTTGATACAAGTCAACAACATCAAAACATTCCAAATGTTAAGGAACCAGAGAAAAAATATCTTTGGAAACCAAAGCTTAAGTCAATCATAGTACAAGAAGCAGACATAAAAAAGTCAGACATATCACATACAAATCATTGTATGTATATCAAACTCAACAAAAGGAACATCTTAATTCAGCAAACAATTCAACCCTCCAAAAGCCATTACTAGTCACAAAACCATATACTGACAATAATGAGCTATTAATCTTAAGCCAAACCACCAACAATATACAAAATATAGGCATACCCGAGATACAAGAAGTTAATATAACTGAAGCACTACACTTTATTTCCACTGGAACCATGCTAATAGAGCACAAAGATCAATATTCTCTTAAGCCAACTTCACCCTCTCCATCACTCAAAACCACGAAAAGCCTTCCCTCTTCCCTTTTAGTTGCAACACCAGATAGCAAGTAATTTAAGAAGTTCATAAACAAGAAATTGAAAAATGTTCAATCAAACTAGAACCCTAAACAATTACAAAGCCACTTAATCCAAAGGGTTTGCCACGCCTCATATTGGCTCCTCTAAATGACATTAGGACTTTTATGCTCGAATGTCAGAGGCATTGGAAACAAAGTTACTAGGCTTAGGCTAAAATCAATCATTAGAACAGAGAACATTGATTTTCTTGCAATCTTGGAAACAATGATAGAATTCACACACATCTTTAAGAGTACAAGGATTCTAGGCTACAACAAAGGCATAACCAATATCTCCAACAAGATATCAATCTTCTGGATAGATGATCTTGAGATTCAAACTCTAAAAAAATAGGCTCAAACACTTCATGTATAAGTTACTCATAATTCTCTAGCCAAAGAATTGTTGATCTCTATTATATATGCAAAATGTTACAGTGATAAAAGAATATAGCTATTGAATAATCGTAGAAATATTGCGGATCAAATAATGGAATGGATAGTAATGAGGGATTTAAATGCCAACACTCTAAGCTAATATTATCACTCTGTGAATGGACTCTTAGGATCCAAATTCACTTGAACAAACTCTCATAAATGCAGGCGACTTGATAGGGTGGTTTATAATAATGCATGGTCAATTGTTTTTAAAACACCTTCGTGAAACACTTGGCCAGAACTGGCTATGACCACAATCATCTATGTATTTCAATTTCAAACAAATCATGAAAAAATTAAGTCATCATTCAAGTTCCTTAATATGTGGTTTATTCACCTAGAATTCTCAAGTATGATTGAGATAAAATTAGACGAAGAAATATATGCTTTCGCTCTCCAAATATATTGGCAAAAACTAAAAAGACTAAAGAATCATCTAAAGGTATAAAACAAACATACTTTTGGTAACATCTTCAATGCAATTGCCCAATCTAAGGAATAAGTGAAGTTCCTTGAAAACTGTTTTCAAGAATCCAGATCTATTGAAGACAAAGTTAAGGTGGCAAAGGCTAATACCATTCATCTCTAAATCTTTTCCAATGAAGAATCATTATGGGAACAAAAATGCAGTATAAACTTGATTAACAATGGAGACAAGAATACAATTTCATTCTATAATTATATATAAAAAATATAAAAAAAATAGAATCACCAAAATTAAAGATGGCAATACCTGGCTTGAAGACCAACATTAAATAGGAAACTCTGTTGTGAATCATTTTCAAAAACTCCTTACTGAGTATCCCTATGACATACATTCTTGATCTCTCTAATATCGTACCAAGGGTCATCATAAATGAATAAAATTCAATCCTAATGAGCTCTCATATTGATGAGTAGATTCATACTTATGTCAAAGTATTGAATCCCTCAAGTGTTTATGAAGTGGATGGATTTAACACTAACTTCTTTCAACAATGTTGGAATATTATTGGCAGAGATCTTTGTACTTTAATTAAAGAATTTTCAATAGAAACACTCCTCCCTAAGGTGTCTATGCAATAACAATCTGCCTCATACCAAAGAAGGATTCTCTAAAAACCTGGCATGACTGTGGACCTGTCACCTTATGCATTGTATTTAATAAGATACTCTCAAGGATTCTAAATGATAGACTCTGTATTATATCACCAAAACTTATTACTGAAGAACAATATGGCTTTGTTCAAGGGATAAATATCCACGACAATATATTTTGGACTCAATAAATGGTGAAGAATATTAACAAAAAGACTAGAGGCAAAAATAAAAATATCAAAATTGATATGGCTAAAGCTTTTGATAGGCTTACTTTCTCTTTTATACTAAAGGTTCTGACAACTTATTGATTTTCACAAAGCTTTATCAGTAGAATAAGGTTCTCAATTACGGCTACATGGTTCTCTGTAATTTTAAATGGGGAAATAAGAGGATGTTTTAAATCAACTAATAGAGTCATGCAAGATGACTCGATCTCTCGAAGTCTTTTTATACATGCTAAAGAATTTTTTATCAAAAAACTGAAGAAACTCAAATAAGATAGTTGAAGGATAATATATAAATCTTTTAGTTTCGTTATAATACATGGTCTAGCTTTTGATAATGATATAATCATCTTCAAGTACCAACAAAATCTTAAGCTTTCTACCAATATACCAAGACATTTCGGGTTAGGTCAACAACAAAGACAATACTATCTTCATCACCTCTAATAGAATCCACCTAGCAAGGATCAACAATATAGAATTATTATCTAGTTTTAAATAAGGTTGATTCCCAATTAAATATTTAGGAATAAACATTCATCCAAGAAGGCTTGTGACCAAAACTAGAGTTAAAACTCAAGATTAGCACATCACCTTTCTCTCATTAGGCAAGCTCACTCTCATCCAATTTTTCCTTTTAGCTATACCAGCCCATCACCTATAAAGTTCTCCCATTCCTAAAATTGTTGTCAATAGAATATGAAAGGATTCTCAATAGATTTCTCTAGGGAACAAATGAACATAATAAGACTATATCTTGGACTAGCTAGAAATTTATTTGTAAACCATATGAAGAAAGAAATCTTAATATCAGAAGATCTGAAGACTCTTACCAAACCTTTTCCTGCAAGCTCTGGTATAAAATTGGAGAAAATAAGAGTCTCTCGTCCAAGTTTATGAACTCATCTATTGCTCAATATATCATCATATGTAAGTACAATCTATATATAATAGATCAAAATTTGGAGGAGACTAATGAATGAGAGGTATATTGCTAAAGAGTTTATCTATTGGAAACTAGATCAATGAGATCTAGAGTTATGGTTAGATAGATGGTGCAACAACTTGGTATGTCCAAGAAAAAGTTAAATAATACTGGAATCAAGACACCTGGAATACTCCCAAACTTCTCAATTCAATTATGCCTTCAGATACACAAAAAATTAACTTTCTCTCTATAAAGGAAGATGTTATTCAATGGACTCTAACATTAAAGCTACCTGATATAAGATCAGACTAAAACGAACAAAATCTATGTTCTTCAACACAATCTAGAACAACATCACTTCAAAGAAGTGTTATTTCCTTCTTTTGAGGCTGACGAAATTTTTTATCTCTGTTGATTATGTTCTCCAACATAGAAATCTGATCTTAGCCTCAAAATGTCAATATTGTGAAAGTTGTGAGACGATAAATCATCATTTTGTTTAATGAAAGACTTCATTGGAAGTCTGAAAATTATTTAGCTGTAATTTTAACCTAAAACTTGCTAGACACAAGACACTCCAGCACATTATCAAAATTTGGTTCTGGTCCTCTACAAAAGAAAAATATATACGCACCATCTTGCCTCCTATTATATGTTGGTCTTCGTGGTCTCATAGGAACAAAGTAAAATACCAGCAGAAAAGCTTCAATACAAATACTATTATTGACCAAATAAAAAACATTATCATAAATATTGATGTTGCTAATCTTCTCAAACAAAAACACTGGATAACTGACATTGACTCTATCTGTGATTTGGGTTGCTACAATCATCTAAATCAGCCTAGAAAGACTATATCCATTAACTGGAAAACTCCTTCTGGCTCAAGATTAAAGCTGAACATCGATGGAACTTGCTCAATAACTGGTGAAGCAAGTGGTGGTGTTATTATTAGGAACAATCAAAGAGACATCATTTCAGCTATTGGTAGGATCTATGGTAAATAGACCCTCGTTTTAGCTGAATGTCGTGCTCTTTTTGATGGTTTCCTTCTTTATTCTACTTTAAAATTATCTAATAATAATATATAGACTCATTCAAATGAACTAATTGAAAGGCTCTCAAATTATAATGTGTCATGGTGTATGTCATCTCTACCAAACTGTTGTAGAAAGTTGATAACACCTAGCATGACAATATCACACATCCATAAGAGCAAAACTCAACTGCAAATTGGCTAGCCGAATGGACGCACAAATAAAAATTTAAACATAATCTAAACATAAATTAAATTCCTAATTATCTCAGAGATATTGCTCTCTTAGGGAGTCTTGAAGTTAGATTCATACGAGAACTAGCCTAATAAAAACAGAATAACTAATTAGAATATCCTATCAAGATTTCAATTTCAAGTTTCAAATTATTAACTTATATATTTTCCTATAATAACCTTCTTGCAGGTAAAGATACCTTACAATACTTTTTTGCAGCACAAAATCATTATTCTTCTTTGAAGATTGGTAGCAATCTCAGTTCCACCTTGCTCATCTGAATCAACACTCTGTTAGAAAATAAATGAAGGATAAAGTTAAAAGTTAAAGTTGTTCCAATCAATTCACAGCTCAATAAAGATCCACGATAAAAAAATTCAAAATTAAAAATAACTTCAATTGTTTGAGCGCCTCCATCGAACTGAGGACTTCCTATAATTTGACTGAGCATGCCAAACGGTATCATGATAAACTTTGAGAAAAGAGCTAAAACACCTCAATGACAAGGTATGAAAAAATCACATAAAATTTCTTTAGACTCCATAGAATCGGCTCATGTCTTCTCCAAACTCGAAAAAACTATAAGTCTAGATGGAAAAGAGAAAACCAAATTCACTCCCTCAATTCATAAAATATCTCTTATTTGTCTCTATAAGTGTCTATCACAAGTATAAAAACTAAGCCTAATAATTTTTGCGGCCTGTTATAACCCAAATCTCAATTTCAATAAAATGATGTGATTTAGTTCTTACAAAAAAATTGTCGAGAAAGTTGGTTTCCGAAAAAAATAGTTTTATACCCTCTAGGTATAAATATTTTCAACTTATACATTTTCTAATGCTTATCCCTAATTTCAAATTTAACTAACACAGGTAACTCTTATACAAAACTAAATTTTTTATTTCTGACCTTCTGTCGACTATTTATATGGTTCTAGAGATTTGCTCTACATTAAAAAAAAAGTTAAGAACTTACAACTAAGTCCTTTCATTACTTCAAGATTCCTTGTGACATCTGTTTCAGGCAGATATAAATGTTCCTTTTGCTGATGTCTGAAGGAATCTCAGCCTCCATTTCTGTTTAACTGAGAAATACACAAAAAGAAGAAGAAGAACAAGAAAACCTCTACTTCACTTTCAGGTGACCCTTCTTCTCTAATCCCCTCCCCCTTCTTTAGGACCAAATAGATAAAAAAAAATCCCAATTTTAGATACATTTTATGGAGTTCTGATTTAGATTTTGGTTCCTCAATTTTTCTTGATATATAAGTCTGAATAACATTTTGTACTTTTGCTGTTTGCTAGTCTTGAATCTTGACAAAGTTTTGTTCTTGGTGCTAAAATATATTTTAGGAATAATATAAAGATGAAAACTCTTGGTGGATTAGGACTTGGATTAAGTATAGTGTTTGGTTTCCTTCTCCTAGCTCTTGTTGCTGAAATCTGCTATTTACTTAGATGGAAAAACCAAACAATATCAAACTCAGAAAATGGATTTGAACTTAAAAACTACACAAAAGAGCTGTTTATCAAATTTTTATGTTTCAAAAAAGCCAATCAAGAAACAGCAAGCAGCCCCAACAACCAAGATCTAGAACTAGGTTCACCAAATAAAGATTTATTCTTCAAAACATCATTTAGTAGTGATCAAGAAAACATGGAAGCTGAGTTTATGAGACTACACAACCATAGATTCTTGTTCACAATCAAAGAAGAAACAAAAGAAGATTTGGAATCCGAATCAAGATCAAGAAAAAGTTCGAGAACTCGAAGTTTAAGTGATTTACTGATGAAGTCTCCTCCACCTTTGGATAAGGATTGTTCTTCTTATACCAATCATGGCTTTAATCCTTTATTCGAATCAAATGATGAATTAGGGTTTAACAGGTTTCGGTCATCCCCTCCTCCAAAGTTTAAGTTTTTGAGAGATGCAGAGGAGAAATTAGTGAAGAAACTTATGGACGAAAGTGAGAGAAACGGGAATGTAGAAAAGGAATCGATAAATGAAGATTCTTTTGTTAAGTTGGTTGAAAACAGAGCAAAAACAGAGGAGTTTCAAGACTTGAAACAAGAACAAGTACAAGAACAAGAACAAGAACAACACTTCTGTTCTGGATCTTCTCAGGTACTACCACTGGATACTTCACCTACAGGTTTCAGGCCAGTAGACCAGAAGACCCAAAATCGTCCATTAGATTTCTAGTTTTTTTTTTTCATTATTGAAACTTTATTTTTATTTTTATTATTTACATTTTATATGTGAATTACTCAGCTTGTGTATATAATTTTTTTTCTATATTGCAAAATATTAATATGGATGGTAGATTTTTGTTTTCTTTTACACGGAGTCGCCATAAATTGTTTATTTTATCAACGGGAAAGTTTTTATAATAGTTTTATCGTTTCTAGTGTATTTTTTAGGACAGACTGTAAAAAAAAGTTAAGCATGTGATGTACTGATGTGGATAGATGAATCAATTAATTTTGGTCCCAAGTATATTAAATCTTCATGTGCTTACGGTGTTAAAGCATTTGTAAGGAAACTCTTTTAAATTGATTTGCAAAATTAAAACCAAAATTCGTTTGAACATAATTAGTTTACCATTATGTTTAATACAACTTATTTATTTTCTATAATTATTTCTTAAAATGATATTTTAACTTTTTTTTTAATAAAGGCTTTCAATTGAATAAAAGAAAAACAGAAGCTCTTAATAGGCAATTATACACAATTTTGAAGAGAAGAGCGCGAGCCCTTCTTCTTCTTCTTCCCCAAAACCACAAAACAGTAAACCCTAAATCAATTACTCAATTAATCTCAGATAACCTAAGTTCATCTTCTCCAAAAAAAACAATAGCTTTCAACTTTAATGGAGCATTCACCTCCGTAAACTCCATATCCTGTTGAAGCTTAAGAACTTCTTTAGCGACCCAATCAGCCCCCAAATTATGTTCCCTGAAAACATGACAAACCACCATCTCACCTTTGATAACTTTCCTACAGCATTTGAGCAACGGATCTAACAACCATGGTGAATTACCATATTGAATCAACTTAACCAGAACCAAAGAGTCGATTTCAATATCAACTCTTCTGAGCCCAAGCCTTTCACACAGTCTTAAGCCGTCCAGGAGAGCTCTACTCTCAGCAACCAAAGGAGAACCCTTCCCATACAGTCTTCCACTGCCAGCGATTATGTCGCCATTGCTGTCACGGATCAGAGCTCCACCACCTGCTTCTCCATTAAAGGTACATGATCCATCCACATTCAGCTTAAACCTTCCATGCTTAGGACTCTTCCACTTCAAAAAAGAGGTCTGTTCCTGTCTCTAAACTGACTAACGCAACCAATGTCAGCAGCTTCTTTGCTGAAATTACCCCAATGTTTCCTTCTTAAAACTTTAGCATGATCTAAGCTTGACAAAATCAGAAGAATATGGTTGATAATAGAGGCAGTCGTAGTGTTCTCATTGTTCATCTTTCTTTTGTTACGAGCAGACCATATGGACCACATTACAATAGCTGGTAAAACGTTGAAAATGTCGCATTTCTTTCCAGCCCAGTACCATCTCATAACTAAGTGAGGAACTGTCATGTGAGCTTGAATATGTACCTTGAAAATATTGCTGAAATACTGCCATACACCCCAAGCAGTGTGACATTGCACAAAAACATGATTACTAGACTCAGCACTGTCACAGAAAACACATTTAGAAGCTAGCATGAACCCCCTCATTTGCATCACATTATCAGTAGAGATCCAGTTATGTAACACTCTCCACAACAAAAACGAACATTTTCTTGGAGTTACTGCATTCCAGGTCTTGTTATATAGACTAGAGATGTTGCCTTTATCTCTGATGTGATTTATAGTGTCTTTGACATTAAACAATCCATTCTTAGAAAGGGACCAAAGCAACACATCTTCAGAATTATTCAACTTGATCTCAACAATTTTATTTATTTCGGTAGTGGTAACCAAAGTCTTGAGTCTATCAATGTCCCAAGAGTTGTCCAACCATAAGTCTTTCACCTGAGTATTAGTGTTGTCCATCAAGAGTCTTCTATCTCTATCCTCAGTAATCAGAATAAAAGGCCTTGTAGAACACCATTTATCATACCAGAAACCAATGTTGCCCTGACCAGGTTTCCAAAACATAAACTCTTCAGCCATCTCTCTAGTGCTAAGAATACGAGACCAGACTTTCGATTTTTTATGAGTAGCAATAGCTAGCATGGGATGGATATTGTTAATGCAATAGGTAGACATCATATATTTTGCCCATAATGAATGTTGCATCCTGAACTCAAACCACAGTTTCATAGCATATACCTGATGCAAGTCCTTAAACCTTCTCAGATTAAGACCGCCCTCACAATATGGCTTGCATAATCTGTCCCAACGAGCCCAGCTAATAGAATTCTTGTCTTCTTTTGTCCCCCACAGGAATTTGCTGAATAAAGTTTCCAATCTCTGAACAATGCCAACAGGAAGAGAAGAATGCTGCAGGAAATAGTTTGGAAAGGCCACCAGGACAGCTTGAATCAATTGAAGACGACCAGCAAACGATAAATGAAGTTTGTCCCATTCCATGATCTTTTTTCTAACTTTGTCAATAATAATTTCATAGTTGGCAACCCTTGTATTGTTAGCAATTACTGTACCCAGATATTTGAATGGTAAATGAGTATGATTAAAATTCCAGATAGCTTCAATACTAGCAACCTTCTGAGCAGCCATTTTAGTAGAGGTAATGAGCTTAGACTTAGTAACATTAATCTCCTGACCAGACACTATTTGGTAATGATCCATAACACCTTTAAAAGCCTCCATAGCCTGAACACTACCATTAGTAAACAGCATAAAATCATCAGCAAAGGCCGAGCATGGTATATTCATGTTGCTCCTTGTCTTATATCTAAAACAATGATTATCATTAGAAGTTAATGTAACACTACGAATCAAATACTCCTCAGCCAATATGAACAGACTCGGGGAGAGGGGATCCCCTTGTCTTAACCCTTGAGTATTTAAAAAAATAGCCAGCCATCTCTCCATTGACAAGAATAGAAGAATGAACATTACTGATGCAACCATTAACCAAGGCAATAACTTCATTACTAAAGCCAAACATTCTCAGAATCTTAAACAAAAACTCATGCCTAAGCTTGTCGAACGCCTTGGTCATATCAGTTTTAACAATCACATTACCAACCTTTTTATTACTATTAATATCCAAGGCCAGCTCTTGAACAAGAAGGATAGAGTGCTGAATAGAACGACCCTTCACAAAACCCCCTTGCACATCAGAAATCAATTTAGGCAAAATAGAAGAAAGTCTGTTATTAATAATCTTTCCCAAGATCCTAGAGAAAACAGAGGTGAGACTAATCGGTCTAAAGTCTTTCCACCTGTTAGGGTTCTCTAACTTAGGAATTAAGCATATCATTAAAGACTTAACTCCTTTAGGCAAAGTATATACATGAAAGAAGGCTTTAACAGCATCACACAAATCAGATCCCACAATATCCCAGCAACATTTATAAAACTCACCATTATAACCATCAGGTCCAGATGCAGCATCAGAATTTAAACCCTTCACAACTCTATGA
Organism: Limnanthes douglasii subsp. nivea; assembly: GCA_036936605.1. NCBI lineage: Eukaryota > Viridiplantae > Streptophyta > Magnoliopsida > Brassicales > Limnanthaceae > Limnanthes > Limnanthes douglasii. Next base: position 98,223,836 of record JAUPFV010000005.1, read on the forward strand.
ATTTCATCCTCATCAGGAACAGTGACCAGAGATCTATTATCATCTTCATTGACAAGAAAAGGAATCACACCATTCAAAGCCTGATCATTCAAAGCATTTAAATTATTTGATAACAAACCTTTGAAGTACTCAACAGCAGAAGAACTGATGTTATCCTTATCAGTCAGCCAACTATCCCCAACCTTAATTCTTTCAATTCTGTTCCTCTTTAGCCTTTTCTTAACAAAACCATGATAAGCAGCAGTATTTCTATCAGAGTCTTTCAACCAGGAGGCATGGGCTTTCTGTCTCCAGTAAATTTCTTCTCTATCAAGTAACAGCAAGTGATGTTTTTTGGCCTCAACTAACAAAGCTTTATTATTCTCAGAAGATTCATTCTGGAGAGTAATCTCCCTATTGATAATAGCCTGCTCAGATTGCTTAATGGCATCAAATATATTTCCAAAGACATTTCTATTCCATGCCCTCAATACAGACTTCAATCTCTGCTGTTTCAGCCAAAACAACATAATAGGATTCCTCACCTCTTCATTAATAACACTAGACCAACTCTCTTTAACTGTCTTTAAAAAATCATCATGAGTTGTCCACATGTTTAGGAATTTAAAAGAAGCTTTAGCCTTTTCCAACTTTGAAGAGATCTTAATAATCATAGGACAATGGTCTGAGCAATTGCGAGCAAGATGAGACACCAAAGTATAATCAAAGCAATCCAACCAAGCATTGTTATAAAGGACACGATCCAACCTCCTCCACTTCTGACCATTAGACCAAGTGAAAGAACAGCCACTGAAACCAGCATCCAGTAGAGAACAATCCATAATACAACTGTTAAAATCATCCATACCCCGAAGATTAATGGTAGAACAGCACAGTTGCTCCTGAATGTTAGAGATGACATTGAAATCTCCACAAAGAAGCCACTCATTCTGAACATCCAAGCCTCTAATAGTATCCCAAAGCACAACCCTCTGCTCATTCTTACACTTAGCATAGATGACAGATACCTCAAACACTTTATTTAAGAAAGGATGACCAACCTTGAGATGAATCAACTGCTCAGTATCCAAAACCACATCCACACTGAAATCCTGATGCCAAAAAACCCAAATTTTGTTGTTCACATTACCTATATAACCATTAAGCTATAACTTTCTGGCCAACAAACACATCTTATCCGAATTGACCAAAGGCTCTTGAATAGCCACCAAAGAAACTTTTTCAGAATACACCATAGACTTTAATCTTTTCACAGTATCTTTATTTGCAAGTCCCCTTGCATTCCAATTCAGCATAGAAATAGTCATTAATCAATACCAGATTTATGACTCCTCTTTAACTTCATGACCTTTGAAGACACAGGACCCTTTGAAGACCATAACTTAGAAACCTTCTTCGCCTTCCTAGCCTCCTGTTTGTCTTTGCCATCTTTATTCCTCACAGGAGAGACAGGCAGACTACCATCATGTTTAGGAGAGCCATGGATCTCTTCACTAAGGACTTCAAACGTATTCTTTCTCTCCAACATCTTCAAGGCCTCAATCATTTCTTCCTCATTAACTTGATCAAAAGATTCACCCTTATCATCCACAGAAACCATTTCATGAACAGAGCTACTATCAACCTCCACTTCCTTTTGAACATCTTCATCAAATCCTTGCTTAATCACAACAGACTTTAACCTACTGTTCTTGTTTATACTAACAGCCTCATCTTTATCCTCTTTATCCTTAACACAAATTTCCTCACTTTTACCATCAAAATCATTAATCTTACCAAGATATTGAGAACAAGACAGTTGATCAGGAACCCCAGAACTATCAAGACCCTCCATATTCTGCCTAGTTTTCAGAACTGCATTTTCATCCCTGAATACTTTCTTGCACTTTTCTTTATCATGTCCGATATGATCACAGATTGTACAATAAAGGGGAACTTTATCATACACCAAATCAATCCAATAGCAGTCGTCTTCACCAAACTTCAATTGAACTTTCTGGATTAAAGGTTTAGAGATATCAACTTCCACCCAAACTCTACAACAGTTCTGTCTTGCTCTATTAATCGAAGGAACCCAAATCTTAAGAGGAGTCCCCAGCACCTTAGCAACTTCACTGATTGTCGAATAATTAAACAAGAACTCTGGAATATTTGGGAGGGAAACCCATAACGGAGTAAAAGGACACTCCAGACTGGGATCAAACCCCGGAGTCCACTTCAACAATCTCATGGTTTTGTTCCCCAAAACCCAGACGTTTCTTGACCACAATCTTTTAAAATCATCAAGATCAGTGAATTCCACAAAAACATGACGATAATCCCACAGAGAAAGACTGAACTTTCCAACGAAATTGAATTTCATCAAAAAAAGACGAAGCTGCTCCATTGAAGGCTTACCAGTAGCAAATTTTGCTATTAGAGTATGCTTCGAAATCTTTAACAGTTGATCTTTATCACCAGCGTCAAACTTGATAACCGGAATCTCATCTGAACGCATAACAGAAACATTTGTATGAACAAACTCTGCTTTTGACGATTTTAACAAATTAGCGTAAGATTTCCTCTGAGTTAAATCTTCTTTGTCCTTCAAGGATTCTTTGAAAACAGGGTTCGAAACCATATTACAATCTTCTGCAACAGAATTCAAGAACTCCAACTCATTCTTCTTGGTACTCTGTTTCTCCATATTCGACATTTTTCTCAGCAAAGGAAATTCTTTTGTCGATTCTATCTCAATTGTGTTATTCAAATCCATAAAGCAATCCAGAAAATTAATTCAAGACTGAATCAATCGAAGAAGATGAAAAAATAATCCTCTGTTCTTTCGCAAGAACAGAGCGTTTCAGAGCACCATCGAAATCCCAATAATATCTTATGTTAAAATGATATTTTAACTTAAAGGTTGTATATCTTATTTTCAAATTCCGAAAAGCTAATAAAAAATAAAATCAAATAAAAAGAATTGGCTACGTAGGATTAGGTGTTTTGTTTTTACCTTGCCAAAAGTGGTTTCACTACTTTCATAACTTATACTTATCATAATTTATTGTTAGTCCTTAAAAAATAAAACCTTCGTTTATTAATTTATTTAATTTGAAAATAAAATTAACAAATATTATACCAAATAATATCTCATTTGGTAGATGTAGTAATCATAAAAATACTATATTACCATTTGCTGGTTACATTATATGATGACTTTAATTAAAAATGATTTTTTTTCACAATTCAATATTTTTAAAAATAATTAAAAAAAACAAAACCACCATTATTTTATTTTTATGGGACGAATCAAAAAATGGTAAAATGATATTTAAAAAAATATATCAAAACTGTTAAAATAAAAGGTGTCGTTTTATAATTTAACTCTACAAAAACTTTATTACATTTAACACGTGCAAACAAATTTAAGGTTAAAGAAAACATTTTTATATTGATGAAGGATTACTTGTTAACTCACTTTTTAAGCTATATTCAATAAACATGAAAGCAAGCAACCACATACTATAAATTATAAAACTAATTAGTACCATTAGTTTTTGATTGATTTTCTAACTCAATGTTATTTTAAAATATAGAATAGTTACACGTGCAGAAACTGAACATGGTACCAAATCTAACTAAAAAACATGCACTTGACAATCTTACTGAACATTGTATCAAATCTAACTAAAAAATATGGACTTGACAATCTCTCCACCCAGTAACAAGATATAGGATGAGAATCTTCGATCTAAAAACAACCTTTGCAATAGAATACAAGCACTTGTCTTCTTTGTTGGCTACTTCTCTAAGCTCTTAAGGGTGGGATCTGAATGAATGACATCATGAACATTTTTGCTAATCATTCTGACCTGCTGCATCGTATACGTATATGAATTTGGTCATACCTTGTATAGCACATATATCTTTCTCTTTGTAAGGGCCAAGGGGTGAACCATGGACGGAAAACAACAACTCATCGGGTTTAGAATGTCGAAGTATTTTTAGTATAATTCCTACATAAAGCCTATGGTTGTTTACTTAAAAACAAACATAGAACCCAATTCTTTTTCAACTTTCAACCTGCATAGTACAATAACTTCTAAAGACAAAGAAAAAAAGAACTCGAAAATAATTGTAGTTCTTAACAACAAAACGAAGCTATTGATTTGGGGAAGGTGATTTGTGTACTACTTGTGTTTATCCAAGCCAACTAATAATACTAGTAGTCCATACTTAACCACACGTAGTATATCTTACTTTATTACAACCAATCCAACCATTGACCAATATATTCATAGAATTGGTATTGACGGTGCTAAAAAATAAATACATTAAACTTATGCTACATAAACAGTTTTACTGGACAACCAAGTTGGACATTCTACTTCTTGGTACTGTTATGTCAAAATAGAATTAGAACTTCTGAAAAACACATTATTAGCAAAAAGTACTTTTCAACTTTTGAACTCACTTGATCTTGAGCAATTGGAACATTAAACGGTGACCTCTTGAAGAGTTTAAGTCCACGAGTACTTTCTTAATACCCAGGTCATTGCCTTTGTTTAGAAGTACAAAAATAGTCAGAAGTACATACCTAGTACTGTGACACCACACAAAAATCTAAAATTTTTGCTTTAGTTATAAGTTTTTTATTGAAACTTATACCAAAGTTTGGTTATAAACATGTCAACTATTCCATAAACTACATTCAATCTCATTGAGCATACCAGAGTATAAAACTTCAATTAGCAAGAATATAAGATCAATTATAAACTAAAGTATTTATATTCATAATAAGCATCTTAGTTCCATGATCTAATAGTGGAACAAGAAAATATAATTTAACCAAATTTCCTCTTATTTCTAAGAAATGAAAGCTTGCAATGATGTTGTTCTTTTGACATGGGAAGCTCAAGTTTTGGAGTAGCATAAAAAACTAGGAAAATACAGCAAAAACACAATACTTAGGCTTGATTTGAATCCAAATTTTCAAACTTCGATAAAATATCTATAAACTTTATAATTTTTTCATAAAGTTAACCAAAATTATCATAAAATTATCTTATCAGAAATTGCAGGAGTTAAGACACCAACTTCAATCATAGTACAACTTCGAATCAAAACCAAAAAGAGCAAAACTTTATGCAAATGCTTAAAATTTTCAAAGACCGATTTCAATCTGGATCCTAAAGAAAAATCTTATATTCTAAAAATGAGAGTTGAACTTTTTACCAGAGAGGTAGCAGAGAGTCATTAGACAATGACTAAGTCGTCGGGAACGGAAACAAAGTATTCATACAACGACAAAATAAACTTTCCGGATAGAAAATTAAAAGATATCAAATGGGGTGGCGGTTGGAAGAAAGATGATAAGAAATTAGAATTAGAGTCAATAAACATATAAAGATAAAGTTAGTATTTTTAAAATATTTGGTATTTAAATGACTTCAAACTTTTAGTAGATTATATTAGGAAATAGTTGCCGAATGATGGACAAAAAATGGATTACCTCCTTATTTTGGTAAGAAAATGGAAATGACCTTAAAAATATATATATATATATAATCATTATATGTACGTGATACACTAAATATTATCAGTTCAAAATCGAACATGTTTATACATAAATAAAATAAAATAGAAAATAGAGAGAAATTTGTTGAATAAATTATTTAGTAGAATTAAAAAATTCAGAGTTTTTGTGCATACGTAAGAATACGATTTTTGAACATAAAGATGAATTTAGAATGAAATAATTTTACATTTCGATTTATTAGTAAAAAACCTTCTCTCGATTTTAAATTTTCCAAATTATGTTTTTACGGGTAAGTCGAATCTCTAAAAGAAAAATTAAATTGTTTTCTCGTGAGAGATAGAATTCAAACATATTATTCCAAAAAAGGTCATGCAAGTTAAGCGAAGATAAAAAACAATAGTGTGAAACCATAGAGAACAAAAGGTAGGTAACTTGAACAACTATGATCAGTAAAAAATTATGATAAACCACTGCACGATAAAAATAAGACTAACGAGTGAACGATCATAAACCAACAAATTGGATCTTAATCGACCAATCATATCTGGATAGAAAATATCAAATTTAAAACCAGTACACTTTCCAAATAATATGGATAAAAATACGTTTAACAAGAATATAGTTAAGAGTTTAATGTTATTAATGCATAATACACGGTCGAAGTATTAAAACTTTATCTAAGTTGCTTATTCAAAATAAAAAATTCTATAAAACAACAACTCAAATATCATGATACATTAAATGTGTTAAACATAATAAATTTTTTTTATCGTGAAACCATAAACAATTGGCAACTACCAATACTTTCAATAATTTATAAATAAAATATAAAATTTAATTTTATAATGAGTTGTATTTAACTAATTTCAAAAATATTTGTAAACAAGTATTATCATAAATAAATTATATAAGTATGATTTATTGTGGGTTAAATATAACTCATTTAAAAATGTTAGAAAAATTATATTATCTTAATTATTAGAGTTTGAAAAATATTTTAGAAAACTATATCCATACTACAATTTATATTAAAGCTATAAACATATTGGATGATACATTATGTTCACATACGCAAATATTGCACATGTAGTCAAATTAGTTTTGATTAAGTTAAACGAAATTTCAAAAATAAGATTTTCTATTTTTATATACACAAAATCATATGAGATTCTTTAAGGACTCGTGTGGAGAAGTATTAATGTTTAAAAAATTATGTAAAAAGTATCGATATTTAATTTTTATCAGCCCTCAGCCGAAGATAAAATAAAAGATCAGACGCTCTAAGGATGATGACGAAAAAGAGGATCAAGAGGAAAAAAAATTCATGTTAAAAGGTCATTTTAAAAACATCACCAGCCAACGCAAACTCACGTCCAAAGAAAAAAAAGATAAAAAGAAGAGAACCATCAAAAACATCGACCAACCGAGGAAATCGACCATGAAGAAATATTAACTCTAACAATGAATGCCTCTCAAAAGAAGAAAGAACAACATGTTCTTCCGCCGCAACCAACCAAAATCACAAACAATTTCATGTGGCCCAACCAAGAGATTTGCATAATCCGCAACATGCCTCAGTGGTCCAGCCACAAAATCATCCAATTTTTAAGCCCCAACGGCTCGGCTATAGACTCGTCACAATTATCAATACTATCAAGAACTATCAATGTAGTATCTAAATACAATAATATTACGTGTTCATCTAGAGGTACGCCATGGGTTTGCACATGCTTCCCCGGTAATGAATAACAAAAAATATATGTTGTCTCCGGCATTCATGGGCTAATAAAACCCATTGGGTCCATATCGTTTTGTTCAACCTAACACTTATTATGATCTAACGGCCATGACATATTATTATGGATTTGCAACCAAATTTCAAAAAAATATCAAGTCTTAGCCCCGTCAATGTGGTAGATATCATTTTATTATTCAATCTTATAAAACAAATAGTTTCACTCACATTTTCTTATGATGATGTACAAGATGAATCACCTTTCATATTAAAAATCTTATATGAGAATTTACCGCCAAACTTCAACAATCATAAGATGGATAATTTTAATAGCAGGGGGGATCCAGATTGTTATGTGGAGAAATTTAAAAGTGAGATGCTAAGATATCCAATAAAAGACGATAATATGATGTGTAGAGCGTTCATCCTTACGTTAAGAAGAAATATAATAACATGGTTCAAGGTTCAACAAGCTCCCAACAAGTTATATTACAAGCTTCATAATGTTACAAATAATATTATAAAATCTCCATACAACATCGAAATTGATAAATTAAATGTTGACTATATCATCAGTTATAAACAAATACAAAAGGAAAGTGTGAAATAATATACTCAAAGGTTTTTCAAAAAAAAAAGTGAGCTGTAAGATTGTCATGATTTAGTAGATGTATCTGCATACATGCAAGAAATATTTTCAGGACCCTTATAAACTGACATTATGAAGAATGAGGCATTTACTTTTGGAAATTTATATTTTCAAGTGAAACACTACATCTGGGTAAAAAAGATTGAAAAATAAACGCTTACATGAGATATTATAACTCCATCGTCACACCCGAAGAGAAACACGAGAAATAAAGAATCACATACTGTTGCACAAGTTAAATTTAAGGCACACGAGAAATAAAGAATCACATACTGTTGCACAAGTTAAATTTAAGACACACGAGAAATCCACTGAGAATAACAACCATGAAGGATCATCTCAATTAAATCATAACAACCAAATCTATCAGGAAAGCTATTAATAAATATACTATAACATCCAAACACTCGAGTACCCAACCATAGGCATTTTTTATAGAATTGACCAAGAATCTAAGGATAATTTATAATAAAACTAAAAATACGCTCACATATCGAACACCAAAAAATACAAAGGACGCTGAATATCAGAGATATAGTTAAATTTAATAGAGATATAAACCATTATACAGTGGATCAACGGGATATACAAGATTGAGTTCAAATTTGGTAGATGAAAGAAAAATATCAGAATCTGTTGAAAACAAAAACAATAATGAATTAAAAAGAGCTAAAAGTTACCGAGGCCAGTCATCAAAGAACAAGAGGCCAAAGTAGAAAAATATAGAAGAGTCAAGAGCTCTAGATAATATTGTATTTTTTACGAAATAAGAATAGCAATATTTGGATTAGAATCCGAATAGACAAGATACGTGTGTCACCTTCGAAGGAGATCTATTTTTTAGAGTCATCTAAAATTCAAGGAAATGGTACATTAGAGATCTAAATATCTAATAATACAGTCAAAACTCGCTAAATTTCTATAAAAACCCAGAATCTATACTGGCATTTTCTAACGATGACTAAAGGGGAGTGTTAGAATCTCACGACAACATAATATTAATCAATATAGAGTTGTGTGAGATGGAGTTCAAGTGAGTAATGATTAACAATATGGTTCCCAATACATGATTCTTTATTTGATGATTCTTGCATTATATCATGTTTTTTTTTCTTTTCATATGTTTTTGATATTTTTAGGTGTTTTTTAAAGTTCATCATTTGTGTCTAACTTCAATATAGGCAGTTGAAGTGTATTTTGTAGCTACATCTCTATATTTGTTATATTCTTTTCTTCAGCTTTGTATATCGTTTTTTTTAATTATGAAATGACCAGGTCTTCTTCATCGTTTTTCTTTGTTAGTTCTGCAATATGAAGTTCAAAATTATTACAATCAATTGTATTTTTCTCTATTCGATCCACTGTTGATAAGTCTATAATTTGGCTAGAGACAATCTCAGTTGGTGCTAGGGGTTTCATATCAATCCTCTGCAAAATAGATGTGAAACCATGTTAATAATGTGAACCATTAACAAGATGGTAGATGCAAAACCTTATAAATGATGTAAAAGGATAGATGTTGATGACGTCAGAAATCTTTGAGAGGAGTTTCGAACCAAATGCTAATACTTTTATATTATTTGTTTTAATAGTTTTTTTATAATAATTTATTTACTTATTTATTTATTTATTATTATTGGCCAAATAGGCTTTTCGGACTTTGGGCTTGGCCCAAGAGTGTGGTTCGGCCCATTAGGCCAATTAGACTAAACTTAGCCTATTAAATACTTTCTAAGAATACATTTAATAGGATTGACCTTTCTCATTTTAAATAATAGCTTACATTTATTATACTTTCTCACATTACCAAAAAACCCTTCGAATCAAATTTATCATTATCAAATGTAAAACCTATGTAAAACCATCATAAAGATATGAACAGTGAATTACTAGAAGAGGGAGAGACAAAAGGAATAAATGTTGCAATTATTGATCAATCATTGGCCCTTTTTTCCAAAAGGGAATGTCCTTTATATAGTAAATGAGGTGGATGGTAAAATTACATATCTACAACCGTAAGAGTGGATTTCTTACCCCACTATTTGACTATTTACAAACAAGTTCTTAGGGTCTATCATTTAAGCCCCTTATTTCTTATGTGTGCTTTACTTTAGTCCTTAGTAACTAAATACATGGACCTTGATCTTATTTATGAGATAAATTACATGTTAACCACCTCTATTTTCCTTCCCTTATCAGTAGCCCCCAGTCCATGTGCTGTTTTCTGGATGTGGACTTCAATTGTTGTCTTATAGCGTTTGGATTGGAATCTACGTTACCTCATTTGGATCGGATATCGTCGTTATCGTAGTCGGATTTCTTGCTTCCAGGTAGAGTTCTGATAAGGTCGGATCGGATATCTCGCTCTGCTGGCCTCACCTCTTAGTCATGTTGATGTCACCTAAGTAATCATTTATGCCAGACGTGCATGCTTTATTTCGCTGTTATCGAGTCAAATAATTTTTAGGCGGTGCAACTACTGTGGACACGTGTCATTGTACCGTTACATTTTCCTGTTCGCCTTCTGCTTCCCTTGCCTATAAATACTCAACCCTTTTCTTGAATAAAGGTTTCCGATTTTATTTTGAAAAAGTTTGCTCCAGAGAGAGAGAGAGAGAGAGACTATGCCTAAACAAACTTCTTGCTTTGCATTTTCATGCCTGACGAATTCATCAATCTTGAAAGGTACAAGCTTTGGAGGTGGTTCAACATTTCTAATCGGATCGGTATTCGTAGATCTACCGGTGTAAGAGAACATCATTCCTCTGTAGATATTTGGGAATCTACCTTTTGAGAAAATTGGGCTCTGATCCGCGAACGCTCCATTAGCCTTGTTGCATCCTCCCCAAATCAAGCACATCCTTCAAGTGGTGGGGTTGACCTTTCTGCTCCTCCAACTCCCTCGACTTTTCTTTCCCGACCTTCTCCCTTCATCGTAATGGGTGATGAGAGAGGAAGATCGCCGGTTAAAGAAAACAGAGACAGAGTTAAACACAAAAGATCGCCCGATCCAGCCACCAAATCGGTCCGGATGAGGATCCCCTCCTCGGTTTCAACTCCTCCAACAACCCCCCAAGTCTCTCCTCAAACAACGCCAGACGTTAGTCCTAGGAAAACTTTGTCAAAGGGTACTCGGCCTGGACCGTCTCTCATTCCAATCCCAGAGGTGCAAGAGAAGAATCTATCGGACGACCCTAAGATGACAAGGAAAACCCTGACGTTGTGGTGGTTGAGGCAGAGCCTCTTCGAGTTGTTCGTGTTGATGCTCCCTCCCTAGATGATGATGCTCTGGCTCCTCCCTCAGAACCTGCGACTAATATTCCCCCTCACCAAGGTGAAACTCATGTAGCAATGAGTAAGAAGAAGAAAAGACGTTTCATAGGTTTTCCCTCGAATGTGGAAGATATCGTACAATCTCCGTGGTATCGAAGCTAAACATCTTTTGGCTCTGTACAAGGTGAAGTATAAATATTTTCATCCGACCGAAGAGGCCAAGCTAAGGGATTGTTGGGGAATTCCTATTAACATCACCATCTGATTTCCTACTGTTGGTGAGACGCATCTATCAGTTCAGAACAATGAGTTAGTACTTTATACGAAGATGATGAACTGGCGTCTCCGACTACCCCTCAACCCTCTCCTGACCGAATAGTTTCACTTGGTCGGACTTTATCCTTCTCAGGCTGGTGCAAATATGTGGTACACCCTTGTGGCTTGCATTATGGCTTCGAAGCTTTCCGAGAACGCTTTCACCAAGGAACATCTCATCACCGTCTCGAGTGTAGCAAAATATTCTCACTATCCCTTCTATTCACTTGGTTTTGCCCGAAAATTTAAAATCATAAAAGATTTTCTGTAGGCCGACAAGAAGTGAAAGCAGCAGTTTCTGTTCATTTCCGGGTTATGAGAGACTGGATTTGAGAACTCCGAAGGCCTTCCTCATCGGTTGACACTGAAGTAGACCATACAAGGTAAGTACTCCCAACTAACTTTTTTCTGAGTCACCAGGTTCGGTAAATCCTGACTTTGTGTCTTTTTCAGCTATGAAAGGAATTACTAAGTCCTTTAAGCGCCATGCTAAATCCAGTAAAGTTGTCTTCGAGAAGCTAAGTGCTTGGGCAGGGGAGCACTGGGATTACAAGTTTCACCAAAGCTTTCTTCCTATGAACTTTGCTAGGTGTAATTTGTGGCGGTTCGATCTTAGTGAGAAGAAGACCGCCTCAGAACTTATGGTGCCTCCTCCGAGCGACGATGTCCTTAAGAGTTTAGAGCGCTTAGATAATACAGTTTACCTCCCTACTCGGGCCCGAGCTCCGAGTCATCAAGATACCGAAAAACTCGAGGAAGGTGAGGAAGAAGAGATTGAGGAAGATACTGAGTCCGAAGATGACGTTCCCGAGGAGAGAAAGGTCAATGCTCAAGAGGGTTCTCAACCCGATACTCAGGGTGGTGCCCAAGAAAGGATGCAAGGCAGTCCTCTAATAAGGGTTTCGGGTGATCATGATGACACCCAAGCCGACTTGCCCCAGGAAGCGAGGTCATCGGAACCTCAGCGGGAATCCCCCCTCGGTCCTCAAACATTCTCTGCAACCTCTCATCCTGAAAATCAGTCGAATGAAACTGATCACATGGTTGAGATTAGGCCTCAAGGTCGGGCTGGTGCCACAAGACCGGAGAGATTTACTGCTTAGGAGAAGAAGAAAAGCATTGTTGAGAGTGGAGGAGAAAGTGATAACACTAAGGGAATTCTTCCTTTGTCTAAGAAGTTTGTGATGGCCGACTCAGACTCTGGTGGAGAATTTGTCTCCATATGAAGGGAAGCTCAAGAAGGTGACTCTGACGAGGAAAAGTATCTCTCCCCGACTTCTTAGTGCAAAGATGCCTGATCTGAAAAAACAAGCTTTTTGTGGTATTTTTTCTAGTACAAACTATGCATGGAACCGAAGCGGATTCGGTTCCTTCAAGATACCTAAATGGTTCCATTTTTAAATACCCACGGTTCTCGGTTCGGAACCGGAACCGAACCGAAGAACCGTTGGTACCCGTTAAGAACTGAACCCATGTATTAATCCTAAATTTAACATTATTTGAAAATATATTTCTCTTTCCCAAAGTTAGATTCCTCTAAATTTGTTGTCTATCACTAGACTTTGATTATATTCTCTTTAATAAATGACAACATAGTTGATTCAAAATAGCGACATATCTATAAACAATTACACGTATAGACAAAATAACAAAATACCAGAATATCAACCTTAATACAATCTAACAAACTTTATATCATCTCTCATTTTTTTATATTACTACCTTTTTATTTAATATATTAATTTTGGATCTCTCCTACATTTAGTATTTATTTTTCTTACAATCTAACATAATTTTATAGTTTTGATTTATAAAATGAGTTTTTATATCTGCTGATATTGCGGAAACTTTAAATTATCCAAAAATATCCGATTGTAACCGAAATATATATCCATACCAAACCGAACCGAATTTTATTTGGTTCTTAAATGGGTACCAGTTTTGAAGAACCGAAAGAACCGAGAACCAAAAGAACCAAACCAAACCGAACTGAAGAACCAAATACCCATGCCTAGTACAAACTACGATATCAGACTTACAATGTAGATACGAGACCATAGATGTTTGAATAATGAGGGGAAAAATAATGCATGTGAGACCAAACAAATGATGCGAAACCGTTAAATGATTATACATGCAAAACCTTGTAAATAATGTGAAACCATGTACTATGACAGATACACGACCATATAAATGATATGAAACTATTCAAATGAGGATTGATACGAAGAAATTATAATATGATGTGAAACCAAGTAAATTGATAGATGCGCAACCATATATATAATGCAAACACATTCAAATGATGATAGATGCGCAACCATGTAAATGATGTGAAATCATAGTGACTAGTTTACAAAGTTAATGTGGTATTAGTTACAAAAGTAATGTGAAGCCATGTTGTGATACAAGACAACATACAAAGTAGATGATGGACACACTTTTTATAGATGCAGGATTGTATAAATTTAATTCGAAGCTTAGAATTGATACGAATCCATGAAGTATATTTTTAGGACTCTATTTTGCAATAATCATTTCAAACTAGTGAGAATTGAGTAATGTGCATCTTGTACTTTAGCGAGATACGAGTAATCAATATATGTTAATAGACGAAAGTAATTATCTTCTGCAAAACTAACAGCTCACAATATCATTGAAAACAAATGCAAATGAAGAAAATGGTGACTATATTACTAATTAGTAACAAAAAAAAATCGAAATACGTTTATATTAAAACCATCTATCAAAAACAGAAAATTGAACTGGAATTTGCCGAAGATGATGATCGCAAGTATAATTTATTACTGATTTAAATGTAGATGTTGTTGGGAAACTGATCAAAACTTTCTTTGAAGTCGAATTTATAACTTTAATTGTCTGAAATTTGTTAATTTAGATGATGAAATCGAATAGCTTGTAAAATGATTTAGGTCAACGTAAAAGACGATAATTAGATAAATTTATTTGGTGATTGTGTAACACTCTCACTCTTTATAGTTTTTTTTTCAAATGTCACTTATTTAAAAGGTAATTTTGATAGTTATCTTTATTAGTAATAGTTGGTGGGCGGGATTTTTATACGCAACTCATTTTAAACTTTTTAATTCATATTAAATATAAATATTAATTATTTTAGTACTAATTGTAAGTCTCCCATCGTATGCACATCATCTAAACTAAATTATATTTCGTAATAATATAAATTAAAAATCCAATTCTTTTTAATTAGATGATTCATACTAATATAATCAGTACCATTCAAATGCTTGATGTCTTGCATCTGGTGAATCAAGTAGAGTAGTTGTTATTTGGGATAACAAGGGCAATATCATTCATGGTTATAGAAACAACTATGGAATGCTTTCTCATATTAAAGCAGAAGCTCGAGCATTACATGACGATCTACAAATATGCAAGATCAAAGGATTAAGGGAAGTAGACATCGAAACAAATTCTGAAATCTTAGTTTCTCTCATTTCATCTGGAAATTAACCTTATCACCTAGTATCTATTCTGCATAGTATAAGATCTCTACTTACTAATAATATGATTCTTCATCACATCTTTAGAGGGCAAAACCGAGCAGCAGACTGGCTAGCTTGATGGGCTCTAAGATGTAAAATGAAAATCGACTATAAAACGTTCAAAGCCTCAACCTAGTTAAAAGCAATTGCATTCTTAGAAAACCTTCAAATAGGCTATATTAGAGTCGAGCAATGACTTACCTTCTGTGATTTTCCGAAACTTGAGAACCATACACACATTCATAGATGTCAGCTACTCTTTGTTCATTGCGAATGAATGAAAAAGAAAAAATCAACCTGTAGGAGATGATGAAGGCTCTCAAGACTCAAAATGGTGTTTCTAGAAACTAATGGATTGATGTTACCGTCTAACTGAACACAAAATCTAAGAAGAATGCAGCTAAGAGTATATAGTACATGAAGCTCACGTTCGTGTTTTCCAAAAACCTAGTTTCTTAAATTTTCTCAATGTATCGAAAAAATTAAAACACCTTCTTTAATCACAATCGAAGCCGAACTAAAGACCATCAATCACCTCTCTAGTTTTGCTTCGGATGGAAGAAAATAAAAATTTCCTTTAACGCGATTTTATTTTAAATCAAATACTTAACTTTTATATTTGTTAAAACATTTTGTTGGGTATTTTTTATAATAACTTTTCTTTTACCTTTAAAAAAACCTAATATAAACAATAAGCATACCACGTGAATAACGTTTTTAGATAAACTATAATTAGAACATTAAAAGTAATTGATCCCGAGACCAACAGGAACCCAATTCCCGATACAAAATTATAATTTATTAGACTCATTCATAATAACGTTTCAGAAATAAGTTTTTACTTCCCGGTCACCAATAGTGACACAGTCACCGAGGCAGAATTACAATTAATTACTTGTTCAGAATACACTTTCCGAAAACAATATATACTCATTATTCAACCTAATTTCATGTTGGTAAAGATAATTTTAGTTTATAATGTATGAGAAAACTAAACAATCTATTCTATTAAAATATTTTTAAAATACGTTACATTTTAGATTTACGAATTCTAATATTACAGCATTCAATGTAAATCGGGAAAATTGAAAACTAGTCCCCCTCCGATTCTGTAATAAACTCGTAACGTGTAAAAAATATAAAGCAAATCATTTTTGTAAGATCTTTTTTTTTAGGTTTTTGCAGCATGAGTGTGATAAAATAATTTTAATAAATAAAACTTCTAAAACCTATATTTGGATTTAGGAGCATGTCAATAAAACAATATAATGATTAACTCATTATCTTATAAAAATAGTCATACATGTTTAAGCCTTTCTAGAAAGTGAAGTTTGGTTTCAACAAAAAGAAACAAAGTAGAGAAACAAGTCTTAAGGTGTTACCTAACCGAGACGAAATGTATTATTACCAACTTTCCTATCTTATTATATTTCTTACACTCTTTATTAATTTCTTTATTAAGTTTTGACCTAATGTTCTTGTAATAATTATGAAATTTTGAATTAGAAGCATCGAAATTTTCGAATTATAAAAGAGTCAGAAATGATTCCATCATCGGACAAAGCAATAGTATGAACACAAAACTAAATATATTAATTATTATTCCTTTTAAAAATATATATTAAAAAATAAAAAATAGTTTTAGGTTAAATTTGTAACCATCTTTATTTTTAAGTAGCCTCGTACAAAATTTAACCATTTCAACTTTTTATCCAAAATACCCCGACTGATTTATTAAGTCCTAACTTTGAACTCTAACCATCCCAAAATCAAACAGCGCCAAATTCTATCTTCTTCCCTATTTTTTTCCCTCCATCACTAAACTTCCAAATTCGAAAATCATGTTTTTTATCAACTTAGAAGTACTTTAATCCGATAAAC
Organism: Limnanthes douglasii subsp. nivea; assembly: GCA_036936605.1. Classification (NCBI taxonomy): domain Eukaryota; kingdom Viridiplantae; phylum Streptophyta; class Magnoliopsida; order Brassicales; family Limnanthaceae; genus Limnanthes; species Limnanthes douglasii. The sequence goes on from JAUPFV010000005.1 coordinate 98,240,737, forward strand.
AATAACAAATGGGTAAGGTAAAAGATTAAATATCTATATTTTTAGGTTTTTTTTGTTCTTTTTTAGGTTTTAATGATTTTTGTAATTTTGAGCTATTTAAGGAATTAGAATAGGTAAATCTATGTTTATTTAGGTGTTTGAAGTTATATGTTGATGTTAGATTCTTGAATGTGTGTTAGAATAAAGTTTTTAGGTTCGATTTGTGTTGAAATTGCGGTTTTTCGCGCAGGTATTTTTGGTTCCCGCCATGTGAGAATTTGTCAACCGGTAGGAACAGTTCTCAACCGGCGGGGAGAAGGTCTCAACCGATGGGGAACACGGGTTCAGTTCTTTTAAAATTGGGAAGAACTTCAAAAAATAGAAACTTTTTAACGAATTGGTTAGAAATACTACATTATTTGGACTTCCATGTCCCTCGTCAAGGTTATTCTCCTTAATATTCATCCGAATATAAGATTGAGTTTTTTTTGAATATTTTTTTGGAGTATTTGGAGGTTTGAGGGTTTTTTAAATTTTGAGAGTTTTTTTAAATTTCTTGAAATTTTGTGTATAAGGAGATTAGGGTGGTAATTTTGTGTTTTTAATGTTTAAGTTTATCCAAAACCACTAAATGACAAAAAAAAATTAACGGTCAAAAGACAAAATAATAAAAACCTAATAATTCAAAAAAATTCAAAAAAATTAAAATTTATTGACATTATTTAGGACCATATTTAGCCAAAGCCTAAAACAATATTCTTTATAAATATATAAAACATATCTGACGAACAACATAAAAATAATAATAAAAAGAATATAATAAAAGGTTAATCTAAAATTGAGTTTAAAAATATAAAAATTAAAAAAATTCTAACAAAATGGTCTAGGATAAGTAAAAAAGTAAAAAATAAAATTTAAAAAATCAACTTTTTCTACATATCCTACTGACAACTGCATCCAACAGGAGGTGACTACAAACAGTAAAAAAAACTCCGCAATAAAGATGATCCCCAGAAATAAAAGAGACTAAACCTATTACCATAATCGGCCGATAACAACAACAACGGGAACCAAACCAGAAAAAATGATAGCTAATAACCAAAAGTAATTTTATAAAAGAAAAATAGCTAATTGTGTAATTGTTAATATGTACTTATATAAATATGGAATGTATACCCATCTTTTTCAAAATCTTTGGAGAATTTTGAATTTTGGAATCTTACCGTTTTGAAATTTGAATTAAAGACAGAAATTTCTTTTGGTGGTATTGTAGTTATGGAAAGATAAGAATTGTATTTGTACATGAAATGAGAGAGAGAGAGGGGAAATAGAATGGTCCAATTACGAGAGAGGTCAATTTAAGGGACCCATTTATTAAAACACCTAAGTGGTTTCTGGAAAAGTTTGTAGTTTATTGTTGTTTTGTCACGATAGGTCAATTTGTTAGATTTTTATTATATATGGAACGGACAAAATAAGTAATAAGTCAATTCTAAATGATGTAATCTAGAAAAATAACCAGTCCGATTCAAAAAATATAACTGTTTCTTCTACATTACATCGGATTCTAGTTAGATATGAATTGTTTTTTTTTTTTGAGTTGAGTATAGCTGGATGTTGAATAAGAACCAATTTTTTTCTTACCAGAAGGCATTTTATTCTCTAATTGGAAGGTTGTCAAAAAGTGAAAGAAATTTAGGTCTTTTTCAGTTGACAAAAAACTAGTACATCAACACATATTTATATTTATGTCATAATAAATAAATACCATTTGAGATGAGATGCCGAAGCATCTCGGCAGGATACAATAATTAGACCCATTGTCTTAGTATTTTAAAGAGTGAAAAAAAAAACTAAACATTACCCGCAACTTATTTAGGTAACCTTAGTAGTAGTTTTAAAATCAATATTTATTATATAAAAACTTAAAAATGTTTTACCTTTGTTTTTAATATAATTCTAAGTTTTTAATCCCTATCTTAGGTGGAATGACGCCATTGAAGGCCTTTCTTACCTTTGACGATACAACCCAGTGAGTTCATCAGTTACTCCAAAGATCCTAGTGGTTACCTTCCAAGTTTAATCAATATAATATGGATACATATGATGGGCCATAATATCCAAAACATCATATTAAGAAGTTCAGGAATGAGATGCTCGACTTTGTGCAGCAATGATCTCTTCTTCTATCGAGATTTCTCTATAACTTTAGAGGGAACGCCTTGATTTGGTTTGATTATTTGTCCCTGTAAAAATCTAAAACTTTGAAGTGTTTTCATCTCTATTTAGGATTCAATTCATGTGGAAGTAAAATAATCAAAAGTTGTAAGCAAAAGTCTAACAAGAGCTTGGAGGATTACACTCAATGTTTTGTCCACACATATACCATAATTGAGGGTTGCCATAAAGTTGTTACATATGCTTCATATTGGAAGGGAATTTTAGTAGATTTTTCTAGTTAAAGACATAATAAAAAGGAAAATTTTGACATTTGGTGTTATGGTAGTTCAAGTTGAATCACATGTCAAGATAGATGATAAAATATGTTTAAGGGTCATACCAAATCATCACCCCGTACCTATTGGAACCCGATTATAATGTTAACAATTGTGACTTATCATGCACCACATACCCTCGTTCAATAATCATACTCACATCATATGATGACTCAAGTAAATCGACTTATGCACCTGCTAAACAAATTCCTTTGGTCCCGAAAAAAGAGAATCTTGTTGAGCTCGCAAGAGTAAGTGGACATGAGATAAACTCTCACTGAGTTAATGGAGATTATAACAACCATCTACTATAAGGAAAATGGTTTTGTGCATTTCTGAAAGCCTATCATAATTACATATATTTTTATGTATATCCCATTTTCAATTAAGTGTGTTTGATACCACTTATAATTCTAAAATTGAGAAATATAAAATTAATTAACTAATTTTAAAGTTTGCCACGAGGATACCCAAATAAATCATTGGATTACAGAAGTCATCATTGTGAATATTTCTTAGGATAACCAAAAAAGTGTAAGAAAACCATTTTAACCATACCACGTTGTTCATTTTTGTAAAAATAATGGACAGGAAAAACTATAAAAGATGTTCTATTTTTATTGTAAGGACTAAGGACCCATTATACTTTATGAAGGGTTGTGCGACATAAAAGGCAATGAATGCCTAGATGGCCATGAATGCTAAATTATATAACCATGATATGTTCCAAATTTGATTAAGTTTAAGTAAGTAGAAACATATGATGGATTGATACATAAAAGCTCATTCATGTTTGTATCTTCTTGCATGCTATATTTCAAAGAAGAAATCTCAATAATGGTGAAATATTCATCGTATCATAGAGAAGAGTGTGTTTCAAGTTGAAATGGTTCGTACATTCATATTCTTGTTAACCAATAGATATATTTTATTATCCACGTAATATTTTTTATGTGTATTTGTTTAGAAGGAGTTAAGTTTTTTTTATTATTATTAGAACAAAATTGGATATATTCGTTCGTCTAATAATAATTTTTTATCTTAAAGAAAATGATACGTTGGTACACACGTTATAAAATGTAATGATAATTTGTGTAAGCTAGTCAACAATATCAATTATAATAACGGAATATGAATACATATATCAAAACATTAGTATAAGTTAAAAATTTGATATGGTTTTAGCAAAATCATTTATGTCATATCTTTAAGAAAAAGGACAAACTAGTTACTAAATTACAAATGACTATGTCGCGCCTTACATGAGCGACAATTGTCCCTTTAATCATTGTTTACTTATTTTTTGAATGATAATATATTTTTAATTATTACATTAACAATCTTTTGGACAATTTTGAGTGGATAAATCATTTTAATACAAACGATGATATAAATGAAAAATTGTAAAAACTTCTTATTTGAAATAAATCATCTAATATTAATATGATGTATTGTAATTATTATAAATAGTTGATCCAATAAATAAAATAATTAGGTTGCGATAAATTTGAACCAACTAGTAATAATACGATAGTATCATAGACCTTAAAAATACCAATATCTAATTAGTGTATTAGATTATATGAATAGTTAATCTATACACGCAATTTATGATATGGAATATAGATCTTTACAAACGTGTTAAATTATATCTTTATAACATATGTAGTTAATTTATTTCGTTATATTATCTTGAAATTTTAAAAAAAAAATTATTGGAGAGTTAACGATAATCATGAGAGTAGAATTCAAATTACCGATAGCCGCCTGAATTTTGAAGTTTACCAAAACGTATCTGTAGCATATATGCTTCCAAAAATACTCATGAACACACAAACACGTACAACATTCAACAGTTAGGTATTTTTAACTTTCAAAACTCCATATCTATCAAACCCTAACTTAATTTTTTTCCAAAAACACATATTTGTTTTTTAAAGACGAACAAAACGAAATTCATTAGTGATATTTTTAGAAATTATTTTTTAATGTTTTCGCAACCAAATTACACGTAATTTTGTAACTTGAGCACATTTGGTTTTCCATACGTATTTCACACCTAAATTACACGTATTTTTGCAAGTGGGACACGATATAATTTTTCAAAAATGTTTTTAAAAATACCAAAATGCATAGATTTTCTCAACTACAAAAAATTAGTGGATTCACACCCAATTAACACTTATTTTCACAAAACAACTAGTATTTTGTTTTTTTCCACACAATTAAACTTATTTTGCAACCAAAATCCTATTTCTACAACTTATTTCCACACTTATTTTGCAATCGAATTCATCGCATTTCTACAACTAAAAAAATATAAAAGAATTCAAAAATATATCTTTCATGGATCTAGTTTTGTTCATCTTAGAAAAATAAAGCCAATCGTAGCTATTTCTTTAAAACTATGATTTGAACAATATGATATTTTTTTATAAAAAAAAACATAAAAACAAAAAATATAAAAATGATCGACGATATTTCAAACTATCAAAACTTTTTTTAACTTTAGATGATTATTGGTAAATAAGTATGATATTAAACATTTATTAATAAATTAAACATTTCTTAATGGGAGACTTACCATTTAAGACCCATCCAACAAACTTATTACGGATAAAGGTCCAATTTGTTTTAAGAGACTTTATACCTAAATTACATTTCTATATAAAATCCACCAAACAACTTCTCTTTCTTTTACTTTTCTAATTTAAAATTTTAAAGGTTCATATCTTTTAAACCGTAACTCAAAAAAAGAATCCGAAAATATCATCGGTTTTATTTTTTTAAGACGAATAAAACTAGTATACTCATGATATATTTTGAATTTATTTTGATATATATATATATATTACACAGGTTTCTCAGTATATGGTTTCACATCTTGCGGGTTAGTTTCGCATCTAGCATCTATCATAGTGGGCCTGAATTCACATGTTGTGGATGGGTTTCGCATCTAGAATCTATCATAGTGGGCCTGAATTCGCATATAACAGTACAAAATTTAAACAGGTTTCACATCTAACACAAAAAAGAAAGTTTCACATGTAGCAAAACAAAGAAGGTTTCTCATCTAGGATAACAAAGAAGGTTTCACATCTAGCAAAACAAAGAAAGTTTTTCATATAGCAAAACAAAGAAAGTTTCGCATCTAGCAAAACAAAGAAGGTTTCGCGTCTAGCAAAACAAAAAAGATTTCGCATCTAGCAAACTATATAAGGTTTGTCATCTAGCAAAACAAAGAAGGTTTCACGTCTAGCGAAACAAATAAGGTCTCGCACCTTCTTCGTTAACACTATCAATTTAAAATTGATAAATCTGTATCTTTTAAACCGTAACTCGAAAAAAAATCCGAAAATACCATTGATTTTGTTTTTTCAAAACAAACATAACTAGTACCACTCATGATATGTTTTGAACTTTTTTTAAAAAAAATTATATTTTACACCAACGTTTCGTATCTACAAAAAAGGTTTTGCATCTTCCACTCCAAAAGAATTAACATGTTTCACATTTTCTTATACCATACAAAATGTTGTTTGTTTTATCTTCCTTGTAGATTCAATACATGAAGCAAGGTCTAATCGAATACATCTCATTTCCTTGTACCATACACAGTGTTGTTTGTCTCTTTTCTAGATTTTCTTTCTTCAATGACATAATCGACAGTTTTGGCACAAAAACTTATGGTCTGCTTAATAGGTTTATCTGCCACGATAAACTTGTTCCTATCACGTTGTGTATATGAGAAACTAGCCCAGACTCCGAACTGATGTAAGACAATAGAAGCGGAAGTAGAGATATTCAGTGGGGGCAGTGCCGCATCCATATTGAGGTATGTACACAAAGAATTCATAGATTTTGCATTCTTTAGAATACAAACCTTGTTACCAAGGAGAAAAGAAATACTCTTCTTGAAAAGATATTCGTTAACTGCTACTCCACCTTCTGTAATTTTGACACCACATATATCATAGTCTTTCCCTTTCAGATAATCTTGAGCCTTAGTGAGTGAAAAAAATGGAGGAATCAAACATGGTTGGCAGAAACGTGGCTCCCGAAGGCGTTAAAATCTGGACGGGCGACGAAAATAAGCTCCAATACACCAAAAGATGTCGCGTTTCGAACTAAGATTCCGACATTGTGGCGTTTCCCTATGTTATGTATGATTACGTAGCTTTCGATTTCCATTGTCGTCTTCTTTTTTTGCTGCTGACAAACACTTGAAACAAACCGAGAAAGACAAAAAGATAGGTTAAAAACATAAAGATTAAATAAAGATATTTAGAATATTGTTGAATCTTAAATAATTATATTTTTTTGTTAAATTGGTCCTTCTAAAAAATACATAAAAATATAAAACTTAAATAGATAATAATATTACTTTTAATCTTAAATCGTACCAAAATGATAGAAAAAAAGAGAGGGCTAATAGGAAAAATATCTCCCATTGGGCAAATCGGGCTAAACTGTAACATCTCTTCGGATATTAAATAATCTGCACGTGTAATTATAATAGTATTAATATAAAGGTCTTGCTAACCGGTGCCATGCATTTAGTTGTCATTTTTTCACTAATAATCATCTTGGTTTTTACGATAGTAATGACAACATAGACTAAACGATTTTATGGACAGAATTACCCTTTAATTCTCAGTTATTCTTTTTTTTTTCACTTAAACTTTGGGCCTTATATTAATTTTGGGTAAAAAATACACATTGAGAAGAACTCAGCTTTCATTACAGAGAAATTCCCAAATCAACAAACCCTAAAGCCAAAAAACTTCTTCACCCTTCCTTTGATTCTTCAGTTCTTCACACTATCAATCAATCCAACAAGATTTAACAGCAATCCCAGAAGCTTTCTATCAATTGAAAACAGACAGATTAAGTTTGGTGAGGCCAATCTCTTGAAACAGAAAGTCGAGGAGACACGAACATCACTAGGTAAGATAATTTCCATATTAATCGCTCTGATTTCTTCTCAAATAGCAGAGACCCAAGATTTCAAGGAAAGCTATTGCATTTAATCTAGAAGGGATTTCATTTTCTTCAAAATTGAAGTCCCTACTAGTTTTCATAGCCATATTAGCTAACCAATCCGCTGCTACATTCTTCTCTCGGAAGATGTGAATGATTTTCATGTTTGAAGTGATCAGATTATAGCAGTAGTTGATTATCTCTTTAAGATACCAGAGAGCTCTTCCTGTAAGAAACATGTGTGCTAGGATTGGAGAATCTGTCTCAATATCTAGCATGGCATACCCTCTTTCATAGCAAATTTGAAGACCATCAAACATAGCCCTCGTCTCAGCCATTATTGGACTGCCTTTGTCGTAAACCTTGCCAAACCCCAAAATAATCTTGCTAGTATGATCTCTTAAAAGACCTCCACCATACCTTTCACCAAACTCAGTACAAGAGCCATCAGTATTGGGTTTATACCTGCCCAATTTAGGACAGTTCCAACTCAAGGAAACTGGAGGACTGATCCTATTTAGCTGGTTAGTGCAACTCAGTGACAGACCAATCCCACTATCTTTGTCCCAGTATTTTTTCTTTAGTAGACCAGCATTATCCAGACTAGTCAAAATGTACCACACGTGCCCAATTAGATCTTTTGAACTATAAGATTTATCCTCCATTTACGCTTGTTTCTAGATATACACAGAACCCAAACTATGATTGAAGGAAAAATAGTACGGAAATGAATCTATTTACTAGTGGACCAGTACCAAGTCCTAATTAAGTGAGGTAGAGACAGGGACTTTAATATATAGATATTGAAGTAACCTGAAAATAAAGACCATACCTCCCAAGCCTTTTGACAACCCACAAAAAATGATGAATCGTTTCAGAATTGTTACAATTTTGACATTTAAATGCTAACTGAATTTTTATTTTTTGGAGCACAGAGTCAGTTTGAATTCAGCCTTTGAGAGACCTCTATAGGGTGAACCAGAATTTTGCAGGCAACACCTTATTCCAGATTCTGGTATAAAAGGTAAGACTTTACACCTTTGTTTATGAATTCATGCCTAGTATCTTTAGTGGAGAATTGACCGTCTCCACTAAGAGTCCAGGTAACTGTGTCATTTAAAGAGTAATCCAAAGATACTCTTAAAATATATTGAATTTGATCTGGATTTAATACTTCCTCCAACTTGCTAACATTCCAATTGCCATCTTCCCAATAGTCTTTAGCTAAAGAACCATAATACAAAGATCTATCCTCATTGACAGAGAAGTTAGTAAAGGCCTCAGGAGAACACTATCTCTCCAGCTTAACATCAACATTCCCAGATTTAGCATGCCATATCATCTATCTCTCTACTCTGTCCCCTACTTTCCACAGCCTTTTCCATATTAGAGAACTCTTAGGATTCATAGGAGCCACAAGAGGATGTTGATCTTTAAATTATATTGATTTCCTAAAGACAACCCACAAAGATTCCTGCTTTCTTAGGTTAAACCAGAGCTTTGCATCAAACACCTCCATCATAACCTCCAGATTCCTAAGATTTAGACCACCCTCATCATAACCCTTACATAGCTTAGACTATTTACACCAATTAATGGTGTTACCGTTAGCTTTATTGCCCCATAAGAACTTATTGTACAAAACTTCAAGCCTTTTATAGTAGTTTTAGTGATCTCTGAATTTTGAAGAGTATATATGGGATAAGTAGTTAACACAGATTGGGTCAGCATGAGCCTGCCCCCAAATGACAGGGTTTTTTATCCCATTCTGAGATCTTGCTGATAGTTCTAGCAATCATCTCATCCTGATTACTAACCATTTTATTGTTGTTTAGAACAGCTCCAAGATATTTGATTGGCAAGTGACATTAACACCTAACATCTGCTCCAACTTCCTAGCATGGTGAGTGAATAAGTTCTTGGAGGCAATTACTCTGGATTTATCTTTGTTTACAAGTTGCCCTGATATCTCCTTATACTTACTGAACATTGGTGAGAAATTAAGTTGCAAAGAGTGAATTAAGAACAGAGAATCCACAGTGAGAATTTCCAAAAGTGAAAAGTACCTCTGAATATTTCATAGGTCAAAATAACTCCTTCAGCCTCTTTAAATAGGCCAGGTGAGTTAGTTAGAGAAAGCGGTTACATATTGTTAAATTTACAACTTAACCCCTAGGTTCTTCCTAAAGTCTAATTTAATCCTATAATTACAGCATTTATCACTTTAGTCCCTAAAGAATACTTTTCCTTATCAGTAGCCCCCCTAGTTCTTATATATCTATGTATAAGAACTATTAGCTCTTCGAACTCTTCTTCGGATCAGCATTATTTTATATCTTTATTATGATTAAATCCAATAAACCAGGAGTCTCTTCGAACTTGCGAGTAAGTGCAAATGAATTTCTCAACTGCCTCGAATTCAACTCCTCATCGAATTTGACTTCTTGTGGTACTGCGTTGCCTTTGGTTTTTACACTTGATTACTTCACACATAGTTTAACAACACTTCGAAATTTCTAAAGTCTACTCGATGGACTGATTAGACTGCTAGTAGTAGACCTGTGACATCATTAGTTTCCTTTTCGTTTCATATTCCAGCGAATGAGAAGAGATTACTTGTTCCTTGCTTTCACATTCTCGATGTTACTCTTTACTCTATAAATACTCAGCTATTCATTCAGTAAGAGCTTTTTAGAGAATCCACCTTTGAAACATCTCCAGATTGTTCTTCATCTTCAACCTACTCATCTTCAACCTTCTCATCTTCAACCTGTTCATCTTCTCTTGTTCATCTTCAACCTGTTCATCTTCTCTTGTCTTACCAAGCAACCTCTCATACCAAAAACCATTGTATGAGAAGATACCCTAAATACAATAGATTTAAACCCAGAAGACCAATAAGATCAAAGAAAAATCTTTTTCCTGGTTCCAGTAACCAAGTATTTGGGGCCTACGATTATCTTTGTATTTCTCGAAGAGCCAAAGAATACAAAGCTGCTGGGTTGATCTATAACGGTCCTCACTCTTCCTGCACCACTTTTAAATATGGCAACTTTAATCCAAACCTTGCCACTTCGTCTTCACCTCTAGCTTCTAACCCAGAAAGTAGCTCAACAACCTCTTCTCTCCAAAATCCAGTCAAGCCTTCACTACTAAGACCTCATCGGAAACCTAAAGTAGTTACTTTAGACAAACCACCCACTTATAACAAATCACAACTCAAATCACCTGTCCTTCAATTCGAAGAGACAAAAAACCCTCAAACCAAAACACTTCCTCCTCAATTCGAGGCTATTAGAGCTAAACGTTCCAAAAAATCATCTTTCTTAGTAATGGGTGAAGAAACAAAAACCTCTTCCACTCCTCAACACTCTCCTCCTCCCCCACAAGAAGTGGGTGATACTACACCAGAGTGTAGTCAGCCAATTCTTGTGACTCAACAAGAAACACAAACTCGAAGTCACTCCGAGGAAGGTCACAAAAAGGATGATTCAGAAGCTACTGAATCTGACGCCGAGGAGGAATCCGAGGCTGAAGGCGTAGCTCCTCCAAAGAAACCTCGAGGGAAAAAAGCTCTTATTACTCTTCCTGATACAGTTGCCTGCTTAGTTCAAGAAAATCTCAAGCCTCTTTCTGCCTGGTACATTCTTGCTTTGAAGAATGTATCTTACAGCTACTACCTCGAATCAGAGAAGGAGCAACTCAGAAAACTATGGGGGTTAACTGACAACATGACTCTTCGATTACCAGTTGAAGGAGAGACACCCTTAAGCTGTCAAAAAGATGAGCTAGTAGTATACCCTGAGCTCTTCAATTGGGGACTTCGGTTTCCCCTTGATCCGATGATAGTAAAGTTCTTCGAAATCCACCAACTGTGCCCAACCCAGGTTACTCCGAACTTGCTCTTCACTTTATTTTCAGCAATCATGGTATCAAGACTTGGAGGTATCCCCCTCGAAATTGAGGACTTCATTTCAGTAACCAAAATTTCAAATGGCCCAGTTCTGCCATTTTATTACCTAACCCTTGAAGACAATTTAAAAATCATTGACGACCTCCTTGAAGCTGATAAGATCTGGAAACAAAAGTTCGTCTTCCTGTCAGGTGCCTGGGAAAATGGCAGAGATATCTCCGATGCCAACCCTTCTAAACTTACCCTCACCTGGAGAGACAATAGTAAGTGATGTTTTTCTTTATTTATGTGGTTACTTTTGAATCAATTTATTTGGCTAACTATTTGTCTCTCTTCAGAAATTCCGAGGCGATTTAAAAGTCGTCGAAAAGAAGCCAAACTTATCTTCCAGAAAATGGCGGAGTGGGCTGAAAAGGCTTGGGGAAATGGCTTCCATTCAGCATTTGATCCTATTAACTTTGTTAATAGCCATCTTTGGCGAATATCACTAGGGGCTGACTTCCCTGAAGATCCGATGACGCCACCAGATCCTCTTCTAGCAGTTCAAAGGATTCTTGCACCAGATGGAAAGTGCTACCTCCCACTTCGGAATCGAAGTGACAGCCATCTTCCTTTAAAGAAAAAAGGAAAGAAGAAACCCAGCACCAGCAAAACTAAACCTCCCACTACTTCGAAGAGTGTAAGGAAGAGAAAAACGTCTGCACCTTCGCTTCCCACCATATCCGAAGAAGACCAGCCCATCCTGAAAAAGACAAAGAAAAAAGACACTTCTCCAAAAAAGAAAGAGAGTAAGTCCAACAAGCCCAATGACAAGAATGAGGCTGATATATTAGAAGCTGTGTTAGCTTCCGAGGCACGAGGTAGAACTTTTGTTGAGGAAAATCCTGAAGGAGGTATTACTCTGGGAGATAAACAAATAGATGACTATCTAAACCTCGAGGACTTCAACTCAAGTGGAGATTTTGTATTTCCTGGCTCTCAACCTGACAATGTTGCTCCCCCAATTTCTACTGATGCTGCTACAGCTTCAACATCTAATCCTTTTGCTCCTGTTCATCCACCATTAGTCTTTCCTCTCTCAGAGAAATCCGATGAGGTAATTTCAATTCTTCAACCTTTCCCCAATCTAATTTCTGCTGTTACCAAATTATACGAAGAGGTGAGCAAATCTCAAACCCAACTGGAGCGTCTTGCCCAAGAATTAGCTAGGAGTAGAAAAGAAACAGAATCTGAAAAGACTTCGAAAAATGAAGCACTCCAAAAATTCGAAGCTGAGAAAAAACAGCTTCTTGAAAAACACAAGGAGGAAATCGAAGCTCTTAAAACTACTCATCTGCAAGCTCTCGAAAGTCTAAAGAGTGAACATTCTACTGCTATTTCCGATGCCACGGAGCTTATTAGGGAAACTAAAGAGAAATTGGTAAAAAGCCAGACTGAGGTTACTACACTTCGAACAGGATTCGAAGAAGAAAAGAAAGCTGCAGTCAAACAGGCTGAAACTAAGGTTAGTTCTGTGATGCTCGAAGGCATGAAGAAAACTCAAATTGATACATCTATTCAGATCCTTCGAGAAGTTCATGCTGCTTGTCCAAGGTTGGACTTATCAAACCTTTGGAGACGAGTTCCAGAAGAGCAACGTCCAAAGGAAGCTTTCGAAGCGCCACCAAGCTCTTCCTCAGAAGAAGGAAATAACTCCGAAGAGGCGTCATCAGAAGATGAAGAAGAAGAGAATGATGCTTAATAGACCAAACAGTTCGCTTTTGTTTTTTGTGTATGTGATTAAGTGCTTTCCTCCTTTTTTGTAAACTTCGTATTTTATTCCACGATGAAATCACTTGTCCTCTTTTTTTTTTTTTCTTGAATTTCTGATATACTTGTTTAAACTGGTTATTCTTAAACATAGATGCACTCATAAGACGTGTCGTGGTACCTCGAAAAATAGGTGCACTCATAAGACGTGGCACCTCGAAAAATAGGTGCACTCATAAGACGTAACACCTCGAAAAATAGATGCACTCATAAGACGTGGCACCTCGAAAAATAGATGCACTCATAAGACGTGGCACCTCGAAAAATAGATGCACTCATAAGACGTGGCACCTCGAAAAATTTGGTTGTTTCTTCAAAGCTATCGCTTCGGAAAATTATTCTTGGTCAACTTCCAAAGATGATCAATCTTTGCCAAATTACCAAAATAATAAATCACACATCATAACAAACAACCAATGGCCAAAAGAAATTTTATTAAAAAATTCAATATCAATCAGACACCTCATTAAAACCTTTCTGGGCCAACAAATAAGGAAAGAGTATGTCTGTTTTACAAAAATTCGAAGTTCAATTTTACTCACAGTACAATTTCAAGTGCTCTATGTTCCAAGGGTGCTTGAGCATCCTCCCTTCTCGATCTGATAACCTGTAGGAACCTGGTTTGACCCTCATTGTAACCTCGTAAGGACCTTCCCAATTCGGGGCCAATTTTCCGAGGTGTTTATCCTTGGTGTGAAGAAACACTTTTCGCAACACTAGATCGCCAATTTTGAATTCCCTTCTCTTAACTTTAGCATCGTACCTGCTTCTCATTAATGTTTGATAATGGATCACATTCAAATGTGCCTTGACCCTTTTTTCTTCCAACAAATCCAGCTCCATCCTTCTAGCCTCGTCGTTATCTGCCTCGGAATATTGTAGTAGTCTATAAGAGGGCAATGTAGATTCAGCAGGGCACACAGCGTCCATCCCATATACTAAAGAAAAGGGGGTCTCTTTTGTAGCCTCTCTAGGAGTTGTTCTATATGCCCATAATACTTCTTGGAGATAATTTGGCCATTTCCCTGCTGCTCCTGCCAAATTTTTCTTCAAGCCATCCAAAATAGACCTATTCGTAACTTCTACCTGTCCATTTGCCTGAGGATGAAAAGGAGTGGAAAAGCACTGCTGTATCCCTTTCGAAGAGCAAAAAGAGTCCATTTCCTTGTTATTAAATTGGGGACCATTATCAGTTGTTATCTTCCGAGGTACTCCAAAACGGTAGCAAATATTGCTTTGAATAAACTTGATTACATCCTTAGCCTTTGTCCCAGCTAAGGGTTCTGCTTCTGCCCACTTCGAAAAATAATCAACCGCAACGATAATCATTTGTCTCCCACCAGAAGCCATAGGTAATGGTCCCACTAAATCAATTCCCCACCTATCGAAAGGAATCGCCTCTGAAATTGTCATTAGGGGTACTGCTGGTTTGTGTATTAAATTTGCATACCTTTGGCAAGTGTCACAACTTCGAACTAATGACTTGGCATCTTGCAAAATGGTAGGCCAATAATATCCTGCCAACAATACTCTACGCGTTAAAGCTCTAAATCCACAATGAGCTGACCCATCTCCATCATGCAGTTCGGACAAAACATTCTGAGACTCATCCTTGCCTAAACATCGTAGTAAAGGTTTCGAAGCAGACCTTTTGTACAGCACCCCATCCAGTACCACATAGCCAAGGGATTTGTACTTTATTTTCTTGAGCAAGTGTTTATCCATAGGTAATATTCCATTTGAAATAAAGTTTAACAAGTTAAACCTCCAATCTCCTCGGGTGCACGTCGGATTATTTACCACCTCATCAACCACTTCACATTGCTCAGGATTTGATATGATCGAAGGCGATGGTTGTGTTATAATCCATGGGTATTCTTCTGAGTAAGCCATCGTTGCCAAAGAATCAGCCATAGTATTGTTTCCTCTTCGAATATGCTCCACTTCTACATTTTCAAACTGCGCCATCATCCCCCGAAGTTCTTGTAGGTACAAAATCAAACGCTCCTTTTTAGCTTCTGATACCCCTTTAACATGGTTAACTACCAACTGTGAATCTGTTTCCAAGCGCACAAACATTGCTCCACAAATCTTCGCTAACCGCAACCCTGCTAGCACAGCCTCATATTCAGCTTCGTTATTTGAAGCATGAAAGCCAAATTTTATAGCTTGAAACATAAATTCCCCCGTTGGTGCCACCAATTCTACTCCTGCACTTGACCCTTTACTACTGGATCCCCCATCAGTTCGTATTATCCATGTCGGATTCTCATTCACCTTTTCTGCATCTTTCTCCTCGGATCTGCTTGAGTGAAACTCCACCAAAAAATCTGCTAAAGCTTGAGCTTTGATAGCTGTTCGAGGAGAAAATAGCACATCGAAATCTCCCAGTTCCACAGACCACTTGGTCATTCTCCCTGAAATATCTGGTTTTTGCAAAACATTTTTTAACGGATATGAAGTTCGAACTACAATTGTATGTGCCTGGAAATAGGGGCGCATTTTTCTTGCTGCCACTACTACACACAGTGCCAATTTTTCGAGCTTCAAGTAACGTTTCTCAGCATCAACCAAACTTTTGCTAACGTAGTAAACTGGCTTCGAAATTTTTGTGTCCTCACTGATCAAAACTGCGCTTACTGCATAATCTGACACAGCTATATACAGAAATAACTGTTCACCTTTCCGAGGCTTTGTTAATATTTCAGGAGAGGATAAAAGGTTTTTTATCTTCAAAAAGGCTTCTTCACAATCCGAAGTCCACTCAAAATTGTTGGGTTTACGCAGCACCTGGAAAAAAGGCAAGCACTTATCTGAAAAACGAGAAATGAATCTGTTCAGAGCTGCTAACCTGCCTGTTAACATTTGCACTTCTTTGATATTCCGAGGTGAAGACATCGATATCAAAGCCTTCAACTGTTCTGGATCCACCTCGATTCCTCTTTCACTAATCATATACCCCAAAAATTTGCCAGATCGGACTCCAAATGTGCATTTTTCTGGGTTCAACTTCAATTGGATGGCTCTAAGATTCAAAAACGTCTCTTCTAAATCATCAATATGTTCATCATCACTTTTGCTTTTAACAAGCATGTCATCGATGTACACTTCGATATTTCTCCCAATCTGTGAAGCGAACGCCTTATTCATCAGCCTCTGATATGTTGATCCAGCATTTTTTAATCCGAACGGCATTACTTTATAGCAGTGCAGGCCTCTATCAGTAATAAAGGTTGTGCTTTCTTCATCATCTGGATTCATTCGAATCTGATTATACCCCGAAAAAGCATCCATGAAAGTCAGGATTTTATTTCCCGAAGTTGAATCCACTAACTGATCAATTCGAGGCACCGAGAAAGGATCTTTTGGACAGGCTCTATTCAAATCCGTGAAGTCCACGCACATTCGCCATTTTCCATTTTTCTTTTTTACTACCACCGGATTAGCCGTCCACCTCGGATAATTGGCCTCCCTAATGTGCCCCATCTTGTATAACCGATCCACTTCGGCAATTATGGCCTCAGATTTCTCCAATGAAAAAGCCCTTCTTTTTTGGATAATTGGTTTGACCTTCGGATCAACCGCTAAGCTATGACATATGATATTACTTGGGACCCCTACCACATCTTCAGATCTCCAAGCAAACACATCCAAGTTTTCAGACAAAAAATTCAACAACTTTTCCCGCATCGACAAAGATAACAGAGTGCCAATTCGAAGTACCCTGCCCTTATTAAAAATAAATTCCTCTATTTCTTCATTGACCACTACAGAACTCGGGGTTGACCTCGGATCATCAATTCCCTCGTCCGTTTCACCACAAGACAACCCCCCAAACTGCTAACTCTCCATGAGATCATCAGAACTTTTACCACGTAACCTAAATGCAGCAGCATAACATTCCCTTGCCACCTTTTGGTCACTTCGGACTACACCAACTCTGTCCTCGACCACATACTTCAGACACTGATGAACTGTAGAAACTACAGCGTACATTTTGGCCAACCATGATCTCCCAAGAATAGCATTGTAACTTGATGGACAATCCACCACCACAAAAAGTACCTGCACTTTCTTCTTGAAAGGCCCTTTCCCCAAGGAAATTTCACCTTCGAATTCACCTATCACAATTGCTGATGCGCCAGTAAACCCAATGATAGTCCTCTCTGATTTTTCTATTCGAGGTGGTGCAGTTAACCTATCATACGTTGACTTAAAAAGCACATTAGCAGAGCTTCCTGTATCGATCAACACTCGTCGAATCTCCACCCCGCATACTTCTGCTCCAATGACCACTGCATCCTCATGTGGCCCCGTGATGCCCCTCAAATCATCTCCGTCGAATATTATAAAAGGCACATCCTTTCTGCTGCTTAGCTGTGCCGATGCACCTCCCTCAATTTGTCTTGTTAAGTTTACTATATGCCTCTTCCTCGAATTATTGGTGTTGTTGGTCATCGAATCCCCTCCAAATATGGTTAATGATTCAAAAAAGGCACACAGATCTCGAACACGTCCCTGACGCATCGGCTCATCTATCGACATTAACAAAAGTCGGCTGGGGTCTGGTTCGACATATTCCGAGGCTACATCGAAACCATCTGCCTCACCTGCAACATCTAAAATCATTAACGCAGTTTCCTGCTTGGAATTGGGATTACCTCCTTTAGGAGCTGTTGTCTTGGCATTCTTCCTGACATACTCCAACAGCTTTCCATTTTCGATCAGAACTTGCATCTCCTTCTTCAGAGCAATGCAATCATTTGTATCATGGCCGATGTCCTCATGATACCTACAAAATTTATTATTGCGTTCCTCCCTCGGCCTGTTAATAGCTGGTGGCTTTCTAAAATTGATTGTTCCTCTTGTTTTTTCATATATTGAAGCCACACTCTCAGTTAAATCTGCATAGTAATCCGGCCTCACCCACACATTCGACCTGGATCTATACTGCTGCTGATTATTAGAATTATGCTGATTATATCCCGCTTGATACGAGTTCGAGGTTCCTCGGTTAGAAACATTTGGGTTGTTCTTCGGACGCGAAGGATTGTTGTTTGAGACATTAGATTGTCCACTCCCCTTTTGAACAATACTAGCGCCTCCTCGAACCCTTGTTGATTCTTCGACCTTAATCTGGTCCTCTACCTGAGCCATAAGAGCTCCAAACGTTAACGCTCTGCGCCTCGTAGTCTCATCGGCTAAATCCCCAGGCAACAGCCCCTGCCTGAACGCTGCCATAGCCACACTTTCCTCACAGTCATCCAGCTCAGCCTTTGTTGACACAAACCTCTTGGTATAATCCTTCAACTTCTCTCCCACAGCCTGCTTGCACTGTATTATCGTGTCCCCATTGGCTCTCATCTCCTTGCTTCCCACAAATTGTCTGCGAAAAGCAGTGTAGAAACTTCTAAAATTTGCAATCGATTCCTTAGGAATCTTATTAAACCATTTTAGCGCAGTTCCCTTAAACGTTTGAGAAAAAGCTCTACACACCAATCTATCATCATCTTCAAAATTAGTCATGTAGTTTTTAAATTGTTCTATGTGGTCATCGGGATCTTGAGTCCCATCGAACTTTTCAACTTTGGAAATATCAAACCGCCTCGGTAGCGGTACAGATCTGATCTCCCTGACCAGTGGTGAGTCCCTCCAATCAACCCCTTGGACATACTGGTCCTCATTTCTCATCCCCACAGTTGCATACAAGCTGGACTCACCTTCATATTTCCGAGGCGAACACCTCCGAGGCGAGTATTTCCGAGGTGAGTATACTCGCCTCTCTTTCTTCTTCCTTCCCTCCTTAAACGACTTAGCTGGCCGGAACTCACGCTCTGTTCCTCTTGAACGGCCTCGAGAATGTTCGTACCTCGGTGTTTCATCAGATTCAGAATCTTCAAAATCCTCCTCATCACTAAAGTTTTCATACAGTCGCCTTTGTAACTTTTCCTTCCTCTTCTTTATCCCGCTATACTCTTTTTTTTGCTCAAACCGTGCCCTACGCAGCTCATAGTGATCATCACCCTCATCCATCGACTGATCAGACTGATCATTACGATCGCCTCCTGCTATCTTAGACCTCAGTCTAGCACCATTATTATCTCCTTTCTTTTTTACCAATTCGTCAAGCTCAGCCACCTTCCTAATCATTTCATTCATTTTTCCTTCAAAGTCAAATTGGACTGATTGAATTGGAACAGATTTACCTGCCTCCTGCAAGTCGGATTTCAGCGTCTCTATCGCCTTGCGAACAGATGGATTGTCACCTTCCTCTGGATTCATCTCCAAACAGCGAAAAATCAAACGAAATAAGAAAATTCAAACGAAAAACTTAAAAAACGAGAACTCGAACGTTGATTTTTGATCTGTTGATCAAGGTATCCTCGACCCCTCTTTCTAGCGCCAATTTGGTGAGAAATTAAGTTGCAAAGAGTGAATTAAGAACAGAGAATCCACAGTGAGAATTTCCAAAAGTGAAAAGTACCTCTGAATATTTCATAGGTCAAAATAACTCCTTCAGCCTCTTTAAATAGGCCAGGTGAGTTAGTTAGAGAAAGCGGTTACATATTGTTAAATTTACAACTTAACCCCTAGGTTCTTCCTAAAGTCTAATTTAATCCTATAATTACAGCATTTATCACTTTAGTCCCTAAAGAATACTTTTCCTTATCAAACATATTCATGATCTTTATTACAGAAGCGAGAGATCCATTGCAAAACACCAAGATATCGTCAGTAACGCAAATGTAAGGTGAAGTTAAATTCCCTCTGCATTTATATCTTATTGATATGTAGTTACAAGTAATTCTCTTTAATCCTCTCAATAGATACTCTTGTCCCAATATGAATAGACTGGGTGATAGTGGATCACCATGTCTCTACCCCTTGTTAGATCTGAAGAAGCCTTTAAGAGAGCCATTTACCATGACAGAAAACTGGCAATTTAGCAGATTTCTTTCCACCAATCTTATAAAACCAACATAAAACCCATAGGCATTCAAAACACTCAATAGAAACGTATGATCCATCACGTCGAATGATTTATCCATATCCATTTTTAGAAAGATATTTCCACCCCTGACCTTAGTAGAAATATCACCAATCAATTCCTGGGCTATCATGATATTGTCATGAATACTTCTCCCCTTAATGAAGGCCCTCTACTCAAGAGAGATCAGTTTATGAAGCAAGGTAGATAACCTCTAGATAATAATCTTGGATATGATTCTGCTTAGATAAGTTGTCAGACTTATAGGTCTGAAATCTTTCCAACATTTAAGAGCTTCAATCTTAGGAATTAGACACAAAGTTGTAGCATAGAGCCCTATAGGAAAAGGGCATTCCCTGAAAAAGTCTCTAATAACAACACACAGATCAATTCTGATAACGGGCCAGCATTCCATAAAAAATTTCTCGTTAAAGCCGTCTGGACTAGCAGCTGAGTTAGGGCTTAGCTCATTGATAGTTTCAAGAATTTCAGAATCCATAAACATCTTCATTAGCATTTCATTATCCTCGTTAGTAATTAGCTTAGGAATGTAGTTATCCAATAGATTAGGGTACCAAGGGTTTGGAAAATCAGCAATTAGGCTTTTGAAATGATTGACAACAGATTCTTGAATATCTATATCCTCCTCCTCTCACTTAGTGCCATTCTAAATTCTAGAATTTTTTTATCTCTTCTGTCTTCTTTTCACATAATTGTGAAAAAAGCAGTGTTCTTATCACCTTCTTTCACCCATTTTGTATGAGATTTCTAAGCCCAATAGTCATCCTCTCTAGCAAGTAGAATAATGTGATTATCCTTTGCCTTCTTAAGTTTCTCAGCATCCTGATCAACATTAGAAATGAGCACCATAGATTCCAATCTGCTAATCTCCTCCTTAGCCTGATTAATAGTTTCAAACACATTACCAAACACCTACTTATTCCAAACTTTAAGATTAGCCTTTAAGTGCTTTAGCTTGAACCATAACCTGAATAGAGGAGCCCCATTATAGTCAATAGCCCAGCAGTTCTCAACAAACTTCTAGACATTTGTGTGTTTACACCACATATTAAGAAACTTGAAGTTAGAAGCTCTTTTGATGACAAAAGTAAAAATATTAATTAACAAAAGAGAGTGATCAGAACATGATTTAGGTAAATGAGTCACACTGTATCATTAAAGTATTTAACCCATTTATTGCTCAATAAAGCCCTGTCAAGCCTCCTCTATTGCTTGCCATTAGACCAGGAGAATTTGTTACCAGAAAACCCAACATCCAGCAAATTGCAGTCCATAATGAACTCATTAAAACCCTACATGCTACCAGAACAGTTAGAGGTGCAGTGAAGTTGCTCACTAGGAGCAGCTATCCTGTTAAAATCCCCAACCAAAATCTATTCTTTGTCATCTTCTTCAATCTGCCTTAGCTTTTCGCACAATATTCTCCTTAGACTCCTAGAATATTTAGCATATATTACGAAGACCCTGAAATCTTTAAGAATATTATTGTGTCTGACCAGTAAGTGTAGAAACTGCTCATCATTAACAATTATGTCCACCTTGTAATCACAATTCCACATAACCCAAACCTTGTTACTGATATTACCAACAGAACCCTGAAACCCAAGCTTTTTAGCAATGATTTCCAACTGAGTACCACAGACCATAGGATCTTGAATGGCAAGGAAATATAGATTCTTAGACCTTTTGATAGATTTGATTCTAGCCTGATTTTTCTTGTTACCAATTCCATGAACGTTCTAGTTTAGGAAGGTTATTGTCATTTAGATTGTTTGGGAACTTTTGCAGCCTATTTGTGCTACAAACATTTGGAGGTGATGATCCCATTTGAGTTAAGTGTTTTAACTTTCTTTATCTTCTTCAAATCAGATTTCTTCCTAGTACAACTTTTCTTGTTTACAGGAGAAGGTGGGAGGCTTCCTGTAGATTGCTCAGTAGGAGAGGAGCAAAACACTGCTGGATTTATAGAAGAGCTATTTTCATTAGTGGTAGAGCCCATTTCAATCAAATGAAGAGAACCAATTACCTCTCTGATATCAATTCCCTTAGGTGAAAGCAACTTATCACAACTTTCTATAACATTATTCTTTTTATTTTCTTCTTTCTCAAGAAGATAATTATGATCATTTATGATGACTAATTTTAACTTATTTCCCTCGTCTTGAACTTTGAATGCAGGAATCAATGAATCTTGGAACTGAGGATTGGAGGAGACAATTTGTAATTCAGACTTCCTTTGAGTTAATTTTTTTGTACTCACTCTCTGAATGGCCTAGGTGAGAACACTTTTTGCAATACTTAGGATACTTGTTATATACAAGATCTTGCCAGAAGATATGGACTCCAAACACAATTTTAATTTTTTTAGGTAGCATCTTTCACACTGGATACAACCCATATTCTGCAATAATTTAGCCTTGCTCTATTTTTAGATGGGACCCATACACTCATAGGATTACCTATAGCTTTAACAATCTTTGTGATTGTTTCTTCGCAATACATGAATTCTGGCAAATAAGGGAGGTCTATGTATACCTTGGTTGCTGGATTTTCAACGTGAGGGTTGAAATTTGGAGACCATTCCAGCAATCTCATGATCTTATCTCCGATTTTCCACACATTCCTTTTCCACAGCTTCATTAAGTCTTCATTTAGCGCAAATTCAATAAAGATGTGACGAAAATCCCAGCTTGAAACATTAAACTCACCATGGAATCTAAAATTGTCCAAGAATGCCTTAACATAAGCATAGTTAGGTTTTCCACTAGCGAACTTGCCAACTAGAGTATGTTTAGATTTCTATTTTAAGATCCCCAAGTCCTCAGATTTAAAATGGATCTCTACATTGTCATTGCTCACAATTCTTGTTACCTTTCTATGAATCTTCCCAACTTTATTTTTGAATAAGTCTGCAAAAGAACTTTTTGAAGGTGATACACTGTTTTTACTTGTAGCAGGCTCAAACACAAGATTGACCCTGATCCTTGGTTGCTCAGGGATGGAAGATCAACAGCATGCTGATACGAAATAGAAGATTCTTCTTCCTCCATAGAGAAGATCAGAAGATCAAAAGAAGGATAAATTTTTAATCTTATGCTCCAATTCTTGAAACCATGTAACTAACTTTGTAACCAATCGATGAAGTGCTTAAAGACTAAGTCTTGTTAATTAATAATTTGTAATTATGTCATTAAAATAAAATAAAAATTATCCGTAAAAAAGTTACTTGTTTAAATAATTAAATTTTAAATTACGATGTAATTAATAAACTTTCTAATATTTATTAAAAAAATATCTCTTAACAAAACTAAAAATTCAAATGATTTTTTAAAATGTTTAATATAAGAAAAAAAACTGATTTAAAAATTGAATGTAAAAATTATATAGAAAGTATTTTTTATTAAAGATTTGAAAAATAATCCATTTTCATGATATTTTAAAAACTTGTTTCTACAATATTATTTCAAAATTTAAAAATAAATAATTCTTAAAATATAAATGTATATTAACTATGCTGTAGTTCTAAACTAATTTAATAAAAAATAATCTTACAATATTATTTTTTTTTTTTTTAGTATTAAAATTGTAATTAAATAATTAATATAATAATTTGTAGATTATTGATTACAATATTTTTAGCGTTAATACTAGAATGAAAAGGTAATCTTAACCTTAAAAATTCTAATCTGTATGTACATTATGATTGCAAAAAACAAGGGAATAATTACTAAAAAGTAGAAAATTACATTATCCATTTGTGAACTACAGTTGTCCAGAAAAGAAGAGATTTTATATCCAGCTACCAGAAGAATATGTTAGAGAAAATTATCTTTGAAAAATCTTAAATATTTGAGGATGTGTTCGAATATGAATTTATTGGAATGCTGCTCTTCATAGTTGTGCAATCTATTCCCTAATGCAATGATAGCTTTTTAATATACTTATTTTAAATATTCTTACTAATTTTACATTAAATCTATTCCCGGGAAAATAAAGTAAAATAATTGGTGCATTTTATTTAATGCTCGAGTACAATTTTTCTATTGGTTGGCCAATCTAAATCTGAAACTAGACTTTACCAACCTATTTTAGGCCCATTATTAGTATGGTCCATATTAGGCTAGAGACCAATGGGTTTGAGCCCTAAGCTACAAAGCAGAACATCAAAAAGTCTGATTTAAACCCAAATATAGGTGGACGGCCTGTGATTTCACCAAAATCAACTCCCGTTCTGGTTTGGAATTTCAATTCCCAAAATCCAGATACGGTTATGTTCTGCAGGGAATCCGTCTTGTCCGGTATTGGAGCAGACAGTTTTTTTTTTCTAATTTTAAAAGGGTCGGGCTAGAAAAAGTCACATTTTACATTCATGCCATTTATTCTCCAAATCAGCCGAAACTCTGAAATTTATCAGTTATTACACTAAATCTACAAGCTTTGTACGAATATCTACTACTCTAAACCCATTAAACCGAAAAAGGTTAGGTTTTTTTACCTAAACCCATCAAATTCACTTCTTAAAAATCTTGAATTGGAGTATCTATAGACAATGATGAGATGGACGTCTCTCTGGAAGACTTACTAGACGAGGAGGAAGCTTACCGGATGGAGGTAAGAAGCAAAACCCTGTATTTCGGTTTTCGGTCGTGTCGCACGCAGTTCGTGCGGCGAACACCTTCGTCATCGCACGATCGTGAGACTTGGTCACCGTATCCGTCGCATGAGACGAAGATAGAAGCGTGTCTCATGCAACCGCACTGAAGACATGTCTCGTGCGACCGCACTGGAGACATGTCTCGTGCGACAGCACTGGAGACATGTCTCGTGCGACAGCACTGGAGACATGGCTCGTGCGACAGCAGTGTTACATAAACTCATAGTTTCCAATTTTATATTTTGTAGGAGGAACCTGCCCAGCCTCTATTTATGGATGCCGACTACAGTAAAATATTCAATACGAATAGGCTATTTACTAAAGACGAATTGGATGCTTTTGTGGACATTGAATCGAAGAAGATCAAGTTTGTCATAATTATAAAGCTCTACGATAGCGGAAAATGGGGAAGGACTCCTGGGTTAGAGTATGTTTGCGAGCGATACGGTGTATTCGTATCAAAAGCGAAACCGGAAACTTTAAGAAAGCGGAAAACATCGACGAAGAAATGTAATTGTCCGTTTGCGCTAAAAGGTCATCCGATCGACGTACTAGCCATGAAATGACGTTTGGAGGTGATAAACGGTACTCATAATCATGAACCCTACGTTCTCCTAGAAGGTCATTCCCGCGCTTGTAGGCTAAAACGGGATGAAAAGGAACTAGTTCGTAGTTTGTCTCACCTCGGTTCGCGCCCTAGGGAGATATATTGTGGTTTGAAGTACCAATATCCCGAGAACATTTCGAACATGCGTGCAATCTACAATTTTCGCAAAAAACATCGGGATGTTGAGCACGGGGGACAAACGCAAATGCAATATTTTTTGACGAAGTTGAAGGAGAATGGATACTCGACGTGAGAGCGTTTGAAAGATGATTCAAAGTTGATCACTGACTTTTTTCTTCGCACATCCTACTAACGTAGACTTATTACGTACATTCCCGAACGTGCTATTCATGGATTTTACGTACAAGACGACTAGGTATAAGATGCCGTTATTAGAGATTTTCGGTTTAACGTCGACTTCCATTACATTTATTGTTGCGTACGTATTTATGAGCGAAGAGAAGATTGGAAACTATGTATAGGCTTTGGAAACTCTTCGTGGTTTGATGATGGATAGCATGTGCGCATTTCCATCAGTTATTGTTACCGATCGAGAGTTAACTCTCATGCGAGCGATCGATAATATTTTTCTGGACACGCACCACTTGCTATGCACGTGGCACATTAATAAGAACATTCTTGGGGCGGTCCGGAAGATATTACACGATGATGCAGCAGCGAAACAATTTGTTGACGTTTACGTATACGTTGCGGAGGCGAACACGGTTGAGAGTTACCAAAAGAATCTAGATACACTGAAGGAGATGTTTGCATCTAAACCGGAGTGTTTTGCGTATGTTATGGACTCGTGGATAACGAAATATGGTGAAAAGTTCCTTGCGTAGCGAACGAACACGATTAAGCATTATGGCCAAACAACTACAAATAGGTTAGTCCGTTTATCCTATTTTTCGTTTAGTTATTTTATCTAATTTCAAATAAGTTCATAATTTATTACTTGTACTATGTAGGGCGGAGGGTGCTCACTCGTCCCTAAAAAATATCTTGGGACGAATCAATGCAACTTTGAGATTTTTTGGGAAAAAGTTCATAACTTATTAACAAAGCAGCATGCGGGTATCGTCGAATCATTCGAGCGAAGTAAGTTTAGAACAATTCCCAGTTTTGATGGTGTTTTGACCCAAAATCTTAAAGGTCACGTGTCACATGCGGGGCTAAAAATATTGATGGTTGCTATTGTACGTGCTCGAAATATAAGAGTAGATCAGGTAAAATGTGGAGGTTGTTTCCTTAGGAAAACGCATGACTTACCTTGTGCATGTGAAATTGCATTTATAGCTAGAGAGGGTAGGTGCATCCCTTTAGAAGACATGGATATCTTTTGGAAAAGATTAGATATTGTGCATAGAGATCCAGCTCTCGTGAAGAAGAATTGCAAAAAAACTTCCCTTAATTGACAACTCCATTCGTAGTTTCCGACCCGACCAACAAGACCACATTATCAATAGGGTAATGGAAATGTTGAGGCCTGAGACAAGTCATATTCAATATCCTAAAGAAGCCGTTAGAGCTAAGGGTAGACCAAAGGGAGGCATTCATAAATCGACTAAACGGAACCCTAGTTCGTGGGAATATCCCATTGAACAAACCGCTAGTGCTAGTACTCCGGCTAAATTGGTAGGTAGTACACCCGTAAACACGTTAGGGAGCACGACCGCATCCAACTTGGTTTCCATCGTACCACCCAAACCTCCATTAGCAAAAAAGAACGTTGGATGGCCTAAGAAAATTGTTAAGGATGAGAAGTTAATATTATATCCGGATTGCATCCCGGCCTTACTACACACTTACATTTTAAAGTTAGTTGAGGTTCTTCCGGACGGACAATGCGGATATCGTTCCGTAGCGTATTCAATATACAACGACGAAGATATATGGGAGAAAGTTAGACGCGAGTTGTTGAAGGAGTTGCGGGACAACCGTGTATATGGTTCGCCGAAGGTGTTTGACGATTTGGTACATAGGTTAGATTACTTCAAGCCCAACCCTAGTAGCCACTATTGGAAGACATTTCCGGACATTGGACTAGTCATCGCGACAAGGTATCAATGCATGGTATACCATGTATCGCAAACAGCCTCGTTAACGTATCTACCAATCCGTGGAAAACCACCCGTCAACAATTCAACGATCATAGAAGTTGGGATAACTTTCGTACATGGATGTCACTTTGTTAATGTAAGTATATTTCGTTTCCACTCCAAATTTCTTACGCTATCATTACTAATGCATTCATTTATTTATTTTTCTTGTAGATTACTACTCCACCTGATGGACCGTTGCCTCCATTATACCCTTGTTGGGCCGCTTACGCAACAGAAGAAGCGAATCAATGGGCGCATCCCTACTACCGTCGGTTCAACAAATTTACAAAAATAATGCCCGCTAGGAAAATCAACTTGAACGAAAAACCACATGTAACGGATTTGACTATAGATGACGTTTGAAATGATTTTGTACAATATTTAAAGTTATTTTTCCTAACGTTTGATGTAATATAGTTGATGTAATTTTGATGTAATATTGTAGGAAAATCCCTACAACCGTTTGATGTATTATAGTTGGTTTCAATTTTTTATGATGTTGTTTTTAGTTTAAATAGAGGCCTTTCGTAGGAGTTTTTTTCATTTAAACAAGTTAAAAACATAACATATGACACCCGTCACACGCGACCTCCTTTGGCCCCAGTCGCATGCGACGCTAGGCTAAATTGTTGGCCCTATTTTTGAGACAGAGGGCTTATATCGCACGCACGAAATGCGACCTCTTTTGGCAGTAGTCGCATGCGACGCTAGGCTAAATTGTTGGCCCTATTTTTGAGATAGAGGGCTTATATCGCACGCCCTAAATGCAAAGTCCTTTGGCCTAGTCGCATGCGACGTTAGGCTAAATTGTTGGCCCTATTTTTGAGACAGAGGGCTTATATCGCACGCCCAAAATGCGACGTCCTTTGGCCCATGTCGCATACGACTCTAGGCTAAATTGTTGGCCATAATTTTGAGACAGAGGGCTTATTTCGCACGCCCGAAATGCGATTGCCTTTGGGCCATGCCGCATGCGACACAAAACCTAATATATTATGGCCTAAACAGCGCTGTTTATACTATTGTTGGATTAATATAAAATAAAAAAGGAGAAATTTTAAATTTAAAGTTAAACAGTACACTTGAAGGAAATACATAAAGATGAAAACAACAAGTTAACACCTTGACTTAAACAAACATACGAAAATAATCAAACAACAACATGCCAACAACCAAAATGCTCAATCGTCGAAGTCATATCCCAAGTTGTCGTCAGAATCAACCCCCTCCTCCCTTTCCCCAATCCTATCTTGAAGATACGCCACCATATCCCTAGTGATGTAGTCTACCACCGTCATGTTCGGCGACCGCTTCTTGCTTAATTTTATATTGCAAAAACAACAAACGTTGGAGCGGTTTACAAAAAAGGTGCCTCTGCTTGATTTGTTCACGGTTGCACACGAGGAGACCTCCAGTTTGTAAACAGTCGTAACCGTAGTACATCTTACAAAGCACTCGATCAAAAAACGCACAGCTAGTATCTTCCCCCATCTCTCGGCGGACAATCTTCACCGCCTCAAGCAAATGATAGTCTTCATGAGGAGTGAACTCCATCTGTTAAACTGTTTATGTTTGGGTAGTATTTATGAATATTAAAGGTTTTGGAGTCCCTTTATATAGGGAAGTATAGTTTGGAGGGAGTTTTTGAGTTTCAAGAACGAGCGGGAATTTTTGGTTTTCGAGAACGAGCGAGAGTTTTTGATTTTTGAGAAGGAGCGGGAGTTTTTGATTTTTGAGAATGAGCAGGAGTTTTTGATTTTTGAGAACGAGTGAGAGTTTTTTATTTTTGAGAACGAGCAGGATTTTTTGATTTTTGAGAACGAGCGGGAGTGTTTGATTTTTGAGAAGGAGCGGGAGTTTTTTATTTTTGAGAATGAACGTGAATTTTTGATTTTTGAGAATGAGCGGGAGTTTTTGGTTTCTTACTTTACACGTGTTACGTTTTCATTCGTAGTTTCCGATTACGTTATCTGAAACAAAACTGTCTATAAATAGAAGCCTTATTCACATTAAAGTGTAAATTAGTTGATAAATTAAGCAGAAAAATGTGTCTATGGACTGAGTTGGAAGATCAATATCCGATGAGGGCATCAGTTGAAGCTGATAACATGCACATTCCAGAGGGGGGTAAAAGGTACTGCGAGGCATTGGTATGCCAGATGTACTTCCTTTACGGAAGGGATGGTGTTCAGCCGCCTAGAATTTTAAGGCGTGTTGATGAAGTGAGAGTTAGTTGGTCAGTCCTGGTCACATTCCGTCAACATCCAGTTTCTGGCCTTACCGAACTGGAACGTCGTGTTACGTGTAACCGGTTCAACTGTCAAGTCACGGATTCTATAACAGAGGACCAGCTAGATGTGGTCCGCTCTGACATTATTGACATCCGGCTAGAGGAAATCAGTGACTACAAGGATGCGAAAGAAGAAATGAAGTTAATGAAATGGAACTGGCCTGATAGATAAGTATGGGTGTGTGCTTCAGTTTAGTATGAGTGTGTGTTTTAGTTTAAGTATGCGTGTGTGTTTCAATTTAAGTATGAGTGTGTGTTTCAGTTTTAGTTTGAGTGTGGTTTTCAGTTTGTGTTTGAGGTTGTGTTTGAATTTGTGTTTGATTTTATGTTGACCTTATATTTCGTACTAAAGGTATGCTGCGAGTAATAATAAAATGATACTATCAAAATAAACAATATAAAATATAAAGGCAAAACTTACCATATAATGTTTTTCAATGGTAGAAGCTCTAGCTCTCAATACACAGCTTGAGCATTCAACTGTCGAAGAAATTACCTTATTATTGGTAAGAATTAAAGCTGTATTGACAAAATCAAGAACACAAATCTACTTAGAGAATTTTTGGAAGTGAAAAGTGCTTCTGATTATTTCATAGGCATAACTGACTTCTTCAGCCTCTTTAAATAGACTGAGTGAGTTAGTTAGAGAAACGGTTACATAATGGTATATTTACAATTCAACCTTTACATTTCTCCTAAAGCCTAATTTAGCCCTATATTTACAGAACTTATCACTTTAGTCCCTATCAATTGCACTTAGGTCCCTGAGGAATATCCTTCCTTATCAGTAGCCCCCTAGTTCTTATACAGATATTTATAAGAACTATTAGCTCCTCGAACTCTTCCTCGGGTCAATACCATTTTCCTCACTTTATCTCCTTATTATGATTGAACTCAATGGTCTGTGACTTCTCTTCGAATTTATGAATAAGCAACAAACAGATTTCTCAATTGCTTCGAATTTGATTCCTTGAGGTATAGCTTCGCCTCTTCTTCGAACATTATTATTACAAACATAGTTTTACTAATACTTCGATATTTCTGATCCCTACTTGACGGATTGATTAGACCTCTAGTAGTAGACCTGTGATACTACACGTTTCCTTTTCGTTTCATATTCCACCCAATGAAAGCAACTTACTTGTTCTACTTTTCCATATTCTCGACGTCACTCCTTTATCCTATAAATACCCAATTCTTCATTCATTAAGAACTTTTTAGAGAAATCACTTCTTGAACCGTCTTCAACCTGTTCTTCATCTTCAACCTGTTCTTCAAGCTATCTTCAACTTGTTCTTCATAAACCCTCAACTCACTTCATCTTTTTCATCCACCAAAGCAATCTCTCATATCAATACCCATTGTATGAGAAGATACCCTAGATATAATAGATCTAAACCCAGAAAACCAGTAAAATCAAAGAAAAATATTTTTCCTGGTTTCAGTAACCAAGTATTCGGGGCCTACGATTATCTTTGCATTTCTCGAAGAGCCAAAGAATATAAAGCTGCTGGGTTGATCTACAACGGTCCTCACTCTTCCTGTACCACTTTTAAATACGGTAATTTCGACCCTAACCTTGCCACTTCGTCTTCACCCTTAGCTTCAAACCCAGAGACTAACCCAACAACCTTTCCTCCTCGAAATCCAGCTAATTCTTCATTACTAAGACCTCATCGGAAATCTAAAGTCGTTACTTTAGACAAACCACCAACTGATAATAAATCACAACCCAAATCACCTGCCCTTAAAGTCGAGGAGACAAAAAACCTTCAATCCAACACACTCCCTCCTCAATTCGAGGCTATCAGAGCTAAACGTGCCAAAAAATCACCTTTTCTAGTAATGGGTGAAGAAACAGAAAACTCTTCTCCTCCCCCACACTCTTCTCCTCCCCCACAAGAAGTGGATGACATTACACCAGAGTGTAGTCAGCCAATTCCTGTGACTCAACAGGAGACTCAAATCCGAAGTCGCTCCGATGAAGATCAGAAAAAAGACGATTCCGAAGCTACTGAGTTTGACGCCGAAGAGGAATCCGAGGCTGATGGTGTAGCTCCTCCAAAAAAGATTCGAGGGAAAAAAGCTCTTATTACACTTCCCAAGAGTGTTGCCGCCTTAGTTCAAGAAAATCTTAAACCTCTTTCTGCTTGGTATATTCTTGCCTTAAAGAATGTACCCTACAGTTACTACCTCGAATCAGAGAAAGAGCAACTCAGAAAGCTATGGGGGTTAACTGATAATATGATTCTTCGATTACCAGTAGAAGGAGAGACACCTCTAAACTGTCAAAAAGATGAGCTAGTAGTGTACCCTGAGCTCTTCAACTGGGGACTTCGGTTTCCCCTTGATCCGATGATAGTAAGGTTTTTCGAAATCCACAGATTGTGCCCAACACAAGTCACTCCCAACTTGCTTTTTACTTTATTCTCAGCAATCATGGTATCGAGGCTTGGAGGCATTCCCCTCGAAATCGAAGACTTCATCTCAGTAACCAAAGTTTCAAATGGCCCAGTTCTGCCGTTTTATTACCTAACCCTTGAAGATGATTTAAAAATTATCGATGACCTCGTCGAAGCTGATAAGTTCTGGAAGCAAAGATTCGTCTTCCTATCAGGTGCCTGGGAAAATGGCAAAGAAATTTCCGATGCCAATCCTTTCAAACTCACCCTTACTTGGAGAGATAGTAGTAAGTGATACCTTCCTTTATTTATCTAGTTGTTTTGAATCAATTTATTTAGCTAACTATTTGTCTCTCTTTAGAAATTCCGAGGCGGTTTAAGAGTCGTCGAAAAGAAGCCAAGGTTATCTTCCAAAAAATGGCTGAGTGGGCAGAAAAGTCTTGGGGAAATGGCTTTCACTCAGCATTCGAGCCTATTAACTTTGTCAACAGCCATCTCTGGCGTATATCCTTAGGGGCTGACTTCCCTCAAGATCCGATGACGTTACCAGATCCCATCCTAGCAATTCAGAGGATACTTGCACCAGATGGGAAATGCTATCTTCCGACCCGGAATCGAAGTGATAGCCATCTTCCTTTAAAGAAGAAAGGAAAATTGACCCACAAGAAGGCCAGCACAAGTAGGGCTAACCCTTCCAAGACTTCTAAGCGTGCAGGGAAAAGAAAAGCATCTGCACCTTCGCTTCCCACCATATCCGAAGAAGACCAGCCTGTCCTGAAAAATAAAAAGGACACCTCTCCAAAAAAGAAAAAGAGTAAGTCTAGCAAGCCAAATGAAAAGAATGAAGCTGATATACTAGAGGCTGTGCTAGCTTCCGAAGCGCAGGGTAAAACTTTTATTGAGGAAAACCCTGAAGGAGGACTGACACTAGAAGATAATCAAATAGACGATTATCTCAACTTCGAAAACTTTAACTCAAGTGGGGATTTTGTGTTTCCTGGCTCCCAACCTACCAATGTTATTCCACCAACTTCTACTGGGGCTGCTACGGCTTCGACATCTAATGCCATCGCTCCTGTTCATCAGCCAACAGTCTTTCCTCATTCAGAGAGATCCGATGAGGTAACTTCAATTCTGCAACCTTTTCCAAATTTAAGTGCTGCAGTCAAAAAGTTATATGAAGAGGTGAACAATTCTCAAACTCAATTGGAGCGCTTTGCCCAAGAGTTAGCTAAGAGCAGAAAAGAAATACAGTCTGAAAAGACCTCGAAAAATGAAGCACTCCAGAAATTCGAAGCTGAAAAAGAACAGCTTCTCAAAGAACACAAAGAAGAAGTCAAAGCTCTTAAGACTAATCATCTGCTGGCCCTTGAAAGTCTAAAGTCTGAACATTCTACTGCTATTTCCAATGCTGAGAAGCTTATTAAAGAAACTAAAGAAAAACTAGAAAATAGCCAAACTGAGATTTCTACATTTCGAGCAGGATTCGAAGAAGAAAAGAAAGCTGCCGTCAAAAAGGCTGAAAACAAAGTTGGTTCTTTAATGCTCGAAGGTATCAAGAAAGCTCAAATTGATACATCTATTCAGCTTCTTCGAGAAGTTCATGCTGCTTGTCCAAGACTAGACTTATCAAACCTTTGGAAACAGGTTCCAGAAGAACAACGCCCAAAGGAAGCGTTCGAAGCACCACCAAGCTCCTCCTCCGAAGAAGAAAATAATTCCGAAGAGGAGTCATCAGAAGAAGAAGAAGATGATGCTTAATAGGCTAGGCAGTTTGTTTTTTTTGTGTATGTGGTTAAGTACTTGCCCCCTTTTTTGTAAACTTCGTATTTTATCCAACGAACAAACCACTTCTTTTTATATATCTTAAATTTCTGGTATACTTGTTTGAACTGGTTATTTCTAAAATTAGATGCACTCATAAGATGTGGCACCTCGAAAAATAGATGCACTCATAAGACGTGGCACCTCGAAAAATAGATGCACTCATAAGACGTGGCACCTCGAAAAATAGATGCACTCATAAGACGTGGCACCTCGAAAAATAGATGCACTCATAAGACGTGGCACCTCGAAAAATAGACGCACTCATAAGACGTGGCACCTCGAAAAATAGATGCACTCATAAGACGTGGCACCTTGAAAATTTCGTTGTTTCTTCAAAGCTATCGCTTCGGAAAATTATTCTTGGTCAACTTTCAAAGATGATCAGTCTTTGCCAAGTTACCAAAATAATAAATCACACATTATAATAAACAACCAATGGCCAAAAGAAATTTTATTAAAAAATCCAATATTAACCAGACACCTCGTTAAAACCTTTCTGGGCCAACAGATAAGGAAAAAGTATGTCTGTTTTACAAAAATTCGAAGTTCAGTTTTACTCACAGTACAATTTCAAGTGCTCTATATTCCAAGGATGTTTGAGCATCCTCCCTTCTCGATCTGACAACCTGTAGGAACCTGGCTTAACCCTCATTTTGACTTCGTAAGGACCTTCCCAGTTTGGGGCCAATTTTCCGAGGTGTTTATCCCTAGTGTGAAGAAATACTTTTCGCAATACTCGATCGCCAATTTTGAATTCTCTCCTCTTAATTTTAGCATCATACCTGCTCCTCATTAATGTTTGATAATGGATCACATTCAAATGTGCTTTGACCCTTTTTTCTTCCAACAAATCAAGGTCCACCCTTCTAGCTTCATCATTATCCGCATCGGAATATTGTAGTAGTCTATAAGAGGGCAATGTAGATTCAGCAGGGCATACAGCATCCATTCCATATACTAAAGAGAAAGGAGTCTCTTTTGTAGCCTCTCTAGGGGTTGTTCTATATGCCCATAGCACCTCTTGAAGATAATTTGGCCATTTCCCTGCTGCTCCTGCCAAATTTTTCTTCAAACCATCCAAAATAGATCTATTCGTAACTTCCACCTGTCCATTTGCCTGGGGGTGGAAAGGAGTGGAAAAGCATTGCTGTATCCCTTTCGAAGAGCAAAAAGAGTCCATTTCCTTGTTATTAAATTGAGGACCGTTGTCCGTCGTTATTTTTCGAGGTACTCCAAAACGGTAGCAAATGTTACTTTGAATAAACTTGATTACATCCTTAGCTTTTGTCCCAGCTAAGGGTTCTGCTTCTGCCCACTTCGAAAAATAATCAACCGCAACAATAATCATCTGTCTTCCACCAGACGCCATAGGTAATGGTCCCACTAAATCAATCCCCCACCTATCGAAAGGAACCGCCTCTGAAATTGTCATTAGGGGTACTGCTGGTTTGTGTATTAAATTTGCATACCTTTGGCAAGTATCACAGCTTCGAACTAACGACTTGGCATCTTGCATAATAGTAGGCCAATAATATCCTGCCAATAATACCCGACGCGTTAAGGCTTTGAATCCACAATGAGCTGATCCATCCCCATCATGCAGTTCGGATAAAATGTCCTGAGACTCTTGTTTGCTCAAACATCGTAGTAAAGGTTTCGACGCAGACCTTTTGTATAGTACCCCATCCAATACCACATAGCCAAGAGCTTTGTACTTTATTTTCTTAAGCAAATGTTTATCAAGAGGTAAAATTCCCTTCGAAATAAAATTTAACAAGTCAAACCTCCAATCTCCTCGAGCGCACATCGGATCTTTTACTATCTCATTAACAACTTCACACTGCTCAGAATTCGGTATGATCGAAGGCGATGGTTGTGTAATGATCCACGGATATTCTTCAGAGTAAGCCATTGTTGCCAAAGAATCAGCCATTGTGTTGCTACCTCTTCGAATATGCTCCACTTCGACATTTTCAAACTGTGCCATTATTCCCCGAAGCTCTTGTAAGTACAAAACCAAACGTTCCTTTTTAGCTTCCGATACTCCTTTAACATGGTTAACTACCAACTGTGAATTTGTTTCCAAGCGCACAAATGTCGCTCCACAAATCTTTGCTAACCGTAATCCTGCTAGCACAGCTTCATACTCAGCTTCGTTATTCGAAGCATGAAAGCCAAATTTTATAGCTTGAAACATAAATTCCCCTGTTGGTGCCACCAGTTCAACTCCTGCACTTGACCCTTTATTACTGGATCCTCCATCAGTTCGTACCATCCACGTCGGATTCTCGTTCACCTTTTCAGCATCTTTCTCTTCGGATCTGCTTGAGTGAAACTCCACCAAAAAAGCTGCTAAGGCTTGAGCTTTGATAGCTGTTCGAGGAGAGAATAACACATCGAAATCTCCTAATTCCACAGACCACTTGGTCATCCTTCCTGAGATGTCTGGCTTTTGCAAAACGTTTTTTAATGGATATGAAGTTCGAACCACAATCGTATGTGCCTGGAAGTAAGGACGCATTTTTCTTGCAGCCACCACTATGCACAATGCCAATTTTTCGAGTTTCAAATAGCGCTTCTCAGCATCAACCAAACTTTTGCTGACATAGTAGACAGGCTTCGAAATTCTCGTATCCTTACTAACAAGAACTGCACTTACTGCATAATCCGACACCGCTATATACAAAAATAACTGCTCACCTTTTCGAGGCTTTGATAATATTTCAGGAGAAGACAAAAGATTTTTTATCTTTATAAAAGCTTCTTCACAATCCGAAGTCCACTCAAAATTATTAGGTCTTCGTAGCACCTGGAAAAAAGGCAAGCACTTATCTGAAAAACGAGAAATGAATCTGTTCAAAGCTGCTAACCTGCCCGTTAACATTTGCACTTCTTTGATATTCCGAGGTGAAGACATTGATATCAGGGCCTTCAATTGTTCTGGATCCACCTCGATTCCTCTTTCACTAATCATGTATCCCAAAAACTTGCCAGATCGAACTCCAAATGTACATTTTTCTGGGTTCAACTTCAATTGTATTGCTCTAAGATTCAAAAACTTCTCTTCTAAATCATCAATGTGTTCATCATCACTTTTGCTTTTAACAAGCATGTCATCAATGTACACTTCGATATTTCTCCCAATCTGTGAAGAAAACGCCTTATTCATCAGCCTCTGATATGTTGACCCAGCATTTTTTAAGCCGAACGGCATTACTTTATAGCAGTGCAAACCCCTGTCAGTAATAAAAGTCGTGCTTTCTTCATCATCTGGATTCATTCGAATCTGATTATACCCCGAAAATGCATCCATGAAAGTCAAGATTTTATTTCCCGAAGTAGAATCCACTAGCTGATCGATTCGAGGCACCGGAAAAGGATCTTTTGGACAGGCTCTATTCAAATCTGTGAAGTCCACACACATTCGCCATTTTCCATTCTTCTTTTTTACTACCACCGGATTAGCCGTCCACCTCGGATAATTGGCTTCCCTGATATGACCCATCTTGTACAGTCGATCCACCTCGGCAACTATTGCCTCGGATTTCTCCAATGAAAAAACCCTTCTTTTTTGAATTATCGGTTTGACCTTCGGATCAACCGCCAAACTTTGACATATTATGTCACTTGGGACCCCCACCACGTCTTCAGACCTCCACGCAAAAACATCCAAATTTTCAGACAAAAAAGTCAACAACTTTTCTCGCATCGATAAAGATAACAAGGTGCCAATTCGAAGCACCCTGCCATTATTGAAAGTATATTCCTCTATTTCTTCATTGACCACCACAGAACTCGGGGTTGACCTCAGATCATCAATTCCCTCATCTGTTCCATCAGAAGACAACCCCCCAAACTGCTAATTCTCCATCAGATCATCAGAACTTTTTCCCCGTAGTCTAAATGCTGCAGCATAACATTCTCTTGCCACCTTTTGATCACTTCGAACTACGCCGACTCGGTCCTCAATCACATACTTCAAACACTGATGAACTGTGGAAACTACAGCATACATCTTCGCCAACCACGACCTCCCAAAAATAGCATTGTAACTTGATGGACAATCTACCACCACAAAAAGTACTTGTACTTTCTTCTTGAAAGGCCCCTTTCCCAAAGAAACTTCACCCTCGAACTCTCCTATCACATTTGCTGTTGCGCCAGTAAACCCTATGATAGTCCTTTCTGATCTTTCTATTCGAGGCGGAGCAGTCAATCTCTCATATGTTGACTTGAAAAGCACATTAGCAGAGCTCCCTGTATCAATCAGCACTCGTCGAATCTCCACCCCGCATACTTCTGCTCCTATGACCACCGCATCTTCATGTGGCCCAGTAACCCCCCTCAAATCATCCCCGTCGAAAATTATAAAGGGCACATCCTTTCTGTTGCTTAGGTGTACCGATGCGCCTCCCTCAATTTGTCGTGTTAAGTTTACTATATGCCTCTTCCTCGAATTATTAGTATTGTTGGTCATCGAATCCCCTCCAAATATTGTTAGTGATTCGAAGAAGGCACACAAATCTCGAACACGTCCCTGACGCATCGGCTCATCTATTGACATTAACAAAAGTCGACTGGGGTCTGGTTCGACATATTCCAAGGCTACATCGAAACCATCCCCCTCACATACAACATCTAAAATCATTAGTGCAGTTTCCTGCTTAGAATTAGGATTACCAACTTTCGGAGCTGTAGCCTTGGCATTCTTCCTGACATATTCCAGTAACTTTCCATTTTCGATCAAAATTTGCATCTCCTTCTTCAGAGCGATGCAATCATTTGTATCATGGCCGACATCGTCGTGATACCTGCAGAATTTATTATTGCGCTCCTCTCTTGGCCTGTTAATCGCTGGTGGCTTTCTAAAATTTATTGTTCCCCTTGTTTTTTCATATATCGAAGCCACGCTTTTAGTTAGATCTGCATAATAATCTGGCCTTACCCACACATTCGGTCTGGATCTAAACTGTTGTTGATTATTAGAGTTGTGTTGATTATATCCCCCTTGATACGAGTTCGAAGCTCCTCGGTTAGATACATTTTGATTGTTCTTCGGACGCGAGGGATTGTTGTTCGATGTGTTAGATTGTCCACTCCCCTTCTGAACAGTACTAGCACCTCCTCGAACCCGTGTCGATTCTTCGACCTTAATCTGATCCTCAACCTGAGCCATAAGAGCTCCAAATGTTAACGCCCTGCGCCTCGTAGTCTCATCGGCTAAATCCCCAGGCAACAGCCCTTGCCTAAACGCCGCCATAGCCACACTTTCTTCACAATCATCCAATTCAGCCTTTGTTGACACAAACCTCTTAGTATAATCCTTTAACTTCTCTCCCACAGCCTGCTTGCATTGTATTATTGTGTCTCCATTGGCTCTCATTTCCTTGCTTCCCACAAACTGTCTTCGGAAAGCGGTATAGAAGCCTCTAAAATTTGCAATTGACTCTTTAGGAATCTTGTTGAACCATTTCAGCCCAGTTCCTTTAAACGTTTGAGAGAATGCTCTACATACCAATTTATCGTCGTCTTCGAAATTAGTCATGTAGTTTTTAAATTGTTCTATGTGGTCATCGGGATCTTGAGTCCCATCAAACTTATCAACTTTAGAAATATCAAACCGCCTCGGAAGCGGCACAGATCTGATCTCCCTGATCAATGGTGAATCCCTCCAGTCAACTCCCTGAACATACTGGTCCTCATTTCTCATCCCCACAGTAGCATATAAGCTAGACTCACCTTCATATTTCCGAGGCGAATATTTCCGAGGTGAATATTTCTGAGGTGAATATACTCGCCTCTCTTTCTTTTTCCTTCCTTCCTTATACACCATAGCTGGCCGGAGCTCACGCTCTACTCCTCTTGAATGGCCTCGAGAACGTTCGTACTTCGGTGTTTCATCAGACTCAGAATCTTCGAAATCCTCTTCATCACTAGAATTCACAAACAGTCGCTTTTGTAATTTTTCTTTCCTCTTTATCCTACTATACTCTTTCTTTTGCTCAAAACGTGTTTTACGCTGTTCATATCGATCGTCGCCATCGTCCATCGACTGATCCGACTGATCATTCTGATCGCCCCTTGCTATTTTAGACCTAAGCCTAGCGCCATCATTATTTCCCTTCTTTTTCATCAATTCATCAAGCTCTGCCACCTTCCTTATCATCTCATTCATTTTTCCTTCAAAATCAAATTGGATTGATTGAGTTGGAATCGATTTACCTACCTCTTGCAGATCGGATTTCAATGTTTCCATAGCCTTGCGAACAGATGGATTGTCACCTTCCTCTGGATTCATCTTCAATCAGCAAAAAATCAAACAAAATATGAAAATTCGAACGAAAAACTTTGCAAAACGAAAACTCGAACGTCGATTTCTGATCTATTGATCAAGGTATCCTCTTCCCCTCCTTCTAGCGCCAATTTGGTAAGAATTAAAGCTGTATTGACAAAATCAAGAACACAAATCTACTTAGAGAATTTTTGGAAGTGAAAAGTGTTTCTGATTATTTCATAGGCATAACTGACTTCTTCAGCCTCTTTAAATAGACTGAGTGAGTTAGTTAGAGAAACGGTTACATAATGGTATATTTACAATTCAACCTTTACATTTCTCCTAAAGCCTAATTTAGCCCTATATTTACAGAACTTATCACTTTAGTCCCTATCAATTGCACTTAGGTCCCTGAGGAATATCCTTCCTTATCAATTATTAAATAACACAACCGGAATGTTGTGGAGAGTAGGAACAATCAAACATGATAATAAAAATAGAGAGATAATATAGTGGGAGCAAAACATCTTCTTGAAGAAGACGAAATTGCCATTGTTATGTTTCTTATGTTCGAACAACAAAACCAGTGCTTTCTTTTTCTGTATTTTTAGATGTTTATCTGTTAATATGATAATGTAATTTTGGGAGGATTTATGGGAGGTGGGGGGTAGGGCTAAGTGATATACAAAAGTAGATTCGAGTCTTTTCGGATTACTATTGAAGAACAAAACCAGTGCTTTCTTTTTCTGTCTTTTTAGATGTTTATCTGTTAATATGATAATGTAATTTTGGGAGGATTTATCGGAGTCATAAAATATAATAAATAAAAGCAGTCATAAAATAAACCGGTTACAAAAAATACAATAAATAAAAGCAGTCATAAAATAAACCGGTTACAAAATATAGTGCTAACGTCGAAAAGTATGAAAAAGGTATGCTGCAAGTAATAATAGTGACGTCTATACCTCTCAATGATCCTGCACATATGAAGGGCGGTCTCTACAAGATCATCATGCTTCAGAGTTGGTATCGATGGAGCAAACCGAGAAATCTGCTCGTATCCTGCAAAGTCAGTAGCACCGTGCGGCTCCAACCGAGGACCTCTAGCTGGTGCAGAGCTACTAACGATGTACCATAACCTCCTCTTCACCCAAATGTAGTACATAGGGTCAGCACTCTCTCCACTACCACGGTACAGCGTGCCATCAAGAGTGTACACATGGTTCTCTCAATCCCTCCACAAGTGCCCGTCCCATGGGTATCTGCAGACCATCTTCTTCTCAGTTTTTTTCGATTTAGGAGGGCGTATATCCTTAAGAAACAGATGTACGAACCCCATATGTCGAGTGACATGGTCAGGGTAGTACGGCACAACCATGTCGAACGCCTTAAGCGTCAACTCAACCCAAGTCACCCCCTGGAACGGATAATGGTCCCGTAAGTGTATGAGGGGAAGAAACATGACCTGTAAATAAAAAAATGAACAACTTAGCCCTTTATATTAATAAAAATACTTAGAATTAAAATGAATAAATATGACTTACATCTGCCTCCGTGCACGTCGAAAGTGCATGTCTCATCTGCCTGCGCACATCATGAGAGACGCCAAACTTCTATGGCGCATGTCGGCACATATGGGGCATAAATATGTCAAAATAAAAAAACAGTGGAGCTCGGAGCTGAAAAAAGTGGGAAAATATCCACGACTCGAGCATCTTTATAAACCCGCAAATGCCTCCTGTACCATGTAGAGATACCTGACTAAGGGAGTGTTACAGCTGTGCTAAAACCAACTGACCCCAGTTGAACCTATGCATACCCTGATATTGGTTCACGAACTGGAGGTAATCTAAAGGAATGCTGTTGCCAGTTTTGTTGGCACAGATGGTGGTACCTAACAAATAAAATATGTAGGTACGGGTGGCATGATCTACCCTCTCATCTGTGATCTTACTATCACTATACCTAGCACCATTAATGTAGTGCACAACCACCCAAGGTTCACACTACTAGCATTCCTAATATTTTTACTCAACTCATATGGTCGTACACCTAGCATGCCAGCATAAGTACTAATCCTCTCAACCTCCGAGTCAAAAGGTAAAGCATCAAAGGACCTACCTACAACCGGTAATCCAGTGATTACGAAGACATCGTCCAAGGTCACTGTCATCTCCCCGAACGAGAAATAGAATGAAGAAGTCTCCTCATGCCATCGCTCTAAGAATGCCTCCACTAAATGGAGGTTGGTATCCCAGCGGGAGAGTGCATCGACGAGCAGCCAAAAATAGTCTCCATCACCCTTTATCGTACCCTGCTCTGTTGTGTCAGGTCCCATATTTGGAGACTATCGTACATAGCGAAGCATCGCAGGATGACCCTATCCTGCAATATGTATCAAACACGTAAATTCGTGATAAAACAATAATTATAAACATATGTATCGAACATGTAAGAAAGTGATAAAACAATATAAAAGTATAATACTTACATCTCCGTGATAGACGCTAAAAGCCTCGTGTTGGGTGTAATCGGGAAAGAGAGCCAGGACATGCGGCATCACTGACAAAAACTCTCGATCCTCACCTTCGGGTGCGTGGGATGCCGCATCAGGTGCGTGAGGTACATCGTCCTCATATTGTGAATGTGAGGCCTCATGTGCCTCCTCCCGCTCCACCCCCTCCATATCCTCCGGTGCATCTGTATCGTCATCGTAACAAAAGTCAGGTGGCTGCGAAGAAGAACCTGCCCCTGTGCTACCCGCAGTAGTAGAAATGTAATCGTCATCTCGATGACGAAGGAGACGTCGTCTCGTACGCGTACCAGGAGCATGTCCCTCACTGGGACCTGCCTCTACATCCTCGGGCTCGGGCAAAACTCTAGCCTCTGCCGCCTCTTCCGCCTCACGTGCCAAACGATCGCGTTCCCTCAATTTCTTAAACGGATTTTTTACTTTCTGTTTGATCCGCCCCATCCTGTAAAGACAACATAAAGAAATATGTATTTATGAGACAACACCAAATAAGCATTCTCAAAAGGCATCTCGTCGCATGAGACAGCTTAAGCTGTCTGTCGCATGCGACATAAAAGCACAACCCGTCTCGTGTGACAACATGCCTCCTTGGTTGTACGATCGTGCGGCCATATCCAAAATGGTAGCACGATCGTGCTACCAACAACAACTAAACCCATTTTTAGAAACCCACCTAAGCAGCCTCATTTCACTAAAAATCATACACATAAACATAGATCCTACCAAAACTAACAAGAATACAACACTAATCTAACAAAACAACACCAAAAATCAAGCAAAAATCGAGCTTTTGAAATCGAAACTTAAAACCTTAAAACCTAATTTCAGCAGTTTATACCCAACGAAATCTAAAAAAATTATAGCATGAGGTTTGTATTACTTACCTTTATGTTTTGCTGACTTTAGATTGTTGAAAAATTGAGCTTTTGAAATGGGTCGATTTGAGTGTTTGAGAGCTTTCTAGAGAGAGAGAGAAAGAGAAGAAAAAATTGGTGATGGATTTATCAAACCCTTTTATACCTTGGTTTTCTGAAAATGGTAAATTTGTCCAAAATTAGGTGAGAGATATATCAAATGGGTATAAGATCCAACGGTTTAAAATCTATCAAAATGTGTCTTATTTCTAGCCTGACTCATTTTAAAATTTTAAAAAGGATAATGCTGCTAAAGGATTCGTGTACATTATTTCAAATATGACTATTATCTATTTTATATTTAAATTTTTGATTGAATATAATTTATTTTTTATTTTTTAAAGTAATATTTTAAATACCTTTCATTATTTATATAATTTTTCTTTTCAAAATCTAACATTTTCTCTCTTTTCACAATTCA
Organism: Limnanthes douglasii subsp. nivea; assembly: GCA_036936605.1. Taxonomy (NCBI): domain Eukaryota; kingdom Viridiplantae; phylum Streptophyta; class Magnoliopsida; order Brassicales; family Limnanthaceae; genus Limnanthes; species Limnanthes douglasii. The sequence goes on from JAUPFV010000005.1 coordinate 98,284,949, forward strand.
AAATTTGAAACCAAGCAAGAAATATGTCATTTTTTGAATAACTTTTTTTATCTTTTATTAAATAATTCCGATTTCAAAAATTGAAATTAGTTCACGTGCATAATCACCTGAATCTGACTTTTACTGTTTTGAAATAATATCTAAACATTATAGTGCTATCTATTTGAACATATTTTACCTAGTTTAGGATTTTAAAGTCTTAGATCGTCGAACCAAATTTATTGGAGTATCGTCGATGTATGTCGAACCAGATTTTACAGTTTTAGCTAGTTAGATTCGTGGATGTATTTTTGTTTTGATTATAACATATCAGCTAGTCGACCCAGATTCGTAGGAGAAGCTTTTTTGGTAATAATAAATAATTGGTAAAATAATGTAAAAATCGTTTTCGACGAAAATATTTTATAGATTGTTTTCATAATAGTAAGATCTCATCTTTTTTTTTGTAATAAGTATAAGATCATTGTAATATTTTCTAAATATCTCACATGTTATAGCCTCACACGTCTCGCATCTTCTTCTCTAAACGAATCACATCTTCTATTAAAAAATATATGTACTACTAAAACATGCGAGACGTTTAGAAATATTATACGTTTCGCATATGCGAGACAATAACCTTTTTATTTGAAATATATGAGACTTTAACATATGCGAGACTATAATGTTTTATTTGAAATATGTGAGAAATATCATACGTTTCGCATATGTGAGACTTTAATATGTGAGATTAGGCCTGTATATTATGCGAGTCACATTGCTTGATCCTAATGTTTCTGAACGACTCATTGCAGGTAAGCAATGTCTAAAGCTCGAATGTTAATTTTTAAACATAATGGTCAAACTGAAATCATTCCGGTTCGAAAGTTTGAAGAACTTCAAAAGTATTCAAAAATATGTGGAAAGTAGATAAGATATGTTGGTTAGAGATAATTACAGTATTATCTTCTATTGCGGTGATAATAGGAATTGTTTATTCACGAATGGAACGAATTTTGTTGGTTTCCTAGGTACTAGTTGACGTTGATCGTTTAAAAAGTCTTAGTTTTCTTATAAAATAATATACGAAAGATAAGGTTCCTTAAGAAATATGTAAATAGTATGACTTAAGTTAATCTGAAGCCTCAAATAATCAATTAATTAGTTTGGAAAGTAGTAATAGTTTAAGTATTTTTTATTATAAAAAAATAACTTGCTACTACTATTTAGGTTGATGCGATTATAGGTGTTGTTCAAGTTTTTTATCAAGGTGTTGCAGCTCTAAGGTTAGCTTCATCTCGCTATGTCTTAGAGCATAGTCTTTCTTAACATACATACATAATACAAGATCTAAGATAACTGCTTATTGTGAAAATAAAGTTTTAACTAGATGTAAATGGAGACTTTATGCATCGCTTGACTCTACCACTGGATTCATAATCATTAAGAGGTTTGGTAAACTACATACTTGCAGCCCCGTTGTTCCCGAAGAACGTATGAAACATTTGACATCCGAGTTCATTGCTATATAAATTCATGATTGTATTAGGTCATGCTAATTCTATGATAGTGAAAAGTGTAAAATTATTTGTTAAACAGGACTACAGTTTAATTATTTACCATTTCTCATGGAATACCTTAGAGAAAGTAAATTTCCAGAGATAATTTTACTTCGTTGAATTTACTTAAGGGATATTTGAAAAGATTGAAGAGTGGTGATATTACGACCGACTGTCATTTAGAATATACTACATGTAACAACTTCAAGCGATGTTTCTTGCCGAAATCCGTATGCAAGATCGTGAGGGAAACCAACTCATTCAGTTAGAAAAGTTATAAGAATCCTAAACTACTGGTATGTGTAGAATAATTTCCTAGAGCATGGAACATAATGTTACACAAATTATGACGATCTATAGATTATTAAACACATGGTTCTTGTGTATCAACGTATATTGGGCTCCTTGGCCAATAACATGAGGCAGATTATCCCAACCGGTGATCGAAGTAAGAACCTGTATGATCAAGATGGATATTATATCACTATGAATGGTAATATCGCATCATAGTATGATGTATTTAATTCTCTTAATCAACTACACGATTTTAACATAAAAATGTAAACTTCTCGTTTATTTGTTCAAAAATTTCTGGAAGGGGAGCCACACAAGAGAAATCGGTAAACACGGGTGCTAAGAGGTCGTCATAAAGAGTGATCAGAGATTCAAACTTTCTATTCGAGAGACAATGTAGGAGAATAATTTCCTGAATTGCCGAATGGTTTCAGAAGAAGCACAATATGGCTGTATCCTGTGGGTACGCAAAACTACCGATAAATATAATCTGCATGAATCTTGAGGGGATTCGATTGTAAACGTGGTTCACATGCCATACGACATGGGAGATGAGTAGTCATCTACCAAATTTTAGGTATGGTATGGTGTTTCAGAATCGCTTCGAATTAGGTGTCCTATTAAAGAAGAGATGCTAAAAGACTACTTTAGTGATGACATAATGATCTTCACAAATGTGCTTGTGGCAGGAGTGTAGCTCGCACTGCACCCAATATTATACCATTTCTTTTTACTAGCTAGAATGCACCCAAGTTAAATGATGCTCACAATTGGAGACTACCAGCCTTCTTATTATTTATGAATTGGCCAAACATCAATTTGCGATAAAAGAGTTACGACTATTGCACATATCAAGGCGGCAAAGGATAACCCATACTATTACATGTTTATTCTATGATAATATAAGGCTTTCATGGATCTTTCGCATGTCGAGGAGAATAATTGAGGATGTTTTATCTTCGTTATCGGTGCAAGAGAAGCCGAAATTCTTGCAAGCAAGGGTTCATACACAACACTTAAGGATACAATAATCAGTTAATTTAATCTATTTGGTAGTTACGTATATGCCTGACTAAATAACCCTTAAATATTATTTTTATTGATATGGTATTCTCATCGTTTTCCTAAAAGATATGACTTAATGGGAAGAAAATTATGCAACCTAATCGAGCGTCACTCCACGGAAGTGAGGGAATCTTATCCCATATTGTTCATTTTTGATAACTTCATTGGGCTTTGGTACTGTCCTAGGATAGATTAGAATTAACATGTGGTTTCTTCGTAGGGGTATGTAATAAAAATCTTGACTATTGGTATGTATGTTACTTCTGATACGAAGGGCGTTGAGGTGTATGTCATTATAAGGCTATTTCGTGAGGTATCATTGTAAGAAATATGTTGATCATCCAACATTTATCACTCTTGATGAGAAATGAACATGGTTCATGGTGGCCAATCATACAATGCAAGCTAAAACAAGAATAAAAGAGGCCAAAATCGTCGAGCTAGCTTCGAAGTGGAAGTAGTGTGATGAAGTAAACTTTGCTCGAAGGTTGGAGATAGTTGAAAAATATCTCCCTCATACTATATATCTCCAAAATATGTTGCATGCATTGGGAGGATACCCTCTAACAAGTCAAATGCCACTATGTTCATGCCTGACGTGTCAGGAGATGTAGGGAATTCTACACTTACCCCTCGTATCTTGTTCTTGGAAGAAGATGATCCATTGACACGTTCTCGGTGATCCCTCTTATAGTTACTGACATAGTATCGTATATGTTGTTATTGTTACAATAAATAAAAATGCATTATGATATATTTGTGTTAGACTTTGTAGTTGGGAAAGTAGAGGTCATGCTCAAGGTAAGTTCACGATTCTTCTTAATGATTTTATAAGTATAACAAAAAATATGTAACTAAACATAAGCTTTTAGTAGGCTATGTTTAATGAATTTGATATGGTCTCCACCGTTGAGTCAAATGTAGTGTGGTTTATTTCTGTTGGAGGGTAATTTAGTAAAGTGTTTTCATAATTTAATATTTAAGGTAGAGTATAGTGAAATAATTAAGCTGGTTTCTTGTATTAAATTCTGATCACCCTCATTGATGAAAGTGGTTTGGGTATTTATACTTAATTAATGACCCATGGGCCTATCGGGTCGGATTGTGGAGTTGGGTCAAGTTTAAGAACCCATTAGCCTAATATGCGAAATGACCAGTACCTAGCTTAGTCATATTCCATTACATTTGTCCTGGTCGGATTGTCCGAACCGCCCTTTGGATAAAAGCAAGATATAGTGTCTAAAATATCCGACCTTATCAAAACGAATCCAGGTATGATGCTAATTCCTTAACCGCTGATGACAATAGTAGTCGAAACTTCTAAAATCAGATTATGAGATTTTAAGAAAAGGTCGCTAGAGAAATCTCATGCATACATAGAGTTTAAACCAACTGTTAAAGAAAGGTCGTTATTTATGAATAGTCTTGGTTTGTTGTGTTGGAGAAGAGAGTCAATGAGTACAAGAAAAACTGAAACCCTTTTTGACATGTTGGAACGTAATTCGGAATAGATGAATGACCTGACAGTCAAGCTTGATTACTTAGTTGTGCATGAAAAAAAAAAAATCCGAACGAGAACCTCACAAGTCTGCGCTCATCAACATGCATAAACATTATGAAATTAGTATACGTAGGTATTCATGAGAAGTACTCCCTTATTATGGTCATTCACAAGATGTGGTCAGATATGGATTTTGATAATTTTTAAGATCTGGTCTGTAACAATCAAAGGCTAGTAGGCTGAGCTCGTTCTTAGTCAAATGCGCCCGAGAAGAGTCCACAAAAAGGAGAATCTCTAAGTGAGTCCCATATGACCATCATATCCCTCTTCTAGTATTGTGAGGAAGGAGGATTCGTTCCTCGGAGGGCTTGTTGTATTTTGTTTGATACTAGTAATGAGGTGGACATGCACCCGTTTGAATGATCGATTTTTTTTTTGTCAGCCACTATGTGATGGATGTATTTATATTCATGATTAATGTTTGTTTATTATAATCATACTTTTCACTGCTTGTTAATTGTAATAATAATTTTTCCTCCCTAGCTGACTTTGTGCATATATTTAATAATATGATGATTTTATTGAAGAAACAAACAATTTGTCGCTTGGATTATTTATAAATATTTTGTCACAACGACAAGTAATGTCAAATCTATTTTAGGGATGATCATTCTCGAATGTTCCTGACTTAGAACCAGACTTGCGGGTCATGTACATGCTGTTTGGACCCATGTGTCGCTTAACATAATTAATGCCCAGGCTCATAATATCACACAATGCGATGCTTAGCCTAGTTTTTTTCATAACATGATTGAAGCTCATACTAGTAGGTCACGAAATGTAGTTTGACGTTCAGACTCGGAACTCGCACATTGCAATTATTGTCGGACTAAAAATTCACTTAGTACGTTCAATGCTCAGGCATGAGATCCGCAATGCACAACTTATGCTCAGATATGGGATTCACATCATGTTAATTGTTTTGACATGACATCCATAATGTACAATTGATATTCGGGTATGGGAATCACACAAAATTTGGGTACTCTGGTACATGCTCTGATATGCACGATGAAAGCTTAGACACGTTAACCATGTAATACAATTAGTGCTCGTATGTGGAAGCCGTAATGCATAATGGATTGTTGGATACATTAGTCACGCAACGGTTTTGGTGCCCGAACACAGGAGCCGTAATATACAAAGTGATGTTCAGAGATGACCGTTGCACAAAATATTTTCTATCAAGACACATAAGTTAATTATGTTTCTTTAAAGGTCAGACTGCCTAACAAAATCTTATGTTATGGCTCTGAGGATGCTATTCAATCAACATTGTATAACAACAATATTAGGGGCTTACACAAAACGTACTAATGATAGCCTTACTCATTGAAAACTACTCGTATCATATCACAAAAGTAGAGACAAGTGCACTAATTGTACAAAATATGTATAGATTAAACAAAAATATTATAATTTGTAGAAATTAATAAATATACGATAAATAACATTAAGAAGGTTATATAATATATCATATAACCTTAGGAAGTGTTCCATATTTTAAAGGTGGGGGTGAGGATATCCCTCTGTATCAACTAACTTATAAATATCGATATTTTACCTTAGTTGTTACAATATAACGTAGTTTGGACCCATGTGAGGACTTGATTTTTTTTAAATTCATGAAATCGTATTTTAGAGTCGTACATGTTTCATAATAGCATTTAGTAGTGCTCCATTCAGATGTGCATTTTTATTTTATTTTTCTCGACTAGGTCAATACTAGATAAATCTCATTTTAAAAATGACTGAAAATATGAAAATGTTCACTCATCGGTTAATATATCTTTTTTACGATGGGCTTGTAATAGGTACTCTCGGTTGCATCTGCACAGTTGCTAATTGAAAAAAGTTGTAATAAGTTTTCCATAAAACGCAGTTCCAACGGGTTGGCAACGAGATTATGTTTCTAATTTGACCCTAACAAAAACCGGTCTTGTCGTGGTAAACCCATGTAAATACGTTACAAAATATCAGACCAATATTTATGTCACATTATTTGAAAGTTGTTGCTAATGTAATTGGATTTTGTTGCAATTGAATCATCTTAACCAGCAAAAAAATTACTATTAAAAAATAATAATTTTAATTAGTAAAACTAATAAGCATCTTAAATAAGATCATAAAATATAAAGTTCATCAATAAAACTATTGATTAATACTATAAACAATATCAAATTTTGTTCTTGAAAGTCGATCTCATCTTCATAATTATAGACTAATTTTATGTATTAAAGATATTTTGGATGAGAGCTGATCATATATGCATTTTTATATTTATAATAAGTATGTTCTCTGTGCATCATATTTTAAAACAAGTATGAACAATCAGGTCATAGACCATTGTTGTATGCATAGGTCGACTCAAAATATAATTATGCATTTATCTTTCTAATATGAGCAAACAAGTGAAATTAAATATTGGATGGTTTCATTAAGGTTGCCATAAAATTATCAAATCCACTAAATAGAAGGTTTGATTGTTTTTAGAAAGTGATGGTGAACCAACATCATATTCCTTAAATAGCTAGTTCACATAAGTAATGCATATCATGTTGGCCTAAATATCTCTTCTAGAGATTATGACGAATCCATTCATATGAATACTTGTCCGGCCTTAATATTTGGGAAAGTTAGATTGTATGTCAAATATTTTACCTGAATATTTGGTTAAGTTGTTTACTTACTCTATATATTTCATTTTCTCTTGTAACTTTTGGTTAGTAATAGACAACAAGTTAAAGAGGGCTATTGATGTTCTATTCGTGTATGTGATCAAGTTTAGGAGTGTAAAATTGATATGATTCTTTGTATGAATCTCAATTATATATACCATTGGACTAGAGAGAATGGGCCACCTCTTCTCGAAGAAGAGAACTTCTAATGAGAAGTTTTGATTTGAAAAGTGTGAAGGGTCCAATTTTTTGAGTTTATTTATATTACATAAAATGATCATTCAAGTATTTTTTTTAAGTTTTGTATGTATTACAGATATGTTTCTCATTTGGATAATATTTTTGTTGAGTTTTCAATACCCAAATTAAGGAATTTTTTGTGAAACTTCACATGTTTAAATATAAAAGATAATGATAACTCTATATACTTAAATATGAATATATATATATATATATATGAGCATATTCTAGAGATGACTTTTATAGGCACTAAGATGAATGTACTTCATTTTTATTTCTCAATGAGGTGGTTGTAACTTATATTTATATGTTGCTCCATGCAGAGTTTGTCTATGATGTGAAATGGGACATTAGAGCTCTTATTATTAACCTCACGGAGGATAAAAAAAGATTAAGAAATTTAACATGGCAAATACGGTTAGGCTAGTTTGAAAATGACATATGATTTTTTTTATTTGCACATAATGCAAGTAGATATTATGGTTCCAAGTGTTCTGATCCAAAGAAGGAAAAAGTTAAACGCAAAAATATAAACTGTTATTAATGAAAAAACCTGCACCACATATGTAAGGACTGTGAGGACTGAAAAGTTCAGAAGATGAGACACATAGTTTTTTTCTAAATTTAATGTAGTTTGGAGTATGATCACTCTTACACTCTTATCTTTATCGTTATAGGGGAATAATTAAGCGTGAATTGTGTCTTCTTAATATATTCTTATTAAATAAAAAAACTAACTTACCGTATGAGTTAATCAACACATACAAAATCAATTATGTTTACCTAAAGGCAAGTCTTATTAGACAATTGAGCATAAGATCATGTTTAAAATAGTAATTTATTACTTGATAGGATAGTTGATGAGTCAATAATTATTGGGAGAATATATTTGGGATCTTGAGTCAGATGTGACTAGAGAGAGAAAGTGTAGAGAGATAAAGAGTGAATTCGTAAGAGTAATATTCAATCCCTTTTTTAGGCAAGTGGGTCACCCTTTTATAGTAAAATAAGGAGGACCCATTTAAGCTCTTAGTAGGCCGTTCATCACACATCAATGAGGCCCCTCTACTACTTTTATCTTTGCACATTGGTCCTCGAAGGACTTTGAATACTCTATTGATCATGTCAAATACTATTTACTGCGTTTTTACCCTTACTACTTGGATCGGCGAATTCCGCCCTCATCAGTAGCCCCCCAGTCTTCGGGAGCTTTAGGAGCGGAGACTCGTGAAAAAGTTATTGCCAATCGTCCGACCTCATTTCAAAATTCAGGCTCTGTTAGTTTTGGTTTCCCGATGCTCGGGGCTTCCTCATCGGTCACCTTCCCGCACCTCTTCTTTCTGTTCTGCTGGGCTTTTAATCCCAGGCCTCTCGTGATGGGCCTACCCTTTTTACCGACCGGGGCAGCGACGGCCCAAATTGACGTTGGGTTTGTGACGAGTTGCTTATGTCAGTCCTTGTCAGTTGGCGGTCGGCACGTGTCATCTGCTAATGGGTCATTCCTCTGTCAGACTAGGCTCCTAGGGAGACTCTTCGCCTTCCCGCTGTGTTTTCGTCGATTGGTATCCCCCGATCTTTCAACCCTTCCTATAAATACCCCAAGGTCCTTAGTGTCTCTCAGAGGCATTTTAGAGAGAGAAAACGCTGTCCGACCATTTCTAGAGAGAGAGAGCATTCATCCGACCCTTCTTTGTTTTGGTATGCTCGTTGTATGAAACCCAGACGTTCACAGAAAAAACCAACCAAGAAGAAATCCGAGTGGAGTTTCGAAGAGTGGTCTAGCATCGGAGATAGAGCAGAAGAATACCGTCGAGCTGGTCTGATCTGGGGGTCTAATTCTAAACCTTTCGTTCCCACTCCACTTCCTCACGATCCCGTTCTCGCCACTCCGATTCCCGCAGAATCATTCCTTGTATCCGACCCTCCGGTTTCTCCAAGTCCCGAGGCTAGTCTATCCCCTGAACCCATTATCCTTTCCTCCAGCGCCAGTTCCTCTCACTCCCCAACAGTCGGGGTCGGAAATCCGTCCTTAGTTTCCGCCGACTCGCCCGCTTCCCGACGTGCCCGTAAATCCACGTTCTTGATAATGGGAGAAAGTGATCCCTCTAAGTCCACCACGGGAGGTAATAGTCCTGAAATGGTTCAACTTACGCCCTCTATTAGAGGGCGTCAGACCGGTATTAACACTGCGGTCACTTTTTTAGGTTTGCCCAAACTTCGGCTAACACCCGAGCAAGCGGAGGAGGCTCATAGGGCCATGGCGCGTAATGCTGCCGAAGCTTCTTCCTCTCGGGTCCGACCATCAGAAACAGACGCTGCCAGCGCCCGAAGTTCTAGTCAAGTGCCAGCCCAAGAAGCTGGAGAGTCGGAAGTTGATGTCGCTCCCGCAGGGGTCTGTATTGCTGCCGCTGGCCACGCGGCTAACCCCCAAGATGACCCTTTGCCCGAGGAGGTTGCGGCTGTTATTACCACCAAGTACTTCAGCTGGCTTCTAACCCGGGACGTGGTTTCTCTTTTCGAAGGGAAGTACTTCTACTTCCCTGAGTCCGATCATAGTGAATTGCTAATCCGCTGGGGAATTCCCGAGTGCGTCAACGTCCGGTTCCCGACCCCCGGGGAGACCCCTGTTCACGTCAGACCCAGGGAGATTGTGGTGTTCACTGAATTGTTCAATTGGGGTTTGCGATTCCCCTTAGACCCTGAGATTGCGCTCTATTTCTGCACCCTCCAAATCTGTTCGTCGCAGCTGACGCCAAATGCTTGGTATACCCTGATGTCCTGCATCATGGCCTCCCGCCTTTCCGGTCGAGCTATGCCGATGGAGGAGTACATTGCCATGTCGGGTCTGTCGAAATCCCCGAAGTCCCCATTCTTCTACTCCTCTCTTGGCAACAAGTGGAAAATTGTCAACGACTTCTTGGAGGGGGACAAGGGGTGGAAACACCGGTTCGTATTCCTGAGCGGGTGCTGGGAGAACGGGCTTCCATATACTACGGAGAACCCGAGGCAACTGCTGCGGACCTGGGTCCATGATGGTACTACCCTTCTCATTATATATATATATATATTGTTACTTACCGACCCTTCACGCAGTGTCGAAGGACTGGTTGCAGGGGGTGAAGAAGGACTACTCGAAAGATGCCGAGGCTACTTTCGAAGTGCTGAAAAGCTACTCCCGAAAGCACTGGGGTCGGGGCATGCATCGCACCTTCATAGATAAGAACCTGTTCATGAGCAACCTCTGGCGTTGCTCATCCGAGGTTCTTTCCCTTGAACAGCTGCGGGATCCCCCGAATCTGGATGACGTGGTCGCCCGCACTGGTCTTCCCGGTTACATTCTGTATCCGCCCAAACGCAACAAAGCGCCCAGCAAGCGTCCAAACGACGAGGACGAAGAGGGGGAACGGGATGCTGGGACCGAGGTGTTTGGTGAACCGATCATGGCGGAGGTGCCCGTGGCAGGGCAACCGGGCGCAGGTCAGAATCCGACCTTGGTGCAAAAAAGGAAAAACCGCGCAGAAAAGGGGGGACCTAAGGTGAAGAAGACCAAGACTTCGACCGAGGGTGCGGAAGTTGTTATGGTGGGGACGGGTACTTCAGGTCCCGAACTTCTAGATCTGGTTGATGACGCTGGAGACCTTCCAAAGACCGCCGTTGTGTCAATTCCAGATGACGCTGAGCCCCCCGAGTCTTCAAACCCCGACGCATCTTCGTCGAGTGGCCCAAAATTTCCAGTGCTGACGATGCTTGGTAGCCCGCACCCCTTTCCTCTTCGGAGCACTGATGGTCTGGCGAAAGCTGCCAAGGAGGCCCAGGTGCTGGCGGAAGGTCGGGCTGCCGAGGCGATGACTGCCGCGGAGGAGGCGACGAAGGCGTTGGAGCTGGCAAAGAAAAACTCGGAGGACGCGGTGAAGGTAGCGGAGACAGCGAGGAAAACCGCGGAAGACCGCGCTGCAGCTTTGGCACTGGAGGTCCAGAAGTCGAAATCCTCAAACGTTGCCTACCTCAACCGGTGTAGGCAATGGTCGGAGAAAGAGACTGTGGATGCCAAGGCCGCATACGTGCTGTCACTCCACAACCGCTATCCAGACCTCCGCCTTGGATCGCTGTGGCTAGATGTTCCAGAGAAAGACCGAGCCGATGGAGTCGACTGCGGGGAATCCGATGAAGCTGATGAGGAAGAAGAAGATGACGACGTGGATGGGGACGAAGACGGGGACCAGTGACACCGTGCTCCACCTTTTGTGTGTTTTTTTTAGTTGTGTAACTCTTCGGGGCCAGAGGCCCCTCTGTTTATTGTTTTGGGTGAACCTTTCTAACTTTCTTTTTTGGGGGCCACGCGGCCCCCTGTGACCATATATTGAATCTCCTGCTATTTATTTTCGCACACCGTGACTCTGCGTGTTAAAGGCATCTATGTAGAGCGGTAAAACCGAAATTTTTTTCCCTAGGGTTCTGTAGATCGAGTTGAGCTCGAAAGTTTTTCCAGAGGGTCGGGAAAACTAATATGTAGATCGGTAAAACCGAAAAACCTATTCAAGGTTCTGTAGATCGAGTTGACCTCGAAAGTTTTTCCAGAGGGTCGGGAAAACTAATATGTAGATCGGTAAAACCGAAAAACCTATTCAAGGTTCTGTAGATCGAGTTGAGCTCGAAAGTTTTTCCAGAGGGTCGGGAAAACTAATATGTAGATCGGTAAAACCGAAAAACCTATTCAAGGTTCTGTAGATCGAGTTGTATTAATAGAAATGGACGACGTCCAGCTCGTCAGCTGTCCGAAGTCGCAACGATTTAATATTTGGAAGGCAAAAAACTTTTTGATTAACAAAAACGTGGGTCGGGTTTGGCTGATGCCTCGTTAAAACCTCCTCGCGCCACCGAGGTAGGAAAGAGTGCATCCCCGACCGTTTACAAATCTGAACCAAGTTGATCGGAATGCGAAATACAACGTGAATTACAAACTATTCTAGATACAATTTCAAGTGCTCAATATTCCATGGTAGCCTTAAGGAGTGTCCGAGCCGATTCTGCAGGCGGTACGTCCCGCTCTTGATTTTCTCGACAACTTCGTAGGGTCCCTCCCAGTTTGGGGCGAGCTTTCCGAGGCTTTTGTCCTTTGTGTGAAGAAAAACGCGTTGCAGAACCTTATCTCCGACCTTAAACTCCCGACGGCGGACTTTGGCTGCGTATCGACTTCTCATTAAAGTTTGGTAGTGTAAAGAATTTAAATGGGCGCGGTGGCGCTTCTCTTCTATGAGGTCGAGCTCGAGTCGTCGGCTGTCGTCATTCGTCTCCTCCTGATAAGTTCCGACCCTGAAAGAAGGAAAAATAGATTCTGCGGGAGTGACTGCGTCCATACCATACACTAAAGCGTAAGGCGACTCTTGGGTAGCCGTGCAGGGTGTGGTTCGGTAAGCCCACAACACTTCTTGCAAGTAGTCCGGCCATTTTCAGGCCTTTCCCTCGAGGTTCTTTCTGAGGCCATCCAGAATGGTTCGGTTTGTTACTTCGACCTGGCCGTTGGCTTGTAGATGAAAAGGAGCAGAGAAACATTGTCGGATATTATAAGTGGTGCAGAACGGCTTCATCTCCGCACTATCAAACTGTGGCCCGTTGTCCATAGTTAGCCGCTGGGGCACTCCGAACCGGCAACAAATGTTCGCACAAATGAATTTGACAATATCTTTGGTCTTCGTGGCGGAGAGAGGTTCGGCTTCGACCCACTTGGAGAAGTAATCTACTGCCACGACAATCGTCTGCCTTCCTCCCGATGCCGTTGGTAATGGTCCGACAAGGTCGATTCCCCAGCGGTCAAAAGGCACCCCTTCAGATATGGATTCTAGGGGAGCTGCGGGTACGTTGATGGCGTTCCCGAACCTTTGACACGTATCACAGGTTTTGACTATTTGTCTTGCGTCCGCCGTTATTGTCGGCCAATAGAATCCCGTAAGAAAAATTCTCCTAATCAGAGCCTTGTATCCGCAATGCGCCGCGCCTTCCCCATCATGTAGTTCGGACAAGATTACCTGGGATTCGTTGAAACCTAAACATCGAAGCAGAGGTCGGCTAAAAGATTTTTTGTACAACACATCCCCTAAAAGGACGTAGCCCCGTGCTTTGTTGCGCAATTTTCGTGCTGAGGCGGTGTCGTCAGGAAGCCGACTTTCAGCCAAGAAAGAGATAATACCCCGCCGCCAGTCTGAAGTTGCAACCGAAGAGATCTGGCATGCGATTTCAGGTCGGTTAGCCAACTCATGTCGTTTAACAATGGACGGGCTTTCTTGCTCTATTACCCATGGATAACTGGTAGAGCAGGAAATCGTTGCCAAAGAATCCGCTGTCGTGTTTTCGCTTCGCGGTACATGCTCGTAAGTGATTTTGTCAAAAGAAGCGGCCAAAATTCTTAATGCCGCAAGGTACTGTACCAGGTGTTCCTTCCGAGCCTCCGCACTTCCCGAGGCTTGGTTTATTAGAAGTTGGGAGTCGCTTATGAGTTGTACTTGTCTTGCCCCGCACACCTGTGCCAACCATAACCCTGCCAAAGCAGCCTCGTATTCAGCTTCATTGTTCGACGTGTGGAAACCAAAACGGATGGCCTGGAGCATGCTTACACCCGAGGGAGTTACAATTTGGACTCCCGCCCCACAACCACTAATGTTTGCTCCCCCATCGGTGCGGACGGTCCATTCGCCCTCTGCTGTCTCTTGTGAAGGCGCTTCCTGTTCGGGTCGTTCTGAGTGAAACTCGACTAAAAAATCGGCCAAGACCTGGCCTTTGATAGCTGTTCGGGGTTCAAATTCAATGTCGAAATCCCCCAATTCTACCGACCACTTGGATATTCTTCCGGACATATCTGGTCGTTGAAAAACGTATTTTAGCGGAAGTGATGTGCGGACGACAATAGGGTGGGCTTGGAAGTATAGTCGCATTTTCCGCGCTGCTGTTACCAGAGCCAGCGCCATTTTTTCCAGTTTGAGGTACCGAGTTTCGGCGTCCAGCAAGCTTTTGCTCACATAGTATACCGCTGTCGGAGCCGGCCCTGATTCGCTGATTAGAGCTGCGCTGACCGCATAATCCGTGACCGCAATGTAGAGGAAAAGGGTTTCCCCCGCAGTCGGCTTGGTGAGGCGGTTCAGGGTCGATAGGTACTCTTTGATCCCTAAAAACGCCTTGGTACACTCAGGAGTCCAAACAAAATTTTTCGCCTGTCGTAGGACCTGAAAAAACGGAGCGCATTTATCAGATGATCGAGAAATGAAACGATTTAGGGCGGCCAGACGCCCGGTCAGAATCTGAACTTCTTTCACACTTCGGGGAGGCGTCATGTCGGCTAGGGCTCGGAGCTGAATAGGGTCTGCTTCGATACCCTTCACGCTGACGAGGAATCCCAAGAACTTCCCTGACCGGACCCCAAAAGAACATTTTTCCGGGTTTAACTTAAGGTTTATCCCTCGCAAGTTATCAAAAGTTTCTTTGAGGTCGGCAAGGTGGGCCACATCGGTCCCACTTTTGACCAACATGTCATCAATGTACACCTCCATATTCCTCCCGATCTGACCTTCGAATGTCCTGTTGACTAATCTTTGGTATGTCGCGCCCGCATTCTTCAGTCCGAAGGGCATTACCTTGTAACAGTATAGCCCCCGACCCGTGATGAACGTGGTATTCTCCTGATCCGCGGAGTGTAGCTTAATTTGATTGTAACCGGCATAGGCGTCCATAAACGATAGCAACTTGTTGCCCGACGTCGAGTCCACCAGTTGATCGATCCTCGGCATTGGGAAAGGATCCTTCGGGCACGCCCGATTAAGATCAGTAAAGTCTACACACATCCTCCATTTGCCGCTTTTCTTTTTGATGAGTACGGGGTTAGAAATCCATAAGGGGTACTTTGCTTCCTCGATATGTCCGATGCTGGTCATTCTCTCAACTTCCCGCAGAATTACATCTGCCTTTTCGGGGGAAAAAGCCCGACGCTTTTGAACGACCGGCCTGACATTCCTGTTTATGGTCAACTTGTGGATCGCGAAGGATTCCGGTACTCCCGTGACGTCCCCGGAGCACCACGCAAACAAGTCAAGGTTCTCCCGGAGGAGGATCAATAACTGTTCCCTAAGGATCGGGAAAAGGTTCACCCCGACCCGCAGATATTTTCCAGCTGCAAAAGGATGCAGCTCACATTCTTCGTCTGTTGTCAAAAGACTTGGGGCCTCCCGGGGGTCGTCCACCGGCTGCGAACCCGGGGAGTCCCCCCTTAATTTCTATGCTTGAGCTGGAAATATATCTTGATCTTTCTTTGGTGCTAATGCCGCTCGGTAACATTCCCGCGCCGCTTTCTGGCTGCTCCTTACTACTCCGACGTTGTTTCCAACCACGTACTTCACACACTGATGGACTGTAGAAGTCACCGCATGCATGCGCGATATCCAAGATCGTCCAAGAATGGCGTTGTGCGAGGCCGGCGCGTCCACTACCACAAACAGAACCGTGACCTCCTTTTTAAATGGGCCGCGGCCTAACTGTACCACGCCCTCGAAATCTCCTACAACGTCGGCTGCCGAACCTGTAAACCCGACGATGGTGCGATCAGATCGCTCAATCACTGGCCGCGTTCGGAACTTGGCCAAAGTTGAAGCAAAGATGATGTTGGCCAAACTCCCGGTATCTACCAAGATACGCCGAACCTCCTCTCCCGCGATCGCTGCCCCGATCACAATGGCATCCTCGTGAGGCCCGGCTAA
The DNA here is from genome assembly GCA_036936605.1 of Limnanthes douglasii subsp. nivea. Classification (NCBI taxonomy): domain Eukaryota; kingdom Viridiplantae; phylum Streptophyta; class Magnoliopsida; order Brassicales; family Limnanthaceae; genus Limnanthes; species Limnanthes douglasii. The sequence goes on from JAUPFV010000005.1 coordinate 98,301,066, forward strand.
GTCCCTCATGTCGTCGTCATCGAAATGCAAAATTGGCGAGGGGGCGCTTCTGGTTTGGAAGCAAGTTCTGGCTTCCAGCTGGGTGGTTAAGTTGACGATGTGCCTCTTCCTAGAGGAATGTGTTATTCCCGCCATTGAATCCCTCCCGAAGATGGTCAATGATTCGAAAAGATTACGAAGGCCTTGCACTTTACCGACGCTCTCCTCTACTTCTTCCTCGACGACTCCGACAATATTGTGGTTGGCTTCGGGGTCGTCGTAGTGCAGAATCGGGGAAGGGACACTTCTGGTTTTGAAGCAAGTTCGGGTCTCCAACTGAGTGGGTTGGTTGAAAACTTTCCCTTCCCTAGATGAGCGTGTGGCTCCCGTCGTAGAACCTCCTCCGAAGATTGCTAATGACTCAAAAGTTTCACAAAGGATACGCACGCTACCGACGCTTTCTCCGGCCTCCTCCTCAATGATCCCGATGATATTGCGATTGGCTTCGGGGTCGAGGTACTCAACCGTAACGTCGAAATGGTCGGTCACTTCTGAAATTGCCATGGTCGTCTCCGGCTTTGGTACGATGACCACTTCTTTTGAGGTCGGGGCATGTTGGGCCTTCTTGACATACTCTAACAGGTTCCCATGCTCTATGAGCATCTGTATTTCCTTCTTCAAGGCTATGCAATCCTTCGTGTCATGACCGACGTCCTCATGGTAACGGCAATAGCGATTATTCCTTTGCTCCCGAGGCGTCGGGATAGGGAAAGGTCTTCGGAACATCCCGCTCTTCTTGGTTTTTTCGTAGATTGATGACACACACTCCGTGAGGTCCGCGAAGTAGGCTGACCGTATCCATTTGTTGGATATGGGTCGAGAGACCGCCTGCCCAGTTTGTTTTGGCCTTAGACCAGACGGGGTCGGAGATTTAGTTAACACTGGTGTGCTCGGGTGTATCGTGCTAACTGGTTGGGCCGACCTGGCGTAATCTGATCGGGAACCCTGCTTTATCACGACCGACGCTTGGGCGCTCTGTTGGATCTGTGCTGCCAGCTCAGACGCTTCTGTTTCTTCAATCAATATCTGCTTCTCTATCTGTGCCAGCAGTGCGGAAAAAGTGAACGCTTGCTTCTTGGTCACAGCTTGCTTCATAGGTCCCGGGAGCAAGCCCAAACGAAACGCCGTTAGAGCCACATTCTCTTCACAATGGTCCAGGTCGGTTTTAGCGTCAATGAACCGCCTGGTATAGTCTCTGAGGCTCTCCCCCGGCTTCTGCCGACAATTCATGATAGTATCTCCGTTGGCGCGGAAACTCTTACTTCCCACGAAGTGCTGCCCAAATATCGCCCAGAAAGTTCCGAAGTTCCGGATGCAACCCTGCGGCAACCGGTTGTACCATTTAGAATCCCTATCTTTGAAAGTCATAGAAACGGCTCTACACAGGAGCTTGTCATCGTTGTCGAAGCTTAGCATGAAGTTCTTGAAAGCCTCCAAATGGTTATCCGGATCCTTTTTCCCGTCGTATTTTTCCAGCTTGGAAATGTCAAATCACCTCGGGAGTCGCCCCGCTAATATCTCATCGGACAACGGGGAGGCCCTCCAGTTGACTCCGAGCTCAAAAGCTCCTCCCCGAGACCTTCGGTTCTAACTCCATAGAGCCCCTCGGCTCCCGGGCTGACGAATTGGCTACTGGTTCTGTATCCGTGGTTCCGGCTATTCGACGGCTGCCACGGAACTGGCGGCAATATTTCCCGCTCTTCGCGACTGGCTGCGTGCGTTTCTTCCTTCTCAAAAGATACCGGGGTCGGCTTATCAGTGCCGCCCTTCTTATACTGCGGGGGATCTGCCCGGGACCCTCGAAGGCGTCAGGATCGACTCTTTTGGGTTCGTTGGACTCTTTCCCGCCGCAGATATTCTCTGCCCGACGAGTCGTCTGAGGGGTAGTCTGATGTCAAGGTCTGACGGCTCTCATGGTTCCGACGAGTCCTGACGGCCTCTTCATCGTCGGGGAGGGAGTCTCTGTAATACCTGACAGGTCGGGCCTCTATTTGTGGATCGGCGCCACGGCCAGCTGCCCCTCGATCCTCCAGGATGGGCCCTTTGCCCTTTCCTTCCCGGGCTCGTTTCTCACCCAATGCCCGCTCCCTTTCTTCTTCTAACCGAGCAATGTCCTCGAGGAGTTGCTTTCGGGTCATTATCAAAGTCGACCGTTTGTCCCGTCCGCCGTGCCATTCCCGACCAGGGACTCCCGTGCCTTCCGAACCAGAGACGGTTCGGGAGACTTCTCTACCGTCCCTCTCTACCGCCGCTTCGCTATTCATCCCGAAAAATGTGATTTTAAAAGAACGAAAGATTCCTTTTCGGTATCACTGTTCCCACAGACGGCGCCAATGATGAGTCAATAATTATTGGGAGAATATATTTGGGATCTTGAGTCAGATGTGACTAGAGAGAGAAAGTGTAGAGAGATAAAGAGTGAATTCGTAAAAGTAATATTCAATCCCTTTTTTAGGCAAGTGGGTCACCCTTTTATAGTAAAATAAGGAGGACCCATTGAAGCTCTTAGTGGGCCGTTCATCACACATCAATGAGGCCCCTCTACTACTTTTATCTTTGCACATTGGTCCTCGAAGGACTTTGAATACTCTATTGATCATGTCAAATACTATTTACTGCGTTTTTACCCTTACTACTTGGATCAGCGAATTCCGCCCTCATCAATAGTCACAACTCAATAAGTTATAAGTTTTACTCTCCCATATAGATATATTTTCTAATAGGAAATGGTTCAAACCGACATATTATTTTTAATAAGAATTAGAACTAATTCATTTGGTGGCTAACTTGATAATTTCTAGATATAGTAAGTTTTTCAGTAATATCCTACACGTTAATAATTTCAGCACCCCAAATATTTCAATTTTTTCCTTTTCAAGAAGAAAATATTGATGTTGTTTTTAGTTATCAAACTCAACAACCTTAAGACATTGTGTAACATGATGAGCTTATAGTGCATAGATACACTAGAAATGGAAGAAGTGGCATACTTTGAGATTATATGGTATTCTTAAATAAACATGATAAGTATTCTAAGTTCCCCAAATAACTACTAATGATAATTTCCTTATTAAGTTAGTGTCCTGAAAAATATTAGATATTAAATTCACATAGACTTGTACATACGTTACTCCAATTATAAGTTCTATGTATGTCACGTTTGTATCAAGCTAGGCATATCGTTTGTAGTAGAAGCGATTGGTAGGTTCCTAAGCAATATGGATGTTAACCACTAGTCAACTAGTAAAAAAAAGTCTACTACAAGTTGAAGGAAACCAATAAATATGTGTTGACATATAAGAGGTCAAACAGTTTAACATGTTATTCGAATGCTGATTTTGTCATTTTTGAGGATATTCAAAAGTCTACAAATGGATATGTATTCATTATTGTTGGAGGTATAATTTTGTAGACAAAACATACTTTTGTAGCATGTTTGAAACGTCAAAATTCGCATTGTGCCTTATGACTTTTTTCACAATATGACGTAAAGTTGAAGGAGCCAAAAGACAACTTCTTCACTGATATGAAAATAGCCTAACAATTATGCTCTCAAACACAAAAAATAACTGAACCAACTCTAAGCATACAAAGATTAATCTTTTCACTATTAAAGAGAGATATCATAATGACATATCGATACGAATTTCACGGTTGCAGATCCTTTTAGTTATGCATTACCACACTCGATCTTCACGAATATACTGTTTGCATTGATCTCTTTACTTTTGAGGGTATTTAAATTCAGTGAGGGTTTTATATCAAAATATTTAGTTTACTTTTAGTAGGTTTCATAACTACTATTAGTTTGGTTTTGCATGTATACTTTCAGATAAAAAATATAATGTTTTTTTTGTTTTTTTTCGTGATATTTTAATTCAACCTAGAGATCTCACACTAAGTTAATTAGACCAATTAGGAATCAACATGTATTGATTACATAGTCATATGATTCTCATTCTACATATCGTGAGAAGTCTAAGTTCATTTAAGTTATAACTGTGAACGTGATTGATGTAAGAACTATTCATCTCAAGTGGCACAACCCTTTTAACTATTTGGTGATTATTATATAAAGTGATAAGACATTTTAGATTATCTGGCAATCGAGTTGTATCATTTAGTGAACACTTCAATAAATACATTTAGTATGTACAAAAATTCAAGTGGAAGATTGTAAGAATATTCATAACTACTGTATATATTGCTGTAATAATTAAATGTAATCCTTTTTAAATTAATTTTAATTTAATTGGATAAAAATAAGATAATATCATGGATAATTTATTATATAGATACTTTTTAAAGTAAAACATATTTTGATGAATAACTTTTCAATCCAATATTTTAGTTATTGGATTCAATAAATCCATTAGAAGTTATGGTTATATCGAGCGAGGATGATGAAAGTTTCTCCAAATGAATACTTTCTTGATCTCCAAGAAAGCCTTTTGCCTTCTTTGCTTCATTGAATTGCTGCATTCAATGTCATGATCTTCCGTTTTCATTCTCTTCAGTTCTCCATTCTCACGTGCCTCCCTCATTTCTCATTGGTAGCTCGCCATATTATTAATGAAGATTATCGTCTCTTTGTTCTCAAGCATAAAGAACATCTATGAAATTAATGGAAAAACTTATGAATAGAGTTATCTCAAACTCTGAAATAAACCAAACTATCCAATAAAAAGATAAACCAAAAGCCACAACGACGTTAAAGAAATCTTATGAAGAATTCTTTAGCCAATCAACCAAAGACAATGAATTCATACCATCATATGTCCATCATAAAGAAATCCAATCTCTTTATTCTCAAAACAAAACAAAGAAAAGCTTGTAACAACAACAAAATTCACATTAATAGACAAAATTTTCACACGTATTCCTAATAAATACCTTCTAACAAAAAATTATAAATGAACGCAGGTTTACTGGTGAGTATAACATATCAAATTGAGAGTCTCATCACATCTTACTCGAATTCACGCTAAACGAAGATCGAAGTAAGATTTGGATCAGAAATGTTTGGACAATATGCCCTTCTTTGATGAGAATCCTCAAGTGAACACCTTTTTAACCCCAAGAATAGAAAGTCCCATTACTTTAAATAAGGATATCCAAGGTTTCTGAATGTATATTTAATGAGGCTATAATACAATATATTTATTCTTGTATAGGCCACCCCATAAAATCTTGGATCCCAAAGAAAAATACGGCTTTATACAATGCTTGCTACGTTTGGGTGGAAATAGATATAATACAGAAAATTCAGCACAACATCTGGGTTGGATTTGGTGATAAAGAGGGATGATGGCTTGAAATAAGCTACAAGATCCTTCCTAATTACTATCACTTGTGCAAAAACATAGGAGACAATCAAGACAAATGCAAGAAACATGAAATAATTCTTCATGATGTAGAAGAATGGAAGATACCTGATGTAGAGAACTCCAAAGATCCAGATTCTTTAGCTATCATTCCTCATAAGGTTAAGCCAATTATCATCATGCCTCAGCCTGATTAAAAATGGAAACAATACAAAAAACTCATGAATCTGTTAACATGACCCAAAACCAGAAACACTTCAGAACAGTTTCTCCAACTAAATCAGTCAACACCTTTCTTGATCATACAAAAGAATATAAGAAAAAAAGACTATCCTGTAGAAGTCAACATCCTTCCAGCCAAGTTGAGAATACAACTAACCATGAAGAAATCATAGAAGATATCAAATCTATTGACTATTGATGAGTTCGGATTCTGTCACCACTTCGGGCTGGGTCAGTTCAGACAATGTATACCTAACCGGACAGGGGCAGTTCGGACCCCATCATCCACTGGACTGTTCGAACAGAAACTAAAGTACTTAAATCATAATCACTTCTTGACTAAGCTGCCTACTCTCCTACTTAGAACTTATGGATCCTTAAGCTCGACCCGGGTCCATTAAACACGACCCGAGAGCCCATAAGGCCCAAATGTAAGGGTATAAATACCCAACCACCAATATTAAATGAGGGTAATGAAAATTAAATACAACAAGGCTGCTTAATTCTCCCTCTACACTCTACCAAAATATTAAATACCCTCAAACTTCCACACAGTACTAAGCCAAAATTATAAACTTACCCTCAAACGAAAATAAACCACACCAAATTGGCGACCACAGTGGGAGCATGACGGTGCCTGAATCAAGCATTCGAAACCATCAGAAAAGATTAGTCTGAATGAATCCGGATGCCCCGTAAGTACCACAAGCTTTGCTTGAAGTGGTGGGTGAGAATGATGAATATACCATCGAGGAGCGTGATAGATTAAAGGGCGATATAGAAGCTCTGAGGGCAGAGAAGGCTAAGATGGGCGTGAAAGAGAAGTTAAAAGCATCAGTTTCTCATCATACCGACAACCCTAGAGAGCATGAGCCTTCGAAGACTCATGTGAGTACCAAGAAGACCCATGCTAGCTCCAAAATGTCTCACCAGTCCAAGCTAGTGGAGAGTTCTGACTCAGACTCAGAATCTTCTGGTAGCTCTTCAGACGAGGATGGTGTTGAAGAGTCCTTATCCTCCAGCATTGATGAGGGCCGATCAAAAAAGAAGCAAAAGTTGATTAGAAAGTATTCAAGAAATAGGGATAGACATGGGAAATTAAAGAGGAATATAGGCAAATGATCATCTCACAGCCGGAGACATGTAGACCAGATGCTGGTGGATCCTTTCGCCTTCCACGATGAACCATGTATCTTTGCAACTCCCAATGAGGATACTGTTTTCAGTCGTGGCTGGAATTGGAGACAATCTCCTTTGTCTTCTAAGATTTTGTCCGGAAACCTCCCTAAGAGGTTCGATAGCACAAAAGTGGAGAAATACGATGGCAGTAAAGATCCGGACAACCACTTGGAATAATTTAAAAACTTTATGATGAATTTCGATGATGACGACAAGTTACTCTATAGAGCATTCTCCCAATCCTTTACGGGGAGTGCTCTGAAGTGGTATAACAGCCTACCTCAAGCCTGCATCATGAATTTTGATACCTTTTGGGTGGCCTTTCGAAGGCAGTTTGTTGGGAGTAAGGAGTTGAAGGGCAATGGGGACACAATAATCCATTGTGCCCAAGAACCAAACGAGTCACTGAAAGAATACATAAGTCGTTTTGTGAACACGAAAAACGGGTTGGCTGATTGCTTCGAGCAAGTGGCCATAGCATCTTTGAGGCAGGGCTTAAACCTTGGAAATTTAGCTGATTCGGTGACCAGAAAGAAAGCAATGACTTGGGGAGGTCTACTGAATCAGGTCGGAAAGCAAATCAACATTGATGAAACAAAGAAAACTAGGGTGCACAGGCAGGTGAGGTCTGCCCTGGTTGCACCAAACCCCAACCAGAATCAGTCCGGGAACAAGGCAAGGGACACCGGACAGGGACATAACAGAGCAAAAGCTCAGTCTCAACCAGATGCGCCTGCCCATAGTCAACAATCTAGAAATAAGAGAGGGTATTGGGTTCAACCGGAGTGGTTTGCAGAGTTAAAAGAAAGTGTGGCCACCATTTATGACAAAACAAAGGAAGAAGTACACTATAGGAGGCCGACTGCACTGCAATATCCTAGGTAACATCGCAATAATTCCTTCTGTCAGTATCATAATGATACTGGCCATACCACTGACGATTGTATCACTTTAGAACAAGAAGTTCAAAGCTTGATTGAAAGAGGAAAATTGGGGGCATATGTCAAAAGAAGAGCATGAAATAGGCCTGATAATGCTCATCAGGTTGGTCCGATCAATGCTGCTCCGGAGGGAGCTATGGTTATAATCAAAAGGTTTGATGTAGAGTCAGAGTACTTGGATCCTGATCCAACTCGAAATAGAGTGGGTGCCATTGAGGAATGTTGTAAAACGGTGTCCGGGCTTATTATTTTTTGAGTCACTCACAATTTTCGGAGGGGATACTATGACAGCTCCTACTGCTTCTTCGAGGAAGAGGCACGTTCACACTTTAGCCACCCAGCTGGAAGGAGGCATGACCTCCTACCAATCACAAATTCCATTTCCCTTCATTGTTTTCGATGAGGATGACTTAAGGGATATAGCTGGCCCTCATGAAGATGCTGTTGTTATAGGAGCATCCATTGGGGGCAATGACATAAGACGAATCTTGGTGGATACTGGGAGTTCAGCTAATATCCTCTTTTTAACCTCTTACAAAAAGATGAAAAATCCAGTCATAATTCAGTGTTCGGACAGATCAATTGTAGGCTTCACTGGAAGCTCAACAGATGTGATTGGGGAGTTTGAAGCAGAAGTTTTGTTGGGCAATAGCCCTTTTAAGAAGATGGTCAGGATACTTTTTATTGTGGTGGATTGTCCCACTTGTTATAATGTTATTTTAGGGAGGTCTTGGCTCTCTAGGATGCATGCAGTGGCCTCAACAGTCCACCAATATTTGAAATATGATGTTCAAGGACAAGTGGGAGTTGTCCGGAGCAGTCAAAAGATTGCAAGAGAGTGTTATGCCACAACACTAGCTCCACGGACGTTGGAGGCAGTTTGTATCAGCAAAGAATAGCAGTTTGAGGGGCTTTATGGGGGTGAGGGTGAAATTGATGACCCCAGAGAGACCCCTGGAGTGTTGATACCGGTTGAAGAAGTTGAAACACATTCTTTCAAGAAGGAAAAAGTGTTAAGATAGGGTCCAAAATGCCATCCGAACTGAAGAGTAAAATGTTGAAGTTTCTAAAAGACCATCAACATGTTTTTGCTTGGTGCAATGCTGATGTTACTGGGGTTCCAGCATATATTATATCACATCACCTATCCATTCGGAGAGACATAGCACCTGTGGTATAAAAGAGAAGGGCTTTTTCCAAGGAAAAGGCTGATGTTATTGTTCAAGAAGTTGCCAGGCTCACTAAAATGGGGCACATAAAGGACTCTCAGTATCCTTGATGGACAACCAATCCGGTCTTGGTAAAAAAGAAAAATGCCAAGTGGCGTATGTGCATTGATTTCACAAATCTCAATAGGGCTTGCCCAAAAGATTTATACCCAGTCCCCCGGATTGATCAGCTGGTGGATTCTACTTCTGGGAATAAGCTACTGTCTTTCATGGATGTCTTCTCCGGGTACAACCAGATTCAAGTAGATCCGAAGGATCATGAGCATACCACATTTGTCACTGATAAGGGTCTTCATTGTTACAAGGTAATGCCATTTGGGTTAAAAAATGCTGGGGCCACTTATCATAGATTGGTGAACAGAGCCTTTGCTGATCAAATTGGAAAAAATATGGAAGTATACATTGATGACATGATGGTAAAAAGTGTGGATGAACAACTATACTTGGCAGACCTCCAAAAAACTTTTGCTAACTTAGTAAAAGTTAATTTGAAACCAAATCCAGAGAAGTGTGTGTTCGGAGTGCAGTCCGGGAAATTCCTGGGATATATAATAAGTGAGCAAGGGATACAGCCCGATCCGGACCAACTTAATGCTTTATTCCAAATGGAGCCTCCTCGAAATATTAAAGAAGTACAACGGTTGACTGGGAGGTTGGCTGCTTTAAAACGATTCATCTCAAGGTCTTCGGACATATGTGCACCATTTTTTCAAACTTTAAAGGGTGGAAAGGGATTTGACTGGACTCCACAATGTGATGTGGCCTTCAATGAGATTAAAAAACATCTATCCTCCCCCAAAACTCTATTTAAACTTGTTGATGGGGAGACACTCTTCGTATACTTTGAAGTACAGCGGTGCAGGGGTGTTCCTGACTTTTCCATATGGTGATAAAATGTACGAGGCTATATGTTTTGCTTTTAGGGCTTCCAACAATGAGTCCGAATACGAAGTAGCTATAGTTGGTTTAAAGTTAGCTTATATTTGTGGGGCCAAAAGGGTCAAACTGATGAGTGATTCCCAGCTTCTTATCCACCATGCGCAAGGTCTATCTGAGGCCAAAAAGGAGCAACTAGTGAAGTACTTACTTCTTCTTAAAAATGAGGCACTTAAGTTCAAAAGCATTGTTTATGGACATATACCCCGAACAGAGAATGAACTAGCAGATTCATTGGCAACCATATCATACACTGAGTCATATCCTTGGATCCATGTGCTGGAGAGCCCTTCCATTCAGCTTAATATGGGTAAAGAGGAAGAAATCTTCGATGTACAGATAAAACAACCTCAAGATTAGAGATTTCCTCTCCTGCAGTATCTCTCCGATGGCATCTTGCCTCCAGATAAATCACTAGCAAGAAAAATGAAGCACAAGGCTCGTGGCTTTATCATACTAAGAGACGTTCTGTATAAAAAGTCTTACAGTAAACCTCTTTTGCGATGCTTGGGAGATGATGAATCTCAAGTAGTCCTCTCTGAATTACATGATGGTGAGGGATCAGCTCACTGTGGGTTCAGGGCTCTAACAAGAAGAGTTTTACTGGCTGGCTATTATTGGCCCTCTATAATGCAAGATGCTAAGGAGCTGGTGAGAAGGTGTGATCCATGCCAGAGATATAGCAATGAAATTCATGTCCCGGCCATCCCTTTAGAGTCAATTTCTGAGCCTATACATTTTGCTCGATGGGGGGTGGATTTGGTGGGACCTCTTCCTATGGCATCCGGAGGACGCATGACGATAATTGTTGCTATTGATTATTTTTCGAAGTGGATTGACGCAGCCCCACTGGCAGGAACAACATCAAAAGCTGTCATAAAATTCATTTTATCCAATATCTGTTGCAGATTTGGTGTTCCGCAGAAGATAACAACAGACAATGGGCCACAGTTCGACAACAAGGAAATGGAGAGTTTATGTGCCTCTAGGGGTATACAACATTGTTTCTCTTCACCTTTCCATCCACAAGAAAACGGACAAGTTGAGGTGGCTAATAGAACTATACTGTCCGGTTTGAAGAAAAATTTAGAAGGGGCTGCTAGGAAGTGGCCTAGTTATTTACAAGAGGTTTTGTGGGCCTACCAGACTACTTCTGGGGCTGCAACACAAGAATCACCTTTTGCCTTGGTCTATGGGATAGATGCCATAGCTCCCATAGAGGCAACTCTCCCTTCTTTTCGAGTTCACAATTTCTCTGAACAAGCTAACGAAGTGGCAATCAGGGGTCAACTTGACCTAATAGAGGAAAGACGAGTTAAGGCTCACCTTAGAGCCGCACACTATCAGGGTTTGATGAGAAGCAGGTTTGCTTCTAGAGTTAAAAGAAGAAATTTTCAGCCGGGGGACAAGGTGTTAAGGAAGGTCTTCCTACACACTAAGGAGAAGCTGCTCGACAAACTAGCCCCAACTTGGGAAGGACCTTATATGGTCATTGAAAGGCTCAAACCTGGAACACAGTGGCTAGAAGATAAGGATGGAAGGGTTTTGAATCACCCTTGGAATATTGAGCATCTCCGGATGTACTTAGAGTAGGAACAATGTAAATATTTACTTGTTTAAAAATCCATATAAATATTTGGGGGCATACTCTTTCCTACCCTGGTGGCGCGGGGAGGTTTTAATGAGGTGTCCGGGCTTTTTATAAAATTTGATGCCTTCTTAAAAAATTCGAAGTGTTCTTACTTTGTTTTTTGTCACACCATCCGGATTGAATTAAAGGAATAATGACTACTTAAACATGTTAGGTGCGACCAAAGTCCCACATCCCACATCGGTAAAACATGGGAAAGATCAGTGGTATATAAGTAAGAACATACCTCAATTAGTGTGAGGCCTTTTGGAAGTGGACCAAAAGCAAAGCCGTGCGGGCTAGTGGGCCCAAAGCGGACAATATCACACTATTGTGGAGATCGGAGTATTCTTACTTATATACAAAGGCGCAATATACGGACCCTATATTCCTTTCAAATGGTATCAGAGCACCAGGCCCAAACAGAACGCGATGTGGTGGGTTGTGATGATGTGGGTGCCGAACATCTTGCCAGGAGCCATACTCAAATTGATTGATCTGCCGGATAGATGGAGCGCCAGATGGCTCATCAAGCATGTGGCTTGATCAAGGAGCGGCGCAGATTCCTAAATAGATGGAGCGCCAGATGGCTCGTCAAGCAGGTGGCTTGAAATAACCCTTAGTTATTTCACAAATCTCACAGGTTCCTCTTCGGGAACTTCTTAGGAAAGAGCAAGACCATGTCCGACCTCACCTTGGCATACATTTGCTCTTGAGTATCTATTACATTGTTGGCATAAGCATCAATCTTGGCCTGAATTTTGGCCTCTTGCTCTCTTAGCAGATCTGCTTTCTCCTCTGTAGCCTTGGATACTGTGTTATCAAGCGCAATCTTGTCATTTGTCAGGTTATGGATGACTTGATCTTTGGCCTTTCCCTCCTCTTTTGAAGAGGTGAGATCTTTCTCTAATCCGGACAGCTTCTCCCGGAGCTCTTTGATAGTGTATTCTAAAGTGACAACCTTTGTGGTCCACCCCTCTTGGCTCTTCTTTAACTCCTCGTTTTCTCCCTTCAGAATGTCAGCATTTTGAGTGGCAGTAAGGAGATCGTCGGACAGTTTCTCCTTGTCAGATTTGAGATCTTTGATAATATCCGTCTGACCTCGAACTTGTTTCTCCAGAACAAGCACTGGCTGAACATTACTTAATATGGAGTGAGTTATAATATCCCTTTCACTTGAAACAGTAAAAGTCTTACCATTAAAAGTAACGGTGTTCGAAGTACTTGGAGGGAGGTAAGGCCCAACAAAGTCGTCTCTAGGAAGGTTTGCAAAATAGTCACCAAGACCATCAAGCCCTGTGATGTCAACACCATCAATGCTAAGGTCTCCTCCTCCAACCTCGTCAGTTTGAAAGTCACCAGGTATCTCCTCTGCTCTTGTCGGATCAGTAGGGTCTACAGGGGCGAGAGGCTCCAGAGGCCGGAGAGAAAGTTCATCACCCCTAGAGGTCTTTTTCTTCTTAGCCTCCCTATCCTTGCTTTCTGCTCCCCGTTTTCGGTCTCTCTTAGGAACCCTTGGGGGTTTTGGGGATTTAGCCTCTTCCCTAGCACTTTCATGCTCTACCACTTATAGCAGAGTAGAATCAATATGGCTTGGGGCTGGCCCCTCTGGATTTGTTGGAGCAGCCTCCTCCACCTCGGCATGGTTAGCCTCACCTACAGCCTTCTTACCTTTACCTTTTTTTCCTTTCATTTTACTTGGGGCCTTGGCCCGGCCTTGCAAGTATAGTGACCCGTCTGGTTCGTGTGTTCTCTTGAGGACTACATCCGGAGGGGGTGGAGTGGTGAGCTCTTCCCAGGTCAAGTCCCTCCGGCCAGTAGTGTTCCAGAGGTGAGACCTTGCAAAATTGCCTCCTGTAAAAGCATCATGAAACCGGTTCCCCCACTTTTCAGCAGCCCAAGTGTTGATCTCGGTACAAGTGGTCTGCCCGACCTTCAGATAGTCATTGAAGTCTTTGGGCAGCTCTGTTAAGAAAAAAGACAAGACCAGTAAGTTTAAGCAAATTCGATAAGAGTAAAAATAAGAATGTGAGCTAGGATCCTTACGATCACTCCTCCATCTGCTGGTGAGGAGACTCGGATTGACTCCAGCTTTGATTTTCCTCCCATTCTCCCAAGCGCCGCTTACGAATAAAAATTGAGTCCTCTAATTTCTCTCCGACTCAAGTAGATCATCCACTCTTTTATAATTATCACCCATGTTGAAGTGATAGAAGGGAATGTGGTGGTTTCTACAGAGACTGGCCACAACTACGAATTCCTCCATTGGTAAAGGAATCTCGAAGAGCCTGGAGGCCATGATGCAGGCCATAAGTGTGTACCAGGCATTGGGGCTCAGCTGACTAGGGCAGAGCTTGATGAGGTGGAAATACCTGACTATCTCCGGATCTAAGGGGAACCTTAAACCCCAGTTAAAAAGCTCAGTGAAGATGACTATTTCACTGAGTTTACAGTCCATTGGGGTTTCGAGGTCTATGGGGATTCTTATCTTTACGTTCTCCTGAATCCCCCACTTCGTACGCATCCGCCCCAACTCGGCTGTATAGATGAAAGCATAGTTGATTTTTTGTAAAGCAAGAAGATATTCAACGTTTACCTTGTGGAAACAAGGTCCCACTTTTCCTTCGAGAATTTCTGGTAATTCTGGATCCCTAAGGCATAGTTTCTCTTTGCCCTTATCTTTCTTAGCAGCAGCAGCATCAGAAGTTTGTCCAGAGGGTTCGGACTCGAATGGAGCCGCTTCGATGGAGTCCTCCATTACTTCATCCACTACCGAGGAGGGATTCTTAGTTGTTTTTGGTAGGGGGAGTTTGAAGTTGGTTCAGTCAGGCCTCCGGACTGTTGAGGCTCAATACTCATCTGGACTCTGGCCTCCGGCTGGGGCTCTGATGTGGAGGTTTCTCTCCGGGGGCTTGAGCCAGTGGCCTCCGGTCCGGACAGTCTGTCTTTGGGTACTTTTATGGGTGCCTCTGACCCTGTATTGCTATCCTTGGCACCTGATTTTGAAGGGATGCCTTTGGAAGCCTGCCCCTTAACCAGCTGGCCTCTTCTTCGATCGACCAGTTTGTTGGGAGAAGTATTTGCATCTGACCCCATTGCTATGAACAAGGAAGGCTTTTTTAAGCTAGTAACTGCTGGCCCTGGTTCAACAGTGGGTTCTGATTCTTGAACCGATGAGCCTGAGCCAATGGGAGAAAGGTTGGTTTGAAATAATCTCCTCGGTTTAACACTTTTTGTTGAGGAGGAACCCTGGTCAGGCTCTGAGTTTGAGGTTACTGGTCTGTCAATAGTGGAGGTAGGTAAGCCTGCTGCAATGCGCCTTTCCCTTTCAACTTTTTGTGCTTTTTCTAATTCTGATAGATTGAGCCACCCGCCTCTGATTAAAGCGTTCCTAGCCGTGAACATAAACAACCAAAGTGAAGAACTTGTGTTTGAGAGAGAAAGCTCTGAAAAATTAGCAAAGTGAAAATGAAGGTGATAGTGAAACAGTGGAAAAGTGTTTTAATTTATAGTAAACCTAAAAAAGATGCTTTGATTCCTAGGAGAATTCGAAATGATTTGCAATGATTAAGAAACGGCGCTGATGTCACCTTCATTTAATGAAGAGGTTTCTTTTCAGAGAAGGTGGGTACGAAATTCGAGGTGAAAAAACGGCTGAAGTAACGAACCAGAGAGAGACACGTGTCCCACAAACTTTGGCAAAAAACTGTTTAGATTCAAAGAGCTTTTTTCAGTCCGAATAAAGATATGACACACTTCGAAGGACCTGTCCGGATGTAACTGTCACTAGCAACAGACTATGTTTTAGGTCTTGCCCAAGGTATTTGAACACCACCTAAAAAAGGGGCTACTGATGAGTCCGGATTTTGTCACCACTTCGGGCTGGGTCAGTTCGGACAATGTATACCTAACCGGACAGGGCCAGTTCGGACCCTATCATCCACTAGACTGTTCGAACAGAAACTAAAGTACTTAAAACATAATCACTTCTTGACTAAGCTGCCTACTCTCCTACTTAGAACTTATGGATCCTTAAGCTCGACCCGGGTCCATTAAACACGACCCGAGAGCCCATAAGGCCCAAATGTAAGGGTATAAATACCCAACCACCAACATTAAATGAGGGTAATGAAAATTAAATACAACCAGGCTGCTTAATTCTCCCTATACACTCTACCTAAATATTAAATACCCTCAAACTTCCACAGAGTACTAAACCAAAATTACAAACTTACCATAAGACGAAAATAAACCACACCAACTATGACCACAATCTATCTTTCCCAACAGACTCTGAAACCCACTCTTCTGGCAACCATACTCCCAACCAAGATTAGTTGCATCGAAAATGATATTTAAGCTTGATTAAATACGTGGATATAAATACAAAGGTGTATCATAACTATGTCAAGAAAGAGGAGAAAAAGCATGATATTCAACATCAAAGTAAATAACTAGTGGATTATTGATAAAGACCTTATATGCTCATAGTTGAATCCTACTAAAGATACTCTCGCTTCTCCTTCTTACCTTAATATAGATGAATATCACACTTACTTAAATGATAATATATTTAATGTTATTCTTAAGCTTGTTACTGATGCAGATAACAACTTACTTTTAGCAACTTCAACTGAAGATGAAATTCTCAGCATCATTCAAAGCCTTAAGCCTCTAGTGCTAGTGGAATGAATGACTTTAATCGTTATTTCTTCCTATCTTGTTGGAAAATCATCAAACATGATCTTCTCAAAGAAATGTCATCATTTATTCGTGGTCAAGATATCCCCAAAGGAATCATGGCTACTAGTATCTGTTTAATCCAAAATCCTACAATCCAACAAACTAGAAAGATTTCAGGCCAATTAGCCTATGTACTTTTATGAATAGAATCTTGTCTAAGATCTTAAGTAACAGATTCACTAACAGTCTTACTAAGATAACTCATAAGTGCAGGGAGCCTACGTTAAAGACAGATCAATTCAAGACAATATCCTCCTTGCAGAGGAACTCATTCATCACATGGGCAGGAAAACTAAGGCTCGTAACATTATAATCAAAGTCGACAGGTCTAAAACATTTGACAATCTTGCTCATAACTTTAGTATTAAAGTCCTTCATTATTTTGGCTTTAATATATTTATCAAGCTTATAAGAAGCCTTATTAAATATGAGTTTGTCTCTATCCTTATCAATGGTAAAACCATTGGTTTTTTCAAAACTAAAAGAGGAGTTAGAATTTGAGACCCTTTATTCTGGAGTTTCTTTATCATCGCTGAAGCAAGCGGCCGATTGATTCGCTAGGCGGACTCTGAAATGTAAGATGAAAATAGACCACATTAAATTTTATGGATCATCATCAGTTAGAAACTATTACATTCGTAGATAGTTATGGATTGGAAAACATTTGAATTGAATAATAATTGTTCTTCTACTAACCCTGATATGCTTCATAATTGTTAATTAAGCTGCAGTAAAATCCTGACAAACAAGCTCAGATAACCTCCTATTTCAACTTTTCCCTCGCAAATCTTCTTTTTTCGCTTGCTTAATATTCTCTTTGCATCTCAAGTATGGTTTTCGGGTTTCTTCCTCCAGTAGCGAAAGATTAGCCATGTTCATTTTGAAGTAGAAGCCCGTTTCTGATTGTTGTAAGCTTTGAATCTTCTTTCGATTCCACCATCTGTTCTCCTAATTGCTTCTTATAGTTGTGAAAGTCTCTGTCTCTTCTAAAAGAATCTAAGTCTTTCAAAGTCTCAATTGCTTGAAACCTCAATGGATCCGATGCTCTCTGCCTTCCTCAAGAATTCTATCGAACTTGGTACCGGTTTTTGATTCAATATTCATGTTTCCCTCCCAATTTTAGAACTGATATCACTCTTTGGCCAATTACTTTGTATTTTTTTTTATAATAAAAGTCCATTTGGTTTGAAAAAAAAGTTATATATATAGAAAAACATCCACTTGACTATAATTGAACTCCTGAAGATTGTTTAGAGTATTTAGAGTAGGTTTTATAAGAATAATCATAACATGTTTAACTCATGTAAACATTTAAAATATGAACCATCAAAATACTAACTACATTCATTTTAAAAAATATTTTCTATAGTGACATTCTACTAGTATTTTAGCTTCTAAACCGTGTGTTGTTGTTTTAAGGGAGAACTGAAAAAGACACCTCCTGATTTTCTTAAAGATTTACAACCCGCTTTTCATGCTAATAATATCCCCCATGCAATTATGTTAATACTTTTAATAGCCATCAATTATTCCGGATATATATATATATATATATATATATATATATATATATATATATATATATATATATATATATAAAAGTTTATTGTGTTCGATATCACCAATATAGTGACGAATGTTGTATATTTATCAAAAGAACTATCTCCTCGCTCATTAAGATTTCTAAATGTGAATTAACACTTTGATCCATGAATGTGTAAAAATTTAGAAAACGCTGATGCACAATATATCAATAAAAATTTAAAAAATAATAATACTTCTTATATGTCTCTTAATAGTTTTCCGAAGTTGTTATGATACACCTAAGGCTGCATAAATACTGTTTTTTTGTTAAAATGTCTCAAGAGAATAGGGTAGGGTTTGCCTTTTGGCATTAGAATGATGCAGAAAGGTTGTGTTCTGTCAAATAACTACTATGTCTATGTGTATAAGGAATTAGATTCTAACACCACTAACTTCTGTTCCACTTTCTTTTAGCATCACTTCTCATCATACATGCATAATATTGAAAGACCAAGAAGAAGCAACTAAACACTGTCCTATATATAACTCCTATCCATTGCTAACCAAATTTAGGTCCTTCAAACTTTTCTCTGCCTTAAATATCATTCTTGGAATTTAAGTATTGTTCAAAAAAAGTTTGGAATCTAACAGCTGGAAAGCTTGAGGCATATAAATTATAATACGAGTACATTTGATGACTCAAGAGAAACTAATCTTATTATAAAGTTTTGGAGATGGGTCTACAATAAAAAAAAATGTCAAACTATTATTTAACGGATAAAGTTTGTGACACAAGGGTCTACCCTAAACAACAAAGTGAAGGGAATCATATTCCAAAAACTTTTCTCTTTTTATATGAATTGGCTACTAAGTTAAATGAAAGTTTTATAATGATATATAGATTGGATCTATACAAATATTCAGATATTCGAGTAACGATTGAATTATTGAACTGATACAATCTCAAGTTTTTCGGCTTGGCTCCACAAAACAACCATACCACAACTACCGTCTGATTTGTATTTAAATCAACATTTTAACTTCGTCCGCTACAGATTAATTTTACTTTCTACTAGAATAAAATTAGAATCCTAACATAATCTCATCAAAATAATTACTCAAAAATTATTTAACCATATTTCGGAGATAATATAAACTAAAACCTAAATCAAACAGATATTTGTTTTAGAAAAACCTTACACAATACTATTTTTTTAGAATAAGAATATCAAAATCGCATTGGGAATGTATAGCTTAATGTTTAGTTACGTATAACTAAATTAGATTAAAGCTTAAAATCAGCGCACAGTTTTTTTGATTTTCCAGTAATTTTTATTTAGCTCATTGTTTTTAAATTCACAAGTAAAGGTTTTTGTACTTAGTAAAATCTATAAATTTAATTTCTAACGCTAAAAAAAAAATTCATAAGAGAGTAAACTTATAAATTTTTCTAAATTGAGAGAACAAATTTATAGATTTTGTTAAGTTGAGAGACTAAATTTATTAATTTTTTTAAGTCCATATATCCTCACAGTTGATTTTGAAGTCGAGAAATAAATAAAAAAACAGGTTAGTCAATAAACTATGCAGCTATCTAAGTCTTAGACCAATATTGCGAATATACTTCTGATTTTGATTGTGTATTATTAAATCATCGATTATGCAAAATAAAATGATGATTGTAAAACGATTTTATGTTGTTAGTAGGTTTATATTGGTTTTAGAATAAACTATATAATTTTTTTGTTTGATATTATTAATTTTACAAACAATATATAAAGTATAATTGATTTTAAATTAAATATAACTTAATAAATTATTAGATTGTATGAGATCAAATATTATTGGGAGAGTGTTTATACAACCGATTAAGTATGATTTTATTTATTGATTATTGTTCAATGAAAGTAGATTTATTTGTATTTAAAAACTGATTTTTGAATAAATGTAATATATATATATATATATATATATATATATATATATATATATATATATATATATATATATATATATATATATTATAATCAACGGATTTGATTTTTTTAATTACTTATTTTTAGAAAATTTTAAATTTTATTGCCAGAAACATGAAAGGATAGAACAAATTTCGAACAAAATCAAAGAAGAAGATTTAAGTTTTGATTTGAATAAAAGCGGCTAAGAAGTTATTATTATTGTTCAGATTTTTTTATAGTGGATATATAAGACTATGGAAGTTGCAAATAGTCAGGATAATCTAATGTAATAATGTCCATAAAATTACACTTTCAAATCTTGTTGAATGTAGTATTTTCAATGATTTTGTTTTTGTTTTTCTCATTGCAGTTTATTTTCAATACTTGTTGTGATTTAAAGAGTGCGTTCACCATTAACAATAATAGTTGGTATCCGAGCATGAATGAGATTCGAAGGTGAAAAAAATTGAGTAAATCATGAAAGATGAGTGATGATAAGATCGTAACCAACCTATCTCATTCTGATGATATCTACAGACACTAAAGTGAACTTATAGAGAATTTATTAAGAGAAAAAGAGTTACGGAGGATGACAGAGCATGGTCTAGGTGAACCTGTGGATGAAATATTACTCAATGAAAATGAAAGGTAGTTATATGAGGAAGCTAGACAAAGAGATTATCAAGTCAAACAGTATATATTCCCAGTCATGGATAACTAAGTTTTTGAGCAAATTTTGAATAAAAGTTCGGCTAAAGTCATATGGGAGAAGAATAGGTTTATGGTCATCATGTTCAGTATATATTCCAATACATGAACATAAAATGAATAGGTTTACGAGAAATGAATAATAACAAGTATTTAAAGTTGAGAGAAGATTTGGTGAGAGAGGAAGAAGAAGGCTATGGTCCAGAAAAAAGAAACAATAACATATATTATAGTAAAGCTCATATTGTATATTACAAATGCCACAAACTAGGGTACTTCCAATATGAGTGTCTAGAGGAAAGTAATAAGGAATATTACACTAAGATATGTGAAGATGAGGATGATATATTATTGATGTCCAGTATTGAGAATGAAATGATAAAAAAGAAAGACGTCTGACTCCTACATTATGGATGCTCAAACCACATGTGCAGAAGAAGGATAACTTTACCTTCATGGATTAAAGTTTCAATTACTCTGTAAAAGTAGGAAACAATTGCAAAATTCATGTAAAAAGAAAAAACACCGTAAAGATAAGAATGAAGGGAATTACCTATAATATCAAAGAGGTCTAGTTTATTCCACAATTGAAACATAACTCGTTCAAAATTGGACAATTGCAGGAGAAATGACTCAATATCACTTTTAAATATGGAAGTTGTGTTGTTGAACATCTTATCAAAAGCTAGATAATATAAACTGAGATGAAGAAGAATATGATGCACATGATCACCGTAGATTACATAGAACATTTGACGAGGGTCATGTTATAATGCAAGAATATTCAAAAACAGAAATGTCATGTTATCAAGAATGAGATAACATAGATGAAAAACAGAAGTCTCACTACAACCTATACTACTCAAAAACATGAGATAACAGAGAGGACAAAACGTGTTATGAATATGAAGAGGGTCATGTTATCATGCAAGAATATACAAAAGAAATTATTACTTGATGCAATTCTATGAGCTTGTCATGTGTTGAACAGATTATCATTTTACCTGAAGGATAAAACTTCACAAGAAGCATGCAATAACATAAAAACTTTATTTGATCACCTTAAAGTTTGGGGAAACATTTTACATGTCCAAAAGTGAATAGAGATAATATATAGAAAAGAGTAAAGTTTTCATCTTGTGGGGATTAAGTGCAAGAATAAAAGGCTACAAATTGCTTGATATTGATGAGGAAAAAATTATTGAAGGGATAAATCAGAAAAATGAATGGCGTCACCATATTATTTGTGTATTCAACATGTATTTATATTATTTTACAAAATATTAATTTAGCTAATTATTTTATTTTTATTTTATTTTATTTTATTTTATTTTATTTTATTTTATTTTATTTTATTTTATTTTATTTTATGACGTATGTTCTTAAGTTTTGGATTTGGGTTTGGGCTTGGATCCCGTTTGGATTTGTGCTTGAACCATATTCTCGCCCATTAGGCCCATTAGATATAATTTTACCTATAAATAGATTTTAAGGCATTAATGACGAGGAAGATAATTTACTTCTTCTGTCACACTCTCTCTCTCACTAAATATTTACTTAAGCAACTCAATTATCTCTTTACCTTCTACCAAAAATTAATTATCTTTTTCTCTTTTACCTAAAAATCCTCTAAAAATAATTGACGTCAACACTAGTGAAATATAAAATATTATAATAAGAAATGATGCAGTTTTTGAAGAGAATAAGGCATGAAATATGGACACAAGAGAGAGTGAAGTCATAAGAAATAAAATAATGACAAGGAACACATATTGGGATCATAAGGATGACTACAACACCGATGGTTCCATTGATCTAAAAATAATAATTGATGATGATAATGAAGTGGAAGACGATATTGGTTATAATCAAGAGAGATCTTATGTTATATGAAAAAGATCTAAAAATCCATAAATTTGGATGCAAAACCATGTTAGTAAGGGAATATCAATCACTATTGAACAAGTCAACCTGGTTCAAGATGAGGAAGAAAATATTATATTATATGAAGATGGAGTACAGTTTGAGAAGGATAATGACAATGGAAAATTAAATAAATGATATTAAATCAAACAAAACTTAGAGCCTCACTCATCGTTTTCATCATTAAAAGAGAATTGAAGTTAAATGGATCTACACGAGTAAAGTTATTAAACTAGAATCGTAACCAAACACAAAGAAAAATTAGTAATCAAAGGATATTCCCAGAAAAAATGAATAAATTATTTTGAGGTATTTTCTATAGTAGCTAGAATAGAGACTTTAAGGATCATTTTAAGCATAAAAATACTTAGAAAATAGATGATATACCAATTAGATGTGAAGTTAGCTTTCTTGTAAAGAGGTTTAACTGATGAGGTTTGTGTAACACAACCTCAAGGTTTTGTAAATAAAGGAAATGAAGATATTATTTACAGATTACATAAAGCATTGTATAGTCTCAAACAAACCGCTAAAGCCTGGTTCAATATGATAAAAACATATTTCTTGACTGATGAATTCTAGAAATGTGACGATGAGAAAACTTCTTCACTAAGAATAATGAAAATAGAGATGTTCTGATGGTGATCATTTGTGTGCATGATTTTATACAAAATGGAAGCAATAAATAGATGATGAAGTAGTTCAAGGAGACGATTAATCTTGGAAGCATGAGATACTTTCTAAGCCTATAATTCACTCAAAATCCCAAAGGATATTTCATGTGTTAAAATTAAAATTGAAGAAGAGGTTATGAGAAGATTTAGTATGGATGAATGCATAATTACTATTATTTGATATTGTTAGAGATTATTTAATTCATAAAATCCGACTCATTATGCAATTGAAGTCCGTTCAGCAAACATTTCGATATAAGAAAAGAATTCATAAAAAATAAATTAAATAAACCAATAAATAACTAAAAAGAAAATAAATTATTAAAAATAAATTATTATTATGGTCATGAAACACCAATAAACGTTTTAACACGTGATAATTTTAAAGTTTAATAGCAAAAATTACTCCAAGCATGGTTTTAAGCGACTATAATGACAATTGGAGCTGCAACGTTGATGATTTCCTTTCGGAGGAGGAGCCGCTTACTGACCACATGAAGAGTGTAGCTGAGGTAAAATATAGCCTTTTTTATGCACATAACAAATTTTGGCATTTTCGTGCCTTCAGATGTACACTTCCACGCAAGAACACGCGTGGAAGATGACAAATCTTGGCATGAAAATGCTTAGATTTGGCAAAATCATATATATGATAAATATAAAAAAAATTATAATTGTTTTATATAAAAATAACAAAATTACCAATAAAGATAGGAATATTGTATTTTTATTTGTTTTGAAAACTATAATACAATCGCATTTTTGTTTTATCATAATTTTTATATCAAATTTCAGTAAATATATTATATAAATAAATATTATCATATTTACAAATAATATATATAAAAAAAGATAATTTTAGGTTTGAAAATTCTCCTCCTCTTATATTTCGGTTCAAGTTTTAAAAATATTTTAGCTTCCAGACTCTCATGGAATATAAATAGTTGGGAGGGTTTATTTTCTATATGTTATTTTATTTATACCTTTATATAAATATCATTTTTGAAAAATAAAATCTATTTCACACGGTTGGTTTTGGAGTTCGATATTTTTTTGAAAAAAGATTACACCTACTTCTGAAATTGGTCCTCATAATTAGTTGTTTTTCTAACACCTGATTTCGAAGGTCTCGTTCAGAATCTAACCTACAATTTTGCAAAATTTTTAGAAAAGATTTTGAAAAATCAGACATTTGAGGTTTAATGAATCTAATACTTAAAATTAAGATTAATAGATATTATTAGTTGGTTGAGTGATTTTTTCCGGAGTTGAGTCGATTCATTGTTTTCCCCTTCTAATAGTTTAATATTGTATGATTTGAGTTTTCAATTTTCATTTTTAGGTTTAATTTTAGAAGTTTATAAATATAATTTGGATTGAAGATGAAGAATTAGACGTAGGTACAAAATAAAAAATAAAAAATAAAAAACTATAAATTTAAAATTAAATAATAAAAAATATTGATCTGATGTTTTTTGAAGAAATGCATGCTATCTCAAGAAAATATCAACACAATTAAAGTCTATAATTTGAGCTATTCTCTCCAGTCTTGCACTCAAGTCATGAAGAGAAAACTCATTAGAACCAAATCAAAATCTTGAAGATATAGATTTAGAAGAGTGCGTTCAAGAAGAAACATCTCAAGAAATACTGAACCCAATAAAATATTTCAAGATCCCCAACAACTCGATTATGGAAGATTTAAACTATCAACACTCCAAACCGCGGAAAGATGCCACGAAGCATAATTTCATCATCTTCCTCAAAGATTTAAACACCACTCTAGAAACCAGAAACATATTCAGAATATATGAGTATAGATCAATCAAATATTCGGAAAAAAAATCGTCTTATGGAGTCAAGGAAAATCAGCAAAAGAAAAGTTTTTTGGCGAGGCATAAAAAAATGAGGCTAAAGGATTTATCCATGAAAAAATCTAGATTCAAATGAAAGATGATTGCAAGACGGTTATTTTTTCACAATACAGATAAGTCTCACCTAATATCATCTTCTAAATTTACACTCGTACCAAAAATAATTGTTTAACAAGCCTAATTTGGCTAAGTTTAATCAATTCTTAAATAACTTTAAATTTGATGGTGCATATAATGTCTCTCTGTGGGATGTACTTATTTATTGAATTTTAGCTTATTGAATATGTTTTCAAAATCTAGAAAAAGAATGTGTGGTTAATTGACCAACATCCCTTAAGGCTACATAAATGGTACCCTTGATTCAATCCTATGACTAAATCTCCAATAAACCATGTCTAGGTTTCTTACCAAAACCTCTTTGAATATATGTACAATCACGATATGATTGTACATATATCTAAAACAATTAGTAGACCTCTCTCCATCTGGGTCCTTGCAAAAAAAACAAGACCATATTCAACTGTGGTAAGGCATGGTTGGAGCTTAATGTCTCTCAACCACCCCTATAAAACATCTGGATTGAATTTGGTGCATGGGATGGGTTTTGGAAGCATATACAATATGGTGACAAACCATCCTATTGCAAAAGATCCAAACATTGAGGTCCTCAAACAAAGGATTTTAAGACAATTGCTAAAAATAATGTCACACAATATTTTGAAACTTTAAATACAACAAATGTTAATTCAGACACCATTAACCTTGCCCCTTCTGCAATTTGGATCCCCAAAGAAAACAAAAAATTAAAATCCATCATTGTACAACCAACACAAACTAAGAAATTTTCAAATAAAGACATTAATAACATTAAAATAACCTTAAACTATATGATAAAGATACAACATATATTATTAACGATGTTAACAAATCTGTCCCATTAGAAACTCTTGACATCTCAAATCTAATTAAACATAAGGATGAAAATCCTGATTAAAAAACACAAAATGAATAAATAATAAAAGTCCGACATACTTTAAAGATAGGAAACATGTTTAACACTCTTAATGAATATTAAAATCTAGATTCTGACTCTGAAACCTTAAATCATACAAAACATGAACATAAAACTCTGTTACCCAAATGGAAAAAGACAAGTGATGCTTCCATTAACATTAATGAAAGGAAAACAACAAAATTATGTTCTAAAATAGCCCCAACCTAATCCTAAAGAAACAAGCCTAAAAAACTAAAATAGAATACAACATAATCCTCCACTCTCAAAGATGAACCCCTTAAAAGATTCGTCTAGTCACTCAAACCCAACTTCCAAATGACTCTATAATTAATTAACTGGAAGGCCAAAAGGATTGGCAACATGGGTACTATTATTAGAATACTTAAATCAATCATTAAATATAACATAACTAATTTCATAGCTTTACAAGAGCCTATGATTAGTTCTTACACACTAATTCAAACTTTTAAAATTTAAAATTTTCTAATATAAATAATAAATTTTAGGTAACATGGAAGGAGGACTTCCAGATTACCACTTTCATTGATCATGACCAATTTTTTCACATTTATGTTAATCATCCTATGATTAAAAAAATATTTCCTTGTCACGATTGTATATACCGAATGTACAAGATCATTAAGATCCGAGTTATGGGTTAATCTTAAAAACATCTCTAACACTAACCAATATGGGTTAGTGTTAGGGGATTTTAATGTTATTTCCTCCAATAATGAACAATTATCTTGTTCATCATTGTACCAAAACAATATTGGTGACTTTAACGAAACAATCTTAGATTGTCAGTTGGAGGATGCTGGTTTCCAAGGATCAAAATTCACTTGGACCAACAATAGAGTCTGGAAGAAGTTGGACATGACATTGTATAATGCATCATGGCGCAACTATTTTGACATTACGATGGTAAATCATATGTCCAGAACTGGCTCAGATCACTCACCATTGTGTTTATCAATCTCAAACAACACAAACAAATCTAAATTAAGCTTTAAATTCCTTAACATGTAGATTCTTAATCCTCTATTTCTTCACACTGTGGAAGAAAATTAGTCTTCAAACTAAATTAGAACTCATTTATATGTTTTTGGTCCAAACTTAACATATTAAAACAAAAGCTAAAGCATTGGAATTTGGATACTTTCGGTAACATTTTTTACAGTCTTGGTAATGCTGAAGATGAGGCAAATAATACGAATCTTGCTATGAAAACACTAAAATAATTAAAGATAAATTTAAGATTTAAACCAATTCACCTCAATTTGTTAGCTGAAGAGGAAGCTTTATGAAGAAAAAGCTTCAATATCATGGGCAAAAAATGGAGACAGGAACACCTCCTATTTTCACACTTTTTCCACAAAATAAGAAGAAAAAACATGATCCATGGTATATGGAAAAATAATACCTGGATCAAAGACCCCGAAACCTTAGGAAAATTAGAAGTGAAACAATTTAAAGATATTCTAAACTCTTAGTCCAACCCTCGTAGTTTGTCTGATTTCCAAAACATTATACTTAATATAATTGCTGATCAGGACAACCCGTTTTCGACTTCCCCTCCAACTGAAGATGATATTTTAAAAACCATTCAATCTCTCAGTCCTCATAGTGTGGCTAGTATTGATGGTTTTTGATAAAAAAAAATTTGCAATGTTTGATGGAACATAATAAAATAAACCTTTATAATTTAATTATAATATATTTAAATGACCATTAAGCCGCAAAAGGATTTTATGCTACTGCATTGTGTCTGATTCTAAAAAAATGAATTCACAAATACTTGGAATGATTTCGGTCAACTTATGAGCAAAAGTTAATCCATCTTCATAATTTCTCAAACTAGAGATATGAGTGCCATCAATAAGATTAATTATCCGACTAATTTTAATCACTCAAATTTACCGATTAAATACTCACGTATTATCATTATTCTTAATAAACAAATATGCTACTTTGATGATATCATTAACAAAATCAGAAAGAAAATTTATGAATGAGACGGTAAGCAACTTTCATTCCCGTATAATTTCTCTAAAATATCAGGTCATATTATTAGAACCCAGAGTTAGAGTTAGGTGAGTTGGCAAAATAATTCCGACCATAAGCATCTGAGTTGATGTTAACAGTCCACTTTGTCGGTACTTGCGATGGGCCACTACTGTTACGTTCATTTGTACACAAATCATAATTATTGAGCTTTTTCATCCCATCCATAAAGCAAATCAATTAATTTATAAAGAGAAAAAAACTACTAACAAATTGAGCTTTTCTCTAGAATAAGTGTACCAATTTAAACTGTTTGTAGTACTCTTTTCTATGTTCTGTACTTAAAATTTAATTATGTTTCAAGTAACGTCTTTTTTTTGTGTTGTTTGTTTTTAAAACAAATAAGCATATAGTAAATACAAAGTAACATTAGGTTTTTTTGGCTATATTAACGGAGTACTATTTTTGTTATAAATAACTATAAAATATATTTCGGAAACATTTAGTTACGGTGGAAAATCTCCAAATACCTAAATACAACCGGATAACAATAAATAATTCATACTTAAACTGACAATGGAATACATGGAATATAAAAAATCATAGGATTGAAAAATAAAATTTATAAAATCCAAATCCAAAACAAAATACATGGAAATATATAAAATGACAACGTAATATATGAATATAAAAACCATTCCGAAGCGCTGTGAGCTCAAGGGAAGCAGCATTTCTTTGGTTCACGTCTACTTTGTCATTGCTAAGTCTCCAGTCCACTACTATTTAGAGTTTTGAAGGGCATTGACCTTCAGGGAAAGAGTTACTTATTATTTAGTTGATATTTGATAAAAATATCTACAATTATAGCAGTAAAACTAGAAAAACGAAAATCTTATAAATTTAAAATCTTTAATTTTTTTGTCTTAGTTTTTAGGTATGCAAGTTTTTTTTAGAATTTTAATATATATATATATTAATTTTGAACAAAATGTTATATTACGATTTCGTGTTGTGACTATTTTTTTTTTTAAATTCATCAAACATTGTTCTAGTAATTTTTTTCCATCTTTAAAATTCATGAATTAATCCCATAAAAACAACATTTTTTATTTACGGGTTGGTATTGTTCTCTGAAATGAGCTGAACATCATAGATTATGATGTTGGTATTTTTCTTGTTAAATATCTTGATGTGTCATACTCCTCTTCTCAATTTGTTTGGGTTACTATTTCGTCATTGTATTTTTTTTTCTTGTCTTCATTATGGTTCACCTACACTAAATTGGTTGTTTTGCTTTATGTGTTAAATCTTTCGTCAAAATACCCGTGTAGTATATCAACCGTTTTTCTATTTATTCAGAAAAACAAAAATTAATAGGTTAAAAATATGTTTCGGATACGACCGATCAAGAATATTTATCAAGAGATTTGGTTGTAGTAACAATATCAAGTCATACAACGGTGACCGAGACTTCAAGCTTAAGTTATACTGAGTCAGTAATATGACCTACCTTTAGGCGATGTACTCTTTGCATGCATGGAGATATTAAATAGTGTTTTGGCTCTATGAACATTCCAACATAAAGTAAACATGAAATATAAAAATTAAAACATAACACCCAAAACAGATTTAACTTGGTTCAGATTGCGAAAAAAAATCTTACAATGAGACTCTCTTAAGCAAAACTAACACAACTACTATTATTATGTTACAAAGAAGATCTCACTTACATAATTTACTGTAAATTTTTAATCTTTTCTCAGGTTTTATGTCCTAACTTGCTTCTCTATCTAAAATCATTGAAGCTTGCGAATTTCTCTCTCTCTAGCAAGTTCACACGTGTTACATAAGCATCGTACCTCTCTTCACTATATATAGAACCAACAATGAGTGAACGAATTTCTCTCTTTATCAAATTCATACTTGTTACATAAGCATCGTACCTCTCTTAACTATATATAAAACCAACAACGAGTGAGCTGATCCCGTAGTCCCACAATAGAACCTTATAGTTTGTTCGCACAAGCATCTGAATAGAAACAATACTACATCTGTCATATATATATGACGATACACTGCACAAGGTAGTGGAATTACCAAATTTTACACTTGACGTTGTTGTACCTTATCCTACCATGTTCATATATCAAGAATGCTCAGATCAATCATAACTTGATCAATGATTAAGAATGATTCGTCAATTTCAGATGTTTTAATATTCGTCACTACACCTAATTTTCGACTGAGCAACTTTAATATTCGACAACTACAACCTTTAAGTTTTGGCTTATTCACCTTTGGCCCTAAAACGTTTGGTTGTGTTGCATAAGTAACTTTTAGTCTGAACATAAAGATTATCCATCTAGGATTATAAAGATTTTACTACCTATTTCTTTGATTGTTGTACTACTCTTTAAAATCATCCAACCCACTTACTTTCCATATTTGCACAAGTTTTGTGCAGTTTGTGAAGTTTAATATTGGTAGCACATTTGTTAGAGCATTTTTATGGAAAATGTTATTCCAAAGACATCCTTACTCTAGTCTTTTAGTCTTTGCTTGTGTCTTTTCAAGTTAGCTTAGAACACATATATAGGATTGCTATATATATGTTCAGCCCAATTGGTTTCAATCGTGTTAAGGAAATATTTGTTGAGAAGCCACATATTCTAAAATTTAAAAGAAGGTTTGGGGATGTTATTGAGATTGGATATAAATATAGATATTGGTTTCAACTTTTATGGAGGGCTTCCTCTCCTCTTACTTGAATCTATATTTTCCAAAGAAACCCTCACACTAAGTCAATACATTTTTAGAGTCACCATTTTCAAAACGTTTTTTTAAGATCTTTGGAGTTCAAGGTGATTTTGACCTCGACCATCATGAGTAAGTCTTTCTCGTATAATATGGTGTCCAAAAAGTAATACTCCTTCGGACGAGAACTTAACATGATGATTTCTTTGTCCTCCTCATCCACCTTCACACCAACTACATTCAAGTCTAGTACGATTCAGTCATAATCATCTAGGTGCCTTCAGATCTATGTGATATTATCTATCAAGAATATATAAAGCTGTATTTTCATATAAAATATGTTCAATAAAGACTTCTTCATATGAATCGCCTCCAACAATCCCACCGCAGTAGGTTTTTTATAGAATTGTTGCAACATTTCATCTCATAAGTTTAATATGAGGGCACTATGAGCTTTAGACTACATCATCAATCTGTGTCGATTTATCGTTAATAGTAGCAACCAATCCTTTTTATACTAGGTAAGCCTTACCATCATTCTCCAGAGATTGAAATTATTAAATTTGCCAATTTTTTCTATGCCAAGCTTCATGGAATTCATCTGTCATGGATTTTACGGTTTCCATACGAGTTCTACTTCTCGAACCTTTAGATTAGCTACTGATCTACTTTTTGTACTGTTGTTCACGCTCACCACACGACATTTTGGGAAAACCACTACAATTTAGTTGAGATAAGAACCGGTATATGATTAAAAGAACCTACGACATAACGATCTAATTACCATGTTCAAGACGAGTAACAAATAAAAGAAAGCGTAATAAAACCAAGCACACCAGGCATTATTTAACTTTGTTCGAATTGTGAAGAAATCCTACATCCATTGATAATATACATACTTTTTTTTATAAAATAATAGGTTACAAAAAGACTCTTCAAACACAAAACTCAATCACTCTTTGTAACAAAACATGGCGTGATTCACACAACCCTCTCTTCAAGGTTTGTCTCTCACCTCAATTATATGTCAAAAGACCTAGAGTTATTCAAATAATTTTGGAAATATGTTGCAACGTAATTGCAGCACCACGGTCACGCCACACATGCATAACAATATCTTTTCTTATTTATAGGTTTAGAAAAAAACCAAAATTTTCATCAAATGACCTAGATTAAAGCCCATTACTCAGCGACTAAAATAATTCATAATCCATTTATATTGAGAAAACTCATAAATATGAAATCTTAGTTAATATAGAAGACCTATTTAATATTGAGAACTAATTAATATAGGAAGATCAAAGGAGAAGGCCTAAGTAATATTGGAAAACGAGCAAATATATAACTTTAATTTGGTCCAGCTTGCTTCAGATTAAATGGTATTTCAGATTGGCTCGCTTCGAACTACCCTGCTTTTGATCAGTTTGCTTCTTCGAATGGTCACAAGTCTTCTACAAGTTGTCTTAATTTTTATGATCAACACGTCTATTCAACTAAGTCACAACTCAAGTCGCACCATAGAATTTCAACTGTTTTTGTCTAATATATATTTTTAGCAAATCCAACTATATCTATGTGATCCTACGACAATATTTTTGTTGCTGAGTTACTTATAACCTACCCTTAACAAATAACAAATAATATA
Organism: Limnanthes douglasii subsp. nivea; assembly: GCA_036936605.1. NCBI lineage: Eukaryota > Viridiplantae > Streptophyta > Magnoliopsida > Brassicales > Limnanthaceae > Limnanthes > Limnanthes douglasii. The sequence continues at coordinate 98,333,388 of JAUPFV010000005.1, forward strand.
TAGCAAGTATTCAACAAAATAATTAAACCAAATATTAATAAAATTGAGAAGACATACGTCTGCATATTTATGCTTTGAAAGATACTATAACCAGCAATTAATTAAGAGATTGAAAAAGAAATTATATTTATAAACATTTCATTCCACTTATTATTTTCTAAGTGTTTGGCCGGTAATCGGGTAGACAAAGGAATCTTCAGATAGGAAAATTCTAATAATTGTTTTAAGCCCCTTTAGTTAAAATTAAAAAGTTTAACTATTAATTGTTTGTTTGAATAGTACCTATTGTTTCTTTAACCGGTGGCGGTTAGCACAGCCCTTCTGATAAAATAGAATTGTCAACTTTTTCAAAACCGATACGAGAGTTTGTTGAGTCAACTTTAGTCCTCTTGATAATATAAATAAAATTTAAGTAATGATATTTCCTATCATATATATATAAGCGTTTTAAAGGTTGGAAATAGAGGTATTCCAGATCAATCAGAACTAGTTCGCGATATATTATCTACTATCAGAGTTTCTTTTTATCATATTAAAAAAAACGTTACAATTTTTGTAAACCTAATATATATATATATATATATATATATATATATATATATATATATATATATTTATAATAGAATATAATTTATTAAAAATAAAACTTGAAATCCCATAAAAGGACGAATATTAAGCTGTTAGACAGTAATTTTATAAAGTATTTTATAAGTAAAATAATATTTTCAATATGTTCGAATTAATTAAATTTTAAATAAAGGAGACTATTTATTTCTTTTATTAGTTTATCTTTTAAAAAGAACACGGGAGATCCATCAAGAGAGTTTTGAAAAATGTTCGCCAAAAGAGTGGATCTAACAAGGTGGTGGTAAAAGGAGAAAAACAGCAAACCTAGTCAATAAGTGCTTTATTTGAAATTTGTTAGGCTACATTTTTTTTATATATTTCGGGTCTTACAACTTGAGTTCAGTCGAAACCCACATATCATTATAACGACTCAAAGAAATGTATTGTAAATAACAAACTTCTATTATACTTAACTAACCAATAACAAATATGTAAGTATATAACTATGACTTGAGCATGGATAATAGTCCCAGATTACTAAAATAGGTAATAATAATGATACAAGGAAGTTGGATATATCAAATTTTATACTTTAAAAAGCTATTATCATATCACTTATAAAAGGAAATCGTATTTCGACCTCATCCCAAGCGAACTGATTTGTCATTTAAAAGTTATTTATGACTCTCCTGAAGATTTGATTCATAATTCTGCTCACGAAGAGTGGTACTCTATGGACCAACTCTAGCTTAGGTGGTTATTCACCACCACATCTCTTGAAATAATAGCTCATATGATTGACCAAGAGTCTGTCAAAGGTTTGTGGGATGACTTATCTAGGCTCTCTGTATCACAAACTAGAGCAAGAGTCACTTACTATAAGAGTAAGTTTCAGAGAACAAAGAACGGAGGACAAAGTATGCAAGATTACTTGGCTATGATAACGTCTATTGTTGATATTCTAGTTTTAGCAGGTTGTACTGTCACTATTGATGGCTTAGTATCACAAGTACTTGCTTGCTTAGACCATGACTACACTCTCATAGTTGTGAATCTTAACAGACAATGACATTATTAATTGATTTGATTTAAAAACTTATCTACTGACTTTTGAGCAAACTTGATCAACTGTTTAGCCTACAATCTGTTATGGTGAATCTAACTCTGACAGCTACTAGTAACAATTTAAATAAAAATAATCTTAAAAGTGGAAATAACAATAGCACTTATACGAGGGGCCAAAAATCGTATTCTAGAGGCCACGATCGTGGATAAAGAGGCAAAAATCACAATAATAATAGAGGAATGTACAATAATACTTACAAAGAACGTGGAAGTAGATATTCTCCAAGTAGGCTAACTTGCTAAATATGTGGCAAGTATGGTCATGCAGTTACAACTTGTTATTACAGGGATGATCAACTACAATGGGTAGTATACACGGTGAACAACTACAGCAAACTCGTAAGTCTGATTCAAGTTCTTTCATAGTGAAGCATGATTCAAACAATGATGCAGCAAGGTATGCAAATGCTGGAGAAAAAAATCATGTCACTCACAACTCAAGCTTAATAAACCAAAGGGTTGATTATGTAGGTAATATTTATATTAAAGTTGGTAATGATCAAAACTGTCTAACCGAGAAAATAGGTGACTTTAACATTCCTATAGTTAAAAATAAACACCTAGATCTTAAAAACATTCTACATGTTCCAACAATGTCTAAAAAATTACTTTATATATTTCAATTAATCTCAACAAACTCTGTTTATTTTGAATTTTGTAAGAACTTTTTTTTCTAAGGATGTGGACACAAGAAGGAATCTATTAAAAGTGAGATCTAAATGAGGATTCTATTGCATTGAGAAGCCACCTAAGTTTCAAGATTCTAGTCCTAATGTTCTTATTTATGAGTTAGTCCTAAGTAGTAAGAGTTATGTATACAAAATTGAGGGTTGACACATGAGATTAGGCCATCATTGCTTTCAAGTTTTATAAAATTTTAAAGCCATTTAATGTTGTTATTGATGTTAAGGAAAATTATATTTTTTATCATAATGGTCAGCTTGGAAGGTCGCATAGACTACCCACTCCCCTACACCTACTTCTCATGCAATAAATATCTTAGATCTTATACACACAGATTTGTGAGGGAATTCTCTAGCTTAAACCAAAAATGATTTCAAATATTATATTTTATTTTAAATATTTTTTCCAGATTTTAGGTCTTTTTCTTTACATCAAACCATCTTCTCAATTATACCTAACTAGTTTCTCTGATGGCGACTCAACTAGCTCATCTGATGACCAGAGATCAGTATGTGGCTACTGTGTGTTTCTTGGAGACTTCTTGATATCCTGGTGTTCTAAGAAACAATTTATTGTGGCCAAGACTAGAACATAGTCAAAGTAGAGCTTTGGCTAACCTGTCGACTGATTTGATATGGCTTCAATATGTCATCTCTCAACTATAAATTTCTTTGACTCGTGCTTTAGGTAATTAGCTTGATTAATTTATGCATCTTTTTTTCAAACTCAATCTTTTATGCTAGAAGCAAACATATTCAACTTGATGTTCACTTTATGAGGGACCAAGTCTTACACCTCCAGCTCAAAATATGTTATATTTTTTCTCATCATCAAATGGAAGACAATTTCACCAAACCTCTTTTTCACTCCCGTTTTGAGTTTCTAAAGGACAAACTAGGCTTACGTTTCTCTCCGACTAGTTTGAGGGGATGATGTTAAATTAAAGAGAAAATGAATTTTTGTCAATAGATTTTTAAAATATGCTAGCCAAAATATTGGAGTTAGCAAGATCGAATGAGAATAATAAGGTGGTTGTAAAGAGAGAAAATAAACAAACCTAGTTAAGAAGTGTGTTGTCTAAAATGTGTTGGGATACATCCTTTATATACTTAAGGTCTCAGGGCTCTAGTTGGGTCAAAGCCCACACTTTTATATAATTAGTCCAAGCAATATAATGTAAATAAAAAATTATATTATACTTAACTTACCAATGACAAATTTGTAACTATGTAATCAACCTAAAGTCATCTATATAAAGAATGACCTTTTTAATTCACTAAGATAAGAAATAAAAGAATCATAATAAAAATTCATTTCTTTTCTGTATGTTTGTACCATATGCAAAATATCTATAAATGATGATTAAAATAAAATATATAATAAATTTCGTAAAACATTATTAAACTATACGTCTAGATAACTAAAATAATAACATTAAATTTAGCAGTAATAATTATATTATTGCCTATATAAACTAAAATTTTAACATGTTTAAATATTTAATCAATATACAAACTAGATCTTTTTGTGTTGCTTATAAATATCTGAGATATCTGTTAATATTTAAGATTGAATATTTTGCTTTGGTTTTGTCAAAAAATATGAGAAATTAATTCTAAAACAAATTCAGAAATATTAATTCTGAAAAAATTAGTGTTTAAATATATATATATTGTTTGCTAAACATTTTTAAATGAGTTTTACGTTTCTGGATCTTTTGTCAAAGGTTCCAAAACCAAGGTTGTTAGACTTATGCTGAAACCAATGTTTTCGGTGTTGTCACAGTCTCAAAACCAAATAAAATTTGAGTAACTAAAAACATGTATTTTTATTGTAAGATAAACCTATATATAGTCCTATTTTTAGATCATATTTGTGGATTTTAATATATTTAAGCCTAATATTTTCGCATCACTAGAAAACCATAACATTTGACTCATATAGCTCAATAGCTTAGGTGTTGGACTAAAACAATTACTCTCACAACACTTCGTATTCTAATTAGTATTTGCACAATAAAGATCCATAATTATCTTATATTATTACTCGATGTTCCATTCTAAATTAATATTGATTATATTTAATTATTGGACTATAATTTACCAGAACCAACATACTCCAAATTTATACGGATGAGATATTTTAATTTATTATATTCTTACAATCTCTCACTTGGATAATCACATGTACTAAATGTTTATATTTAAATATGTAATTATTGGTCATGTTGTACTAATAAATAATTAGCATTACCTCATTTATTTAGATGATAATCAACAAAGAATTAAAAATATATTTGACTTTTTCTAAATAAACTTTGATTTCGTATGGTGCGTAGCATGGATATTACATGACAATGTAACCATAACATGTCTATTATCAACTAATCATGCTTAAATACAATGAGATAGCTAAATTGTACAATATGCAAAAAAGATATAAGAATAAAACATAATACTGCATTATTTGACTGAATCATCCTCATTTCAAGTTTTATTTTGGTCAACACTAGAGAACTCATCTCTCGACCTTATACTCTCCTAGTTAATTTAGTAGTCAAGGGAAAATTGTTAATTTAATCTAATCTTATCCAGGATAGGTGGGTAGAATTGGTAGATAGGAGAAAACAATAATGAAGTTATAGACGCTCAGCTAATAACAAAACAAAAAAATAGTACTTAAATGATGCGTATATATCCGCGAAAAAGATAAATTATTCTCTTATCCTCTCTGATTGTGATTCTCTTTTATCTTATTGGAGGTATGGATACCTTTTTTATATAATTCAAAATGAGAAAGGCACCAAGAGATGATAACACATATTTCCTCATTATATTCTTTTTTTATTTTCTATCATATATTTCTCTTTATTTTGTTTCTTCATTTTACCTATAGTATTTTTACACTTCGTCAAATACCAGAATAAGAGAAATAATTCGTTTATTTCAACATTCTAATAGATTTATGACATTTTTAATGAATAAACATATCATATTTTCATTTTACTTAGGTGATCATATTAAAATTTAAATAAATTATCCTCTAGGTATAACTATAACCTAAGTTTAAAGTCAATAATAATGCATATTGAAAAACATACAACTTTTGATTAATTATCGTATAGATTAACATAAAAAATTTACATTTTAAAGTTTAAATATTGAATATGTATGCATACAAATTAGATGTTTGTAGTCTTTAATAGATATTTTTGAGACAATGGGTTATACATTACCTCTAGAGATCAATTCATTAGTAAAAATAATGTTGGTTTACGATCACTATCTAAAAAATAATCAAACTTCCCTTGGACCGATTTGACTATTTCATGACATATTTAATAGAATCTTTTGACAATGAGTTCTAGTTGTGCATGAGTATGAAAGCAAAAACTATACCCCGTATTAATTTTCTCACTTTTGCACAACAATATGTATAAGCTTTATTTATACCAGTTTATGCATACAACCACAGATCTCTAGCCCTGGGTGTTCAAACTTCTTCCTTGTATGACATGTCAATAGAGATAAATTTGGTAGTGTATCCATGTTGTTAATACAATTCTAAAAATAGATATGTGAAATATCCTTGTTTGTTTATATCTTACCAACTCTTGATCATCTTGAGTAAGTTTTGGACTTAGATGATTATAATAGGGATTAATTTATATCACTATGTTAAAGGCTCACATATCTAAAAGACAATAATTATCATTCAATCATTAAACCTGAAAGAAATAATACTTTGGTTGTACGATATCACTCTTACATGCTAAGTGCCAATCAGTTACATTATCACTAATATAAAACCTACAACAATATAGGTGGGAAACCATACTCATATATCTCATAAGAAATGGTAACAAACATAATCAATTATACATTAATAAATATTGAATGTTTTATAATGAAACGAAGAGGTTTGATGTGCAAAATAAAATTAAAGCACATATTTCACATGTAATGACATGAGAGTCGTGATACTTGGCCTTACAATGATTCCTACAACTAGTAAGCTCATGATGAGACGATGAGCTTAATCGTCATGGAGCATGCAACACTGCACATGTTGTAATGTTGGAGTCCCCAATTCGTAACGATATTAAACCTTTTTGCCACAACGACACACAAATTCTTAACTCGAAAACTCATTTCTTTGCATCCACATTAAGGTTTTGTATTTATTTTAAAGTTTTGATATGAATATTTATTTTTACTTTATCAAAACCTAAAAAAGCGAAATATAAATAAACTATTAATATCAAATTACATTGTATATTTCCCAATAAAAATATCCAGTATATAAATCGGTATGATATCCAACGTACTAGTCTTAATCGACTTCTAATAAATACATATTAGTTTTAATGCCAATTTTTAGATATTCAATCTCAAATATTACTACATATAAAAGTACTTAACAGATCTTGCTTTTATAAAAATCAATATACGAAGATAGGTTGTGGATTACGTGTAGGCATCCTTACGTTATTTCTTTATAGATTATATGAGATGAAGGATTTCGTAATTTCCTAAAAAATGTGAGAAGGCTCTTAACGTATGTACCTCAAATACTAGTAGACAAATGCACTTAACAAATTCTGATACTTCAAAACCTACCGATGTTAATCTTTAAAGAAACAAATAGTGGGATAAAATGATCAATGTATATTTGTTTTATAGACTAAAAGCTAAAACATTATTCGAAGGAATTATAGAAATTTGGTATTTAAGTCTTGTGTTTCTCTATAATAGAATTATATACTTATCATATTCCGATCAAATCTATAAATTTTAATATACTAAATCTCAATGGTATCATGTTTGTAATGTTATTGGATTCATATAACTCAATACATCACATCTAAAAGTAACATTTATTTATTGCGATAGGTTGTTGATCAATTAATGTCTATACAATAAAATTATATTTATATCGTATTATCCAAAATTGTAATATAAATTAATACTAATTACATTTATTTATTAAATTAAGACTTACAACAAATAAAATACCATAAATTCAATTAAATAATCATTCCAATTTAATGTTTATATTCAATTTTTATATATAAACTTAACTTTCAGTATGTCATTATACAAATAATGATAATTATTTTTTATATTTACAACTTTTAATTTAAGATATTTTATTTAACATTTTGATTCATTGAGCCCGAAATAGTAAAAATGCAGCAAAAAGTTGAAGAAATGCTTTTTTTTAAAGTTAATTTTTGTTTATTTATTTTCAATGATTATACTGATAATTGAGAGTCTTTTTTATGTAGAATAACAATGGAATATTCATGTATTTGTATTGAGTATCTTATCCAAATAATAGTTGTAAAAAATATTTTTAAACTTTCAAATATTATGGGGTCTAAACATTTTTGTGTGGGCTTGTGAAATAGAGCAGGTTAATACTGAAGTTGTGATGGTAAATCGTTGAGTATAATACGACGTTTTTAGTTTTACTAACTTGAGATAAAAAGTATGGCAGGTTTTCCATGTTTACGAGTTGTGTCACACCAGTCCCCATCATTTAACTCTGTAATAAATAAGTCCCCTTTATTTTAAAAAAACACAATAAATAGATCCTTATTGACCTCACCCCAACTTTTATTTGATAAATCCTCTTTGAATTTCCACATTAGTGTCCACATAGGACGTTGATATGGAAACTTGTAAAAATAATTGTTAGAGAAATAATCAATATCTAAACAAGATCCGACCTAGCCCTAACAAGACTTGGTAGGCCGAATCTTAGCCACCTCAGGCGAAGCAGTGACAAACAGTTGACGAATACCTACCAGAGAGTTCGTAGGAGGCAATACGAGCTTCGGCTCTTACCTTATTTTAATAACAAATTTAACAAGAAAAACATAAAGTAAACAATCGCACAACAAGAGCTTTACGCGGTTCGGATCATAGAGAAATCCTACATCCATGGGCAATGAACATTCTCATATTAATATGTAGGTTATAGAAAGACTCTCAAAGACAAATGAATGACTCAATCACTCGTGATTCACGGAACCCTCTCTTTAGTGTTTATCTCTCACCTCACATCTCGTCTCATCACAAATTGTAAAACTATATATTCTTCTATTTATAGGCCATGTATGATAAATCTTAATCCATTAATAAAAAAACTAATTAATACAGAAGATCAAATTAATAGAAAATCTAATTTATATAGAATACCAAATTAATATAAGATTTAATTAATATAGAAATCTAATTCATATTAAATAACTAATTTATATAAAAAATCAAATTAATATAGAATATCCAATTAATATTGAATATTAAATTAATATATGAAATCCAATTAATATAGGATATCCAATTAATATAGAATATATAATTAATATATGAAATCTAATTAATATATGAAATCTAATTAATATAGGAGACTCATTTAGAAAAAAATATTATGCTTTGCTATACTTTAAGCCTACCTTTAACAATAATAAATTTAGTTTTACTTTTACCTAAACATAATAACATACCTTATAACCTATACCGCCCCAACTAACTTAATTACCCAGCCGAAACCCAACTAAATCAATTCGAATTAGCACAACGATATTGTAGACACCAATAATTTATAAAGTCGTTAAAAAATATTACTAAAACAAATTATCCAAATGTATAGTTTAATAATAATGAAAAATAAATAAATAAAAAATAAGTCAAAAGAAAAAAAAGGTAACGTGAAGTATAGAATTTAATGATAGTTAAAAAAAGAAAGATAAAAGAAAATCGAGAGAGAAATAGTCATCTCGTGAAGAAGTAAGAACAAAAAACGATAGAGAGAGTTCAAATATGCATTTATGTGTTAGATCAAGTATCTCTATAGAACAATTTCGTTATATATCTTATTGATTCTCCTACTTTTCTTATAGTTTTGGATTATAAGTAAATCACGAGATCCAATCTTGTAAACTATCTCTCTATATTTTGATTCATGATAAATCTATTTATTGTTTGAGATATGTTGTTGTTGCTGTTATCATTGTAATTTAATTCGTAAAGGTGAGACAGGTACTATAATATCGCATTCGAGAAACCCCTCACTACAACCACCCGCTATTAATTCTCTCACTACCTGATTCACCAACTCGCTCACTCCTAGTGATGATGCTATCAACAAACCCAATTCTAGAGAACTTGATTTGGGTTCACCCGCCATTGAATTTGTGTGGTTTGGTAACAAGCACCAATAAAAGTAGCTCAAGCTCCCTCGGTTCGGTTCCCAAAAAACCCTAATCTAGTAGATTTGGATTTGAGTTTAGATACTGGTTTATGTTAGAATGAGAGAGGAGAGAATCAATTTTGGGCTAAAACAAGTTTCTGGTCTTGGTTTTTGGCTAATGTTAGAATAAAAAAAATGAAGACATAATCGATTTTCGGGTTATGTTAAATATAAAGCCGAAACATTAGGGATTCGGGAGATTTGGGTTTTAAGTTGGGTTACTGGATTGATTAAATTCGTTGGGCTAATTTTAATTAAGTTAGTTGGGCGAGGTATGAGTTATAAGTTAGGTTATTATGTTTAGTAAAACTAAAAAGTAAATTTATTATTTTTACTGCTGCATGGACGTTGATGTTGAAAGTCAAAAGGCATTCAAGGGATAAAATTTGGGATGAGGTCAATAAGGACCTGTTTATTGTATTTTTGAAAATGAAGGGGACATGTTTTACAGAGGTAAAGGATGGTTACTAGCGTGATACAACAGGTAAGCATGGGGGACCTTCCATGTCATTTACCCTACTAACTTGTCAACATATTATGTTTTAAGTTGTATTGATTTAAGTTCAGCAAATCGTTGTAATTCTGAGTGTACTTGTACAACCACTTCTCATATTTATCTTTTTGAAACTACCCCATACTCTTCATATATTTTTGAATTATTAGGACGTGAAGTCAAGCCACTTCTTACTGATTTGAGTTAGGCATTATTCTTCACTTACCCCGTCAAATGAAGCGACAAAACCATGAGACCAAGTTTGTCTCGAATAAAACTAAAATGAGAGTGTAACAAGATGTGAGTGAGCACCTCCAATATTTGATCGTGTGACAAGATATACAGAATATCTCGGGTGCGTAAAACAAACTAATCCTTAATGAAGTGAAGGTCGAGCTCAATGTTTTTCTTCTTGGTGTAAAACACATGGTTTGAACCAATGGAGTTGGCGCCTAAATTATCACACCAAATGTCTAGGGTTCAAGATAAAGGAAAGTGAATCTTCGCGAGAGTAGAGCGAACCTAGATAAGCTCAGTAGATAGGTTGTTAAGGGATCGATATTAGGAAGTAATGCCCGATCGAGACACAACGTGCTGCTTTTTAGACGACCATGAGACAAGGATCTCACCAAAGAAGACACAATACCCTCCAACAGAACTTCGATGATCTAGTGAAGCAACCCTATCAAAATCTATGAAACCAGTAAGGAAGACCCAAGGGCAAACGCCCATATAACTAGCTTATGATTCTCTTTACACTCTGTAGAGGTGGCGTAGTAGGACATTGCTGGAGCTGGCTAACCTTATTTACAGTAAAGACAATGTGTGCTATAGTGTGTAATATGTATTATAAATTACCTAATAAGATTATGTATCTTGTAAGTTGCTGTAAATATGTATCATAAAAAACAAAAAGATAAGAACCAACCCACATTGGAGTAGGACATGGATTGATACTGGATAAACCTTCATTTGCAAGTAAGTAGACTTTAATTTTTGAATAAATATTTGTAGAGAAGTTGTAATTCAATGTGACTTACGTAGCTCAAAATAATTAGAATCATTGTCTTTGAAACACAAAAGAAGATAGACCAGTTATTGAACCTCACTTAATAAGAATATCCCTTAGCTTAGATAAAAGGCTCTAGAGGCTTGTTTCAAGTAATACAAAGCTTTGTGCAGTATACATACATAGTAAGAATTTATTTTATCCAATTAATAGTTGTAACAATTGTTTTTGAATTTTAAGTATTTCAGACTGAAAACATATTTGTTTGGATTTGTGAAATGATGTAGGTTAACACTGAAGTTGGCTGGTATCCCGTTAAGTAAAACATAATATTTTTTGTTTTAGTAACTTTTCAATGTGTTTTAAGCTGTATTGATTTGGGATTACAAACTCATTGCACTTCAGAGTTTATTTCTGGTGAGTTTGATTATTTGGAATTGCATTAGTAAACTAGAGAAGAAGAGTTTTAGAGAGATAAATAGATTTTAGAGAGAGAAAATCAAAGTATGCAACTGATCTGACTCAAAAATCCAACCCTTTTATTAGTTCAGCTTTGACCTTTATATAGAGGCGCAAACACTTAGCTTACAACTGAAAACAGTTACATAAAAAGGTTAAATTTCACTTTTAGTCCTTAAGTAAAATATATATGCTGAATTTTCCCTCTAACTTCACCACATGTTACATAAAATTTTATTGTTACACTTTAGTCCATGAATTTCCATTTCCTTATCAGTAGACCCCTTAGTTCTCATGTCAGTAAATGAATGAGAACTAATTAACTTCGCATCTTGTCAAAAGCAATGATACTTTCCTCTTCCATAATTCGACGCAAGCCGGTCATTATGATGCATCGAAATATATCCACAGACAATCATCCCCCGAGTTAAATTCAAAGTAAAATTAGTAAATTTAAATGCCAAATATATTTCGAGACACATCATGACTCCCTAGGTGATAAGCTTACACCTAAGCTCCTAGTATAACAGATGTCTAACCCATAACCACACAATCACTTCAAATTCTGCTCAATCAACACAAACCTTTTCCACTTTTGCACACGTCTTTTTTTCTCCTATAAATTCCTTTGCAACTCACTCTTTGTTTCACAAAAAAATCCTTGAGAGATAAGCATACATAACCTTCCAACCTTTTGCTACCTTTAACGGTTTCTTCAAACTTTATGGTTACTTCCACCGGAAAATTAATATTTTCCGATCAATCTTCAATCAGTTTATGAGAAAACATCCAAGATCCAGAAGACCCAAGGCCAGAATTCCCAAAAAACCTAAATTCCCAACACTTGACAACAATCTCATCTTCAGAGCTTACAATTACTTCTACATTAGTGAAAGAGAAGAAGAATATAAAGTTGTTGGGTTGATAAGAAACAGTCCCCTCCGAACATCCACAAAAACCATTTATTACGGTAATTTCGATCCTTTTAAAGTTCCCGTCTTTTCGCCTTCACCTATCACAGAAGAAATCCAGTCTTTGAAAACCTGAACTTTAAGAACTCCTTGAACTTAAACCACTCTTACCAAATCATCGCCCCGAATTAGTTGTGAAGTAAGTAAATCTTCTTCAAAACAATCAGAAGCGACCCCTTCATCTACTTATCTTCCAAGAGCTCCTAAAAAAGAACTTTTATAGCTATGGGATACAATTTCGATGATACACCAAACCCATCTACCAAATATCCTCCCCTGAGGGAAATTTTTGAGACAACCACATTATCTCAACAAAGTCCCTCGAAAACCATCCATAATTGAGAGACGAAGCATCAGAAGCAGATGTTGATTCTGATGGTACTCAATCAAACAATAAGGCTGATACCGATGAGGAAACCTCGAAAGAATTGGAGAACACCACACAAAAAAATATTCGCAGACCAAGAAAAAAGAAAGCTCTGATTACTATATCCGCAGAAGAAAGAGAAGCAATTGGTGAGAATTTAATGTCTCTTGATGCAGACTATATCGTTACCTTGAAAAGTGTCTCAAACATATATTACGAAGAGGGTCAAGTATCAGTTTTGAAAAAACCATGGGGAATGGGGGAAAGGATTACCCTTTGTCTTCCAAAAAATGGGGAAACACCCTTAGACGGTAGAAAAGAAGAGCTGGTAGTCTATCCGGAAATCATCAAATGGGGGCTTCGTTTCCCATTAGATCACATGAGAGTCGACTACTTTGAACTCTTGGATCTGTGCCCAACTCAAGTGACACCAAAGCAATGGTTCACCCTTCTCTCTGTAATCATGGCCTCCCGCTTGTCTAAGATTCCGATCAACATTAAAGATTTCATATCTTTGACCAAATTATCCAAGGGACCAAAGCTAACATTTTACTATCTTACATTAGATGATGACTTAAAAATCATTGATGACCTTCTGGAAGCAGACAAGTTTTGGAAGAAAAAATTCTTCTTCATCTCGGGAGCATGGAAAAGCGGCAAATAAATATCCAAAGCCAATCCATCAAGACCGAATATTGTCAGGAAACGTGGTCGTAAGTATTATAATTCTACTCTTGTTAAATGAAATTTTCTAACTGTTTTTACTCTTATTCACTATCAACTAATATGTTATTATGAGAATTTACAAGGCACTACACCATTCGTCAAGCAAGAGCCAAATACAAATTCATTAAACTTACAGCCTGGGCTGAAGTAAAATGGAACAACGCTTTCCACATAGCCTTTCAACCAATAAATTTCCTCAACACTCACTTATTTCCGATCACACATGGAGTCTTTCTTCATGAAAATTCGATGGAACAACCCAACCCTCGATAAAATTTTAAAAGACTAGTCCATCCCGATTGCAAGGCAGTCTTACCCATCCAAAACAGATCAGATTGTCATCTTCATCAAAAGAAAAAAGAAAAAATGGGACAAAAAGGCAGCTAGGACATCTGGTACTAGCCCTTCAACAAATACGAAGCCCAAACGTTCAAAAAGAAAAACAAAGGAAAGCAAACTTTCGACCATCGAAGAAGGAACAGAGGGAGAACCTTCTCCAAAAAAGAAGAAAAGTGCTACACCCTTGAAAAATAAAAGTACACCAGACCTCAGAAGAAAATGAAGAAAAAGACGGTTGCAACCATCAAAGATATAATATCTGATGACGATGAGGTCATAGTTGTTGGGAATCAACAAAGTCCTCAAAAGGAAAAGGAAACAACTGGTAAAGATGTTGTAGAAGATAATCAAATTGATGATAACTTCTATCCCGATAGTTTCATCAACTTCAATGAATCACAAGTGCTTATTGGAGAAGAGGATCCTGTCATTCAAGAGGTTCAAACTCTTCTACACAACTTTGGTAGAAGATCCGCACCCTCTACCTCCGAAGCAACATCTCTAGAAATTATTGTTCTTACTGCTCCTACTACGTATTTAGATCTCATCCCTCGGCATAGCCCAGTGGTTTTTCCTCATATTCTACCAAACGCAAATGTCTTTGCTGCACTTCAACCATTTTCCAATCTCAAAAGTGCAGCGAAAACGCGTACTCAAGAAATCGATGTTTCTCAAAGTCATCTGAAACGACTAACCCAAAATATGGTTCGCTAAAAAGGAATTGCTGAAGCTGAAAAACACTTGAGGGAAAATGTTTGCAATCATATAGTGTATCAATTTCATAAATTCAAAATGGAAAGGTATGAGCTTATCATATGACTCCTATTTGTCAAAAGGCATTTACGAGAACAACACCAAATCGAGAAAGATAATCTAAACACTTCGCATAAAGAAGAGATAGATCGACTCAAGGCTAAACACCTTGAAGAATTAACTGATGAGAAAGAAAAGTTCAGTAATCTTCAGACTTCTCTTACCGAAAGCGAACCAGAAAAGAAAAATTTAACCGATGAGATAGCCACACTAAAGACTGGTTTTGAGAAGGAAAAACAACTTGCCATCACTGCTACAAAATATGATTGTACCAAGGACATGTGACAGCTATCAACAGTGTTAAAGAGGAGAAGGCCATCACACTTCTTCAAGAAATTCACGCAACATATCCTGAAATAAACCTTTCTAGCTTCTGGAATGACATTCGTGTCGAACGGCGCCCCAACAAAGCCTTCGATCCTATCCCAAGTTCATCATCTGAAGAGGATTCATCTGAATGATTTTACTATCCTTTGAATTTATGTTATCTTTTTGTATTTTTCATGTAGGTACCATAACCCTTGTACCCATCAAATTATTCTAAATGACAAAGGTTTCTGCTTATACTTCATATTTTCCATCAAGTTATGTGAACCTTTATTTATGCTAACTATTCAAAGTTAAAATATAATATGATACTTTAAATAATTTCTGCAAAATGAAATCCTTCTAATATTATAGTGCATTAAATGAACGTGGCACATCGAAAATCACAGTGCGTTTATTGAACGTAACACTTCAAATATTATAGTGCATTTATTGAACGTAACACTTCTACCATAATAGTACATTTATTGAACGTAGCACTTCAAACAAAATAGTGAATTTATTGAACGTATCACTTTGAATATGGTTGTTCCTTCAAAAAGTGTATGAAATACTTCAGAACATTCTACTCTTGATCAACCTCAAAGATGATCAGTCTTTGATCAGTTATCAAGATAGTTTAAATAAACACTTGTAAGCAACTATTGGCCAAAAATGCATTTTATTGATAATTTTGAATATGTACATAACGTCTCGTTAAAACCTCCCTTGACCAACAGGGTAGGAAAGAGTGCGCAATGAATTCAAAATACAACATAGTTATTCCCAGTATAAGTTCAGATACTATATATTCCACGGGTGCTGAAGCATCCTCCTCTGTCTATCACAAAGGCGATAGGATCCTGGCTTTATCCTTTCAACAACCACATAAGGTCCTTCCCAATTCAGAGCTATTTTTCTAAGGCTCATCTCCTTAGTATGCAGAAATACGTTTCTCAACACTTTAGCACCTATTTTAAACTCCCGTATTTTTACCTTTGAATTGTACCTATTCCTCATAAGAGTTTGATAATGGATTACATTTAAATAAGCTCGAACTCTTTTCTCATCAATTATATGTAAATATGCTATTCTGGCTTTGTCATTGGATTTTTTAGAATATTAGGTTATCCTAAAAGACGACATCGTAGATTCCACAGGGATACCAACATCCATTTCATATAATAAAACAAAAGTAGTTTCTTTAGTAGCTTACCTAAGAGCTATTCAATAAGCCCAAAACACTTCTTGCAAATAATTTGGCTATTTCCCTGCTGGCCCTGCCAAATTCTTCTTCAAACCATTTAAAATAGATATTTTTGTCACCTAAACTTTTCCATTTTCTTGGGGATGAAAAGGTGATGAAAAACATAGTTGAATTCCTTTCGAAGCGCAGAATAAAGTCAATCTTAATAATTAAATTGAGGGTCATTTTCCGTAGTAATTATCTGAGGTACTCCAAAATGACAGGAACTACTATTTACAATGAATTTAATTACATCATTTGCTTTCCTTCCAGATAACGGTTCTGCTTCTGCCCTCTTTGTAAAATAGTACACTGCAACAATTATCATTTGCCGCCCTCCAGAGGCCATCGACAAATGCCCCACTAAATCATTTTTTCCCATCTATCAAACGGTATGGCTTCGGTAATAGACATAAGTGGAAATGCGACTTATGTATAGAATTAGAAAACCTTTGACAAGTATCACATCTTTGAACCAAATTTTTAGCATTGTTCATTATTGAAGGAAAATAAAACCCTGCAAGTAAACTCGACGCGATAAAGTTTTAAACTCACAATGAGCTGATCCTTCTCCATCATGTAACTCTAATAAAACTTCCTATGATTTTTTCATATTTAAACATCATAATAATATCCTACTCAATGATTTTTTTATACAAAACTCCATCCAAAACTATGTATCCAAAAGCTTTGGTTTGCAATTTTTTGGCCAATTTTTGCATCGTCATGTAGTGCTCTTCGAATCAAAAAATTTAAAATATCAGTTCGCCAATCGCCTCAGACTCCATCTCTATTGACAAATAATTCCTCCATATAATCACACTGGTTTGACTGGGTCAAAATCAAAGGACTCTCTTGTAGCAAAATCGAACGATACTTTTCATTGTAAACAATATTGGTTAACGAATCAGCCATTGTGTTACTTCCTCGACTTATATGTTCCATAAAAACATGATAAAATAATAGCATCAAGTTTCAAAGCTCTCGAAGATACAAAATTGAGCGATCTTTTTTTGCTTCCGAGTTCCCAGAAACTTGATTTGCTACTAATTGAGAATCTGCTTATAATCGTACTGAAGTTGCTCGACATATCTTCACAAGTCTCAAACCAGCCAAAACAACTTCATATTCAAATTCGTTATTGAAGGCCTGAAAACCAAAATTGATAGACCGAAGCATCATTTCTCCAGATGGAGCAATTAATTGAACTCCGTCGTTGCATCTTAAAACACTAGATCCACCATATGTTCGAATAACCCACATCGAACTTTTGCTGAATCACCAACGCTAACGCTAATATCTCAAGATTCAAATATCTCTTTTCTGTTGCGACCAAACTTTTGCTGACATAGTACACCGGCTTCAGAATTCCTGAATGTTCGCTTATCAATAGTGCACTTACTACAAAATTTGATACCGCAATGTATAAAAAGATATTTTCTCCACTTTCGAGGCTTTGATAAAATTTATGGTGATGATAATAAGTTCTTGATGCTTGTAAACGCTACTTCACAATTCAAAGTCCACTCAAATAGTTTTGGACCTCGCAGCACTTGAAAGAAAGGAAAACATTTGTTAGAAAACTAGAAATAAATCTATTAAGCATTGCTAACCTTCTTGTCAAAACTTGCACTTCTTTAACCGTTCGAGGTAAATTTATTGCCATTACAACTTTCAACTACTGGGTCAGCTTCTATTCCTCTTTCACTGATAACATAACCTAAGAACTTCCTTGATCGAAATCCGAAAGTATATTTTTCATGATTAAACTTTAGCCTAATTGCCCTTAGATTCAAGAATATCTCCTCTAAATCTTCCAAATGTGCATTTTCCACCAAGCTTTTTACCACCATATCATTAATATATACTTCCATATTTCTTCCAATATGAGTGGCAAATGCTTTATTCATCAACCTCTGATAAGTAACCCCTACATTTTTCAATCTAAAAGGCATAACCTTATATCAATGTACTCCATGCGAGTAATGAAAGTAGTACATTCTTGATCCTTCGAATCCATATGGATATGATTATAGCCCGCAAAAGCATCCATGAAAGTTAATATTTTGTTTCCTTAAGCGGAATCAATCAGCTGGTCTATTCGAGGAACATGAAATGGGTCTTTAGGACAAGCTCGATTTAAGTCTGTAAAATCCACACACATTCTCCACTTTTCGTTCTTCTTCTTGACCACTACTGGATTTTTCGCCCATAAAGGATATTGTAACTCCCTTATATGTCCGAACCTGGATAAATGATCCACTTCAGAAACTGCTTTTGTTTTTTTCTGACGAAGATGCCCTTCTTTTTTGGATTACCAGCTTCACTTTTGAAATAATAGCTAAACTATGACAAATTACTTCGATGGGCATACCTATCACATCCTCCGTTTTCCAAGCGAAAACATCCAAATAATAAGATAAAAATTGTAACAGTCGTTGCAGTAGAACTAGGGTCCGTAAGATTCCTATCTGAAGTGCTTTTCTTTCAGAAAAAATATACTCCTCAATTTATTCACTTACTGTCAACGACCCTGGGGTTTCCCTCGGATCGTCAACCCTTTCACCAAAATCTGAGGTCAACCCCTCTGACTGCTATTCATTCATCATATGTCCATTGTTGGATCCTCGAATCCGAAGTGCAATGGCATAACATTCCCTTGCAACTTTCTAGTTGGTTCGAACGACCCCCACACGGTCTCCAACCACATACTTAATACATTGGTGAACTGTTGACACAACATCATACATCTTTGAAAACCAAGACCTTCCAAAAACGGTGGGATAGTTTGCCACCATAAAGAGCACTTGAACGTTTTTTTAAGGGTCCATTTCCTAAACTCACCTCCCTCTCGAATTATCCTATTACACGTGCTTTCAGACCAGTGAAACCAATGATTGTGCGCTCAGACTGAGAAATTCGAGGAGGATTGCGCATCATGTCATAAGGTTCTTTAAAAAGGACATTCACGATACACGTCTAATTTCAACACCAACAACTTCTTCCCCAATAACTACCGCGTCCTCATGCGGCCCCGCAGTACCTCGCAAATCGTCATCAACGAACAAAATAAAAAGAATGTCATTTTTCCCATTCAAATGAGTGGACATTCTCCTTTCAATCTGAGTTTTCAAATTGACAACATGTCTCTTTCTCGAACTATTAGTATTACCTGTCATTTAATCACCTCCAAAAATGGCCAACGACTCAAAATACTCACAGACTTCGAACATGTCCTTTCTTTATTGGCTCTTTAAAAGCCATCAAAATAAACCTATCTGGATCCCTATCCAAATACTCCGAAGCAGAGTCAAACTCATTAGCATTTGAATCTAGAATTATCAAATTTTTAGCTTGCGCATTTGGGTTGGCTGGCTGTGAATTCGATACTGGAGTTTTTGATGCGTTTACCTCTAACTTCACTTAAGTAAAAAGTTTTCCATTCTCAATTAGATTTTTTACTTTTTTTTTCAAAGCAATGCAGTCATTGGTGTCATGTCCAATATCATTATGATATTTACAGAATTTATTGTTTCATTCCTCCTTTGGCCTGTTAATTGGTGCATACTTCATGAAATTCACATAACTCTTAGTTTTATCAAAAATTGCTGCCACGCTTTGAGTTAAATCTGCATAATACTCTGCCTTTATCCACTCATTCGGCCTCAGCCTATCGTATTTGTAGGATGAGGCTTGATTTGAATATCATTCGGTTTGAGGTGGTAAATTGCTATTCATCGGACGCGCCTGCTGATTAGCATTTGAAGATTTCCCTTGGTTATGGGACATTTGTCCTGAATTCTTTGGAACGTTAACTGGTCCTCCTCGGACCCTAGTTGATTCCTTAACTTTAATGTGATCTTCAACTGAGTCATTAATGCCCCAAAAGTTAAAGCCCTCCTTTTCGTTGTCTCATTAGCGAGGTCCTTTGACAATAAACCTTGGCGAAAAGTTGTCATCGCTACTCCTTTTCACAGTTATCCAAACCTGCCTTTGTCAAAACAAAACATTTCGTGTAGTCCTTCAATTTTTTTCTAACTGCTTGCTTGCATTGGATAATCGTATCACCACTTGCTCTCATCTCTCTGCTACTAACAAACTGCATTCGAGAAGCAGCATAAAAATCCATAAAATTTGAAATGAATCTCTTTGAAATTTGGTTATTCAATTTCGAAAATATCCTTTTAAAAATTTACGAAAAAACCCGATATACCAGTTTGTAAAACCGTCTATCAATCGCGTTCAGTTATGTGTTTTGGTTTTCAAAACTCGAATAATTTAATTACGATTATTTGATTACGATTCGTTAGAAAACTGATCGTACTAACCATGTACCGCAACTTTATTAATTCGAGAATTTCAATCCGAAACTCGTAAGATAAGTTAGGCATTTTTTTCCATTAGATCGTGACGTAACTCTAAATTATGGAAAGCGATGCGCATATAGAGGATGTACAATCTTGATAGTATTCCTTCTCTTATGGTGCAGTTGGATAATAGAATGATAGAGACTACGAAATTCCTTAAACACGAAGAAATATGCATGCATGAATATATAAAATATAAAGTTCAATGCATGTTTCACTTTCCTACTTTATACAACCCTACCCCCAATCAATGCAATTTGATCACACTTGTCTACGTATTTCGTTTAAGCTCGCAATCCGAAAAAGGCCGGACAATATTTATAAAAAGAAAAGCAAAAGATAAACAAAAGATAAAAAGAATGGACGAAAGACAAATTGCTAAAAAATAAAGATTTTAAGTGATAGATATAATAAATTGATAATGACAAAACCAGGACGTGTGTCGTTTGAGTTCTTTTATTAAAATGCGCCATCGGATACTCTAAAAGTCGGATAATAAATATAGTCCTTCTTCAACGTTTGTCTGTAGTTAAAAGAATTTAAACTTTATAGTTAATCATTGCTAATTAAATTTAGCTATCAATATACTACTGTATAGGACAACGTTTGGAATAATTATACACCATTATCAGATTGTTCAATTCGATGTCATATAATTTTAAATTATCTAAAATTTATATATTATTTTATGTAAAATATCATATTTAATCAATTTAATCAGATTTATTATTTATATATTTGTTATAATTGATAAAATAAGCCGTAGAAATGAGATTGATGTTTTAATATACTCGAGAGGAGAGAAGAAGCGAGAAAGATGATTCAATGTAAGAAAGGCAGTATGAGAAATCTTGATTTATTATTTTGAACGAGACATGTCATACTAATGGATTGAGTCTCAACATTTAACTAGGCAAGCTGAAGTCCATAAACTAAAAAAATCATCCAAAACTGTTGCCCATCACACATAATAATATTACGATTAACAAACTTGTAACTAACTAATATTAACTATATAAGTCTAACTAGACGTTACATTGAATTAAAAAAAATGGCTTCTTGGAGAAAGCTCTGTTCTTGACCAAGAACATAGCCAATTTTTTTTGATTCAATCATTGAATCTGTGTTTGTTTTCTGGAAATCAATCTTTGTGGCGTTTAAGATTATGTCTAAGGAACCTGAGAATGCTTGGATCGAAGACTTTCCTACGCTTAGGAAATCGATTCAGTCTCTGTGAGGGAGTTTGGTAGCCAAGAAGAGTATGGTTGAATTGAACCTTTATGGGAATGATTGTAACATGATTTCTAATCCTATTTTTGAGGAGAGAAACAAAGGGAAAGACAATGTAGAACCAATGAAGGGTTCTTATGTTGATTTGCTTAAAGTAAATGATACAGAGTTCGAGCATTTGAATGTTTCTGTTTCTTTATTGAATGATATTCCGACTATTACTTTTGATATTGGGGATAAGGAGAAGTTGATAAAGATGTCAAAGCACACGTTAATCGCTAAATTTGCCACAAGGAAACCTTCTATGGAGAGTTTCAGGGGTTTTTTTATCGAAATTTAACTTCGCCGGCAGTTATAGTGTGTCTGTCTGGGATTACATACACATCTTTGTAGAATTTACTGAGATTGATGACTTCAAGAAGCTTTGGTCGAGAAACGTATGGGTCTTGGGTAGCAAAACTCTTCGATTGTTAAAATGGACTCCGGGATTTGATCTGAGTTTGGAATGTCCGTATACGCCGGTCTGGGTGTCTCTTCCAAGTTTGCCAGAGATTATATTCAACAAAGCTACGATTACTAAAATTGCGAAGGTCTTGGGTACTCCGTTGAAAGTCTGGGTCCCTTCGGTTAACAGGGCTAGGCAAAATTGTTGTCGATTCTGGGTTGAGGTAGATATATCAAAGCCGTTAATTCATAAGGTTCAGTTGAAATTTGGTGAGGCTGATAGTTATTGGATCAATCTTGTTTATGATAATGTTCCGCTTTATTGTAGTCTTTGTGCTCACATTGGACATTCGAATGATAAATGCAAGAAGTTTTTGTTTGAATCAAAGAACTTAAGGAATGATCATGATAACAGGCAGGGTCAAGATGGTGTTTCTGATCAGATTTCTTGTTCTCGTTTTCCTAATATGGCTAGTGATAATTCTAAGGAATTACATTATAATTGTGATAAAGTGGCTCATCCTGATGTTGTTAAGGGAAAAGATACTGGGCGTTTGTTAAAATCAATAATGGTTGACAAAGTTTTAGATAACTCATTGCATGATGAAAATAGTGGTGATACTCGATCTTTTAGAATGGTTCAAGCTACTGAGAATAGTGGCTCTGTTGATCCGGTTAATGAAAGTGATATGATATATGCTTTGAATACTTTGGAAAGGAGGAATATGTTTGAGGTTCTAAGTGATGGTATTCATGATTCTCCAAAACATGTTGGTAGCCTTACTAGTTCTCCTGTGAAGTTGGAGAAGGGTAAATTAAAAAGGCAAGAGATTCAGAAGCCTAAGAAGGTGTCAAAGTTGTGGAGTTCGAAGGGACCTGTTTCTTCTAAGATTATGAAGCTCAAGAGAGCCCAAAAATCTTCATCTGATCAATGACAATTACCATGTTAAATTGGAATGCAAGAGGACTTGCTAATAAGGAAACCATCCAGAGGTTAAAATCTATGGTGTTTTCTTTAAAGGCCAGTTTTGTTGCTATCCAAGAGCCTTTTGTTAAGGTTGATAAGATGAGTTTGGTGGCTAAGAAATTGAAGTTAAGTGGTTGTAGTAGTAATGTGAGTAATAAAATTTGGGTGTTTTGGCACCAGGATTTCAAAGTTGAGGTTGTTTTTGACAGTGATCAACTGCTTCATCTTAAGGTTGGTCATCCTACTATAGACAAAGTGTTTCAGGTGTCTATTGTTTATGCAAAGTGCAAAAGAGATCAGAGGCTCTTGCTTTGGGATTCTATTAGAAGTCTTGATGTTTTATCCCATGAGTGGATTATGTTTGGGGACTTTAATACCATTACAAACATTCAAGAACAACTTGCTTGCACCACTGTTAATCAAAGGGGTATGGATGACTTTAATGGTCTTATTATAGACTGTGGTCTTATTGATGCTGGTTTTACTGGTTGCCCCTATACATGGTCTAATGGGAGTAAATGGAGGAGACTTGATCGAGTTTTGTATAGCTCTTCTTGGTTGGATTTATTTGATGGCACTGCTGTTTCTCATCTTGCTAGGAGTTGTTCTGATCATTGTCCCATTGTTATTAAAGTTTCTTCTAATATTGAAAGAGCTAAATCTTCGTTTAAGTTCTTAAATATGTGGACTACCCATCCTGATTTTCTGAAGATGGTGGAAGATAGTTGGTCTGTTGATGTTAGTGGTGATGTGAGAAATCCAATTATGGTTTTCTGGCTTAAGCAGCAAATGTTGAAAGCTGCGTTAAAGGTTTGGAATAAGTCTTCTTTTGAAAATATTTTTGATGCTATTAGGCAGTCTGAAGAGCTCATTAACATAAGGGAAACCATGCTTCAAAATCAGTATAATGATGTTAATAAGTCTGCTTTGGAGGAGGCTAGGCAGAATCACTTGTTGATTCTTGATAGGGAGGAAATGTTTTGGAGGCAGAAAGCTCATGCTTCTTGGTTGAAGGATGCTGATAGAAATACTTCTGCATTTCATAGTTTTGTGAAGAAAAGGCACAAGAGAAACAGGGTTGATAGAATTAAAGTGGATGGTCAATGGTTAACTACTAAGGAAGATATTGGGAACTCTGTTGTTGAGTTTTTTAAATCTTTGCTTGCTCCTACTAATAGTGTTATGTCTGATCTGGTTCTAATGGAGGTAATACCATCTTTGGTTAGTTAAGAGGATAACATGAGTATCTCTTGTATCCCTGAGTCTGAGGAGATTTATGGGGTTGTTAAGTCTTTAAACTCTGAATCAACTGCTGGCCCTGATGGGTTCAATGGTGAGTTTTATAAGAAATGTTGGGGAATTGTTGGGACTGATCTGTGTAATGCTGTTAAGGGATTCTTTAAAGGCTTTGTCCTGCCTAAAGGTGGGAAGGCTACAACGATTTGCTTGATTCCTAAACTGGATAATCCTAACAAATGGAGAGATTTCCGTCCTATAAGTTTAACCATAATGTTTTCAAGGATTGTGGGGAAACTGATCAACAACAGGTTTGCTAGTATTCTGCCTAAGCTTATATCTGAGGAGCAAGGTGGGTTTGTGAAAGGAAGGTGTATTTAGGATTCCATTCTTATGGCTCAGGAGCTTTGTTTTGACATTAATATCAACATAAAGATGGGGAATATTGTTATCAAGACTGACATGACAAAGGCTTTTGATAAGCTGAATCATGACTTTCTCTTTAACGTTTTAAGGTCATTTGGTTTTAACACTAATGTTTTTGCTCTTATTGACAATTGTATTAGTAAGGTCTGCTCGTCTATCTTGGTTAATGGTGAGCTGTCTGGTTACTTTACTGCCTCTCATGGTCTAAGACAAGGGGATCCTCTTTCCCCGAGTCTTTTTATTTTGGCAGAAGAGTACCTGATAAGGAGTATTAAGAAGACTTCGAATAGTGATGCCAGGTTTAGTTACAAGTCTAGAAGCAATCAGAACATTGCTTGTCTAGCTTTTGCTGATGATTTCATGGTGTTTTCAAATGGTAATCCTGATTCAATGATTGCTATCAAATCTGTTCTGGATCATTATCAGTTGGTGTCTGGTCAAGAAATTAATACTACCAAATCTAAGCTTATTGTTTCTAACAAGATGATTCCTCAACAGATTAATATTATTGAAAATATATGGAACATCAATCATACATACTTGCCTTTCTGTTATCTTGGCTCTACAATTGCTATTAATACAAGAATTGTTCACTTTGAAGATTTGATTTACAAAGTTAGATCTAGAATTATGGAATGGGACAGGTTACACCTTTCATTTGCTGGTCGCTTGTTGTTGATTCAGACTGTTCTCGTTGCCTTTCCCAAGTACAGCTTGCAGCATTCAAGCTTGCCTGTTGGTATTATCAGTAGGCTGGAGATCCTGTTTAGTAAGTTCCTGTGGGGAAACAAAGATGACAAGAGAGTTATTAGTTGGGCTAGATGGGAAAGGTTATGCAAGCCTTTAAATGAGGGAGGTCTCAATCTGAAAAGACTTAAAGATGTGCAGAAGGTGTATGCAATGAAATTGTGGTTTAACTTCAGAAAGCAGCAGTCTCTTTGGGCTAAATTCATGTTATCCATCTATTGTAGGGATATCATTCATCCTACTTTAGCTATATCTCCTAGCAGGAAGTCTAAATCTTGGGCTTGTATCATTATGGTTAGAGAGGAAGCTGAAAACTACTTATTTTGGCTGCCTGGTCATGGAGACATGAGTTTTTGGTATGACAGATGGTGCTCTGATAGACCTTTCATCAAGGTGTTTAATGATAATGACAGAAGAACTCTTTGGGGCAGTGTTGATGTCTCTGTCAAAGATTTCTGGGTTAATGATTCCTGGCATTGGGAAAATCTTAATTCTATTGTCACTAATACGGAGATTAATATGATCAGGGAGGTTTGTCTTTCTGATAAAAATGATACTTTGCTGTGGTCTCTATCAAAGGATGGTTCTTTTAGTAGTAGAGACACTTTGAATCACATCAGATGCAAGTGTAATGTATCTAGAATTTATGCTAAGACATGGAATGCTGTTAGTCCTAAGAAATGCTCCTTTATACTATGGAGGGCTTTGCATAATTGGCTACCTACGGATGCTGTGATGCAATCTAAAGGCTTTCAGCTTGCTTCTAAGTGTGTCCATTGTAATAATACTGAATCAACTTACCATGCTGTGGTGCAGTGTCCTCAAGTTTGGTCTGTCTGGCTGCATTTCAGTTCTATCTTCAATGTCCAGATTCATTCTTACATGACTCTCTCGCACATCATCATGAAGTGGTATTGGGTTGCTCAAAGAAGCTGTGATATCTTCACTATTCTGCCTGCGATTATTGTTTGGTCAGTTTGGACTGGTCGAAATAGGAAGAAGCTTAACAAGGAAGATACTAATTCTGCTTCAATAATTAGACACATTATCTACATTCTAACTACCCTTGATCATGCAAAAATCCTGGTCAGAAAGCATTGGGGTTCTTATGATAAAGAAGCTACTAAGTTTGGATGTGTTCACCAGATTAAAGCTTCGACTAAGCCACTGTTTTTGCAGTGGAAGAATCCTAAACAAGGAAGATATAAAATTAGCATAGATGGAGCATGTACCTTCAATCACGAATCTGGAGGTGGTGCTTTACTCAGAGGCAGTAATGGTGGCATGATCATCAGCATTGGCAGGTTGTATTGAAAATCTTCTCCATTAATAGCTGAGTGTCGTGCTCTGTTTGATGGCTTGAGGTTGTGTAGGACTCTCGGACTGAGCAGGGTGGATGTGGAGATTGACTCGTTGGTTTTGGTTAATCTATTACTCTATGGAAGCTCTGTTTGGTATCTTGAGCCTTTGCTTAATTGTTGTAGAAGACTAATCAGATCGGAAATGGTTGTTAAGCACGTCTATAGGGAGAAAAATCTAGGGGCTGATTGGATCGCTAAGGAGGCTTTGAGGGTTCAATCTAATGTGGATTATGTTGGTAATGATGCTCCTCCGAAATTAAAAGCAATTGTGTTCTTGGAAAGCCTCAATTTGGGGTATCTGCGATTTTCTAATTAGGGTTTTCTATTGATTTGGGGGTGTTTGCTCGATTTGGTTCAAGGAAGAAGACGACTCTCCCCTGGTTCTGTTTCAATTGTTGTAATATTGCCTATTAAGGCTTAAACGTTCTTTTAATATCAATATTAAGTCCTCGATTAAAAAAACTATATATGTCTAACTATTGTACACATTACCCATTCAAGAAAATACAAACACAAGTTATATACATTCATCATTCTCTGGAACTTCATTACGGTATTCTTTTGAATCTCTAACTTGGTAACAGATCCAAGAATTGCTAATGCCAATTCCCATTAAAATGCCTCAGATACAGCAGTGTCCAGTTGTTCATTACTTGAAATCTCCACAAACAACAAGAGTTAAATTATGCAAGTAAGTAATTCTAGCAACAACGTCAAGCTAGACATAACAAACTACATGTTGTGGAAGACTATGATCATTCCTGTTATCAAAGGGAACATGTTGTTTGGTCACATTTATGGAGAAACTCCATGTTCACCAAAGTTTTTGCTTGATACAACTGGAAACTTGGTTGAGAATGCAACTTATGAAGACTGATATTCCAAGGATCAATTACTTTTAGGATAATTGTTCACAACCATTGATCCTGAAATAGTAGCACAACTCTTAGAACAAGAGTCTTCAAAGAATTCTTGGGATATTGTAATAGAGTTGTCATGCTCACAAATAAGAGCTAGGTTCTATTATTTCAAAAGAGAATTTTAAAGAACAAGGAATGTAATTCTACAATGATTGAGTATCTACGTTGAGCTCAGACTATACTCCAGGTGTAGTTAGTTAGTCTTGCTAATAAGTAGGTTTTAAGTTGGACAAGTTTATAGTCTTCGCTCTTAATATTTCAGAGTAGACTACAACAACACTCTTACATAGACGGAGCTGTTGCTAATATAAATCTAGCCTCTACCTATAATAATAGCAACAATAAGACTCACAAACAATAGTCTAATAATACTCAATGCCCAAGAGTAAAAGAATACTATTTCAGGGTGCAAGGAAGAAACTATAGAGGAAGGGGGAGTTACAATTACAAAGATAGAGGGGGCATATATTATCCAAACAAGCCAAATTGCCAGGTGTGTGGCAAGTATAGTCATGCTGCCCTGACTTACTATCTGTGTGATGATCTTAATGCCTCCACTCAACCACTTGAAAAATACATTTATACTAGTTTAGTTAACACAAACGTGGAATCACCTAAAGAGCTTACATGGTTTCAAACAAGCTATGTCAAATCTACATTCAGCTAAGGCTATGCTTCACGAGTTTCAATCACTAAAATCTAACTCTACATTGTCTTTAACTCATTGGCATCCTAACATGAATATTGCTGGAAACAAGTAGGTCCATAGACTAAAATATGAGGCTGATGGCTTTTTACAAAGGTAAAAAGCAAGACTTGTTTCTAAAGGTTTTCATCAATCTTCTAAAATCGATTTTGGGAAGACTTTTAGTTTTGTGATCAAGTCATATACAATTAGACTTGTCTTAACTATTGTTGTCTCTAAGAATTGGGGTATACGACATATATATATATAATTCCTTTTTAATTGGAAATCTACATGAGGTTTCTTAAATGTCTCAACCAAAGGGTTTTTGAGGATCCTTTCAAACTTTATCATGTCTGCAGACTATATAAAGCTCTTTACCGGCTTGAGCATGCTCCACGAACTTGGTTTTCTAAACTCAAGGATGTTATACTTAATTGGGGATCTCTTAACTCTAAAGATGACAACTCAATGTTCTTTTTCATTACAGAATAGGTCAGTCTTATTATTCTCATACATGTAGATGACGTCATTGTGACATGAAACATGCCTAAAGCTCTCAACAGTTTGTTACTAGACTAAATGGCATGTTTTCTCTAAAGGACATGGGTGATCTCAATTTGTTCTTAGGAACGTCGGTCACGAGAGACAACACAAGTCTGTACATTACTCAACATCTGTGGGTAAATCACTTACTTGAAAACACTGGAATGAACTGATCCAAACATGTGTTATTCATTAAGATTAGTATGTTCATCTTATCTATTTATTCAATTTTACTATGATCAGTTGGAGGGAATATAATAATAATGTCATGTGACATTCAATCATCTTATCAATATTACATTGTCATAATTAGCATCCAAAATATGTATTTATTATCTAAAATATGTATAAAACATACACTGTAAGTATTCTTTAATCTTTGTTTACAAAAAAGCTTATATCTCATCATATATCATAACATGTGTTATTCACTAACACTTTAACATAATATGTATTAATGAAATACAGAACAATATGCAAAATCTCGACTTGTTACTTTTTGTACACTTTCATGTATTTTACATTGTCACATCAACCAATAGTTTAATATTTCTCTCCCAATCCTAATTTACTTAGA
Source organism: Limnanthes douglasii subsp. nivea (assembly GCA_036936605.1). Taxonomy (NCBI): domain Eukaryota; kingdom Viridiplantae; phylum Streptophyta; class Magnoliopsida; order Brassicales; family Limnanthaceae; genus Limnanthes; species Limnanthes douglasii. The sequence goes on from JAUPFV010000005.1 coordinate 98,363,256, forward strand.
ATTTTCTTCAACTTTAAGATGATATTTTATGCTTTCATTATTAAAATAAGTATCAAACTTTAGATACAAATCTTCTTCATTTTATCACTCTTAAAACACTTTATAAGTTTTTTTACAGCTAACTTTAAATGAATTACGCACGCTAAGAACATCATATTTATAATTAATAAATTAAAATAATTTTACACGACCATAGTCACCTAAAAAAGAATGATTTATACGTGTACTCCACAAGTATTAGAGTGAAACAACATTATATATTTTCTTGATATTATGAATTGTAGTTATGGAAAGGGTTGTTTGTGTTGTTTAGCCATTACACAACTCTCACAAAGTTTTTCTAAATTTTCCCATAAAAACTCTTCAAACTTAGTTCAGAACCAAGCAATTTTAAAGCATTAAAAATAATTTTTTAACTTTTTTTAGCATGTTGTAATATCATATCTGCTAGCAAATATAGTTTCAACTTGTTAAATCACTATATGTTTTTTCCATTTGCCTTTAACAAGTATTATTTTGTATTTAATTTTATAAAATATTTTATAATTATTATTACAAAAATAATTCATAACCTCATCTTGTTATTTTATCTACACTTAATAGATTTACTATTACTTTAGAAACATGAAGATATTTTAGATATAATTGATTATTTATATGAATATTATATTTTTTACACCACAAACTACTATACGATATCTAATTTCTCATCACATTAAACTTTAACATTTAATCCACATTATAAAATTAAATTTTATCCCGGGCGATATGGTTGCGAGAACAAAGTAAATATTTCTCCCACAAGTGTCACACATAGTTCCGGTTCTAGTGAAGAGGAAAAACTAACGCAACTAGGTGGTGAATCCCCCTTGTGGTGAGGATTATGGAAAGAGCCAGTTTTGATTGTTAGCATTCAGAAGATGGTGAATATATTGTGATTTTGTTCCCCAAAAGACTAAGACGGTCGAGAAGGTTCTATCAACTGTCCCAAAAAATAGATTGGGAATGGAAGGGGTCTTCCACTAAAAGGCTTTGTTAAGGTCTCGGTTTTCCAACCCTAAGAGGTATTGGTAAGGATATGGTTCTTGCATCCGTGTTTCTATCGAAAATATATATTAAACTACCTAGTACTAGGGAATTTATCCTTATATATATATATATATGTATATATTTCAAACCTCATAGTGTTAAAGTATTCAAGTTGACGAAATTTTTATTGTTTGTAACACCTTTGTAATTCAGCCGACATTTGTTTTACAATAATCTCTTATTTTAATTTTTTTCTTTCTTTTATACATTTTTATCATATCGCTCTTGCATTATTTGAACGAGTGTTATAGGTTTGATGCAAATTTGGGGTTTGAGTTGGTCTCTTTAAGGGATAATTTAAGATTTTGCTACAAATAAATAGGTGATATTATGGTATATTTCTACGTTTGATGTATATTGATACATTGGTTTATTGCTCGTTTATTTGGTTTTATTACTCAGTTATATTCCAATCGGCTTGGCTTATATATTTTATTATTTTATGTATATGTTTACAATGTTATAAATATTTTAAGAAGAAAAGAAAACGTGTTGCTTAGATTTGTTTTACGTGTTTTCACACAAACAAAAAATTGTGTTGGACATCTTTCACGCTGATCAATTCCAAACATAGAATCATAAAAACTAGCTCGATATCCTATAAACATATGTGCTCTAACTCATAAGTAACTTTGCAGTTTTCATAGTCTAACTCTAAATTTACTTTTTACATCAGTACTTTTGCTCAGAAGACACTTTGCACATTAATGCTCTGGTCAGAAATGACTTCGAACATTTGATGTTATGATTTTGAAGCCTGTGCATATATATAAATTTATAATACATAAATATAAGAACACAAAAAGTAAGATAACATAAAAATTTATTAATACTAAATCCTAAATCCTACCCACGACATCGTAGTAGAAAATAACAACAAAAAATAAATAAGGATGTTATAAGAAAACCAAAAAGTTTACCGATGTAAAAATTATTGCGGAAAAATAATTTTCAGGAAATTAAATTTTTCAGATGCTTCACATTCCATGGGCGTAGTAGAGGATGTCCCCTACATCCATTAGCTTGTAAGTGCTCGATTTAAATTTCACAGTTATAGTTATAGTGTAAGGTCCTTCCCATGCTTGTCCTTAGCTTGTCAACATTTTTGCATGAATAAATACCCTTTAATAATTTAATCCCATACTTCATACTAATGAAAAATGAATCTTAGATTTATTTGTGTAAACATATTAGTATTCAACAAGTCTCTATTCAGAGTGTCCCATGTAATGCTTCTTGGGGTTGGGTCAATATGACCAAAGTATTTCTGGGAGGAACTCAGACCACTTTCATACAGAACCTTCAACGAGGTGACCTATCTCGTCTATAAAATTTCGATTGGTTACTTGAACTTGTATATTTTCTTGGATGTCAAGAATTTTTGTTGGAGTTGTAACCTATTATAGGAGGTTACGATCCTGAATATCTCATACCTGCAAAAATTTTATTATGAGGAAGTTTAAAACTCTTTTGTGCGTATTATTTCCAGTGTCTTAGCCTCTACCCATTAAGAAAAGTATTCTAATGCCACCATAAGGTACTATCGACCCATGGTGTTTTTAGATGTAGTCTCACTAGGCCCATTTTTCAAAAAGGAAAGTTCTAAAATTGACTTCATAGTTACCGATGAGAGTTGAATTGATTTAAAAAATCGTTGGCACGTATTCTAACATTTCACAAATATCTTACAACATGCATTTATTGTTGGTGAATAATACAGAACTAATAAAAGGCACATATATAAAGTATTATTTACCCGTATTAAGAACCTACTTATCGTTCATAGATATCTTTTAATAATAAGGATAATTAATCCAAGCCTAGACATCAAATAAGTTATCTAAACCTTATCAATAAATTGTTTTCATGAGAAATACAAAATGATTTGATCATATTTTGACACTTATAGCCTCAATTGTTATGTGTATGTTAAGTAAGATATGCCTTGATTGAAGTTCACCAATCTAGTAGCTCGCCAATAAGCATTACTTCAAATGATGTTCTATAGGGATCCACCAACGTAAGTTAGAATATCGCTAGTTTTTTCTTGTATGACCATCCATCGTTTAGTTTCAGAACTTCAAGAGAAGGTAAGGACGTCCGTTATCATGTTTTCAACCTAGGGTACTTGTTAGTATTGAGATGTTGAAATTTTAAAGCTTCAACCCATAGTTTGGCGTGATAAAGGATGATTGTACCTTGATTTGGTTTGGTATATCCTAAAGCGTGATTGAGTACTAATTATCATTTTAGGCGGTTTTACTCGTTATACTTTATATACATGGGCGAGTCATGGTCCTTTAATTACTGATTTATACTCAATATCATTGTTTGAGGCAAAGAATAATCCCCCAAAAGAGATAGACTTTGGCTCTCAACGGTTCAGACAATCAACATCGGTTCACGTTATCCTATGAGAGGACCGGGCTCTCAACGTGAAATTGTGTTAATATGTCAGATATTTCAGGGTTCTGTAAATTATTTCGTATATAGAAAAAGGTTTAGACCATAATTTTATGGTCTTGAAAGTATGATCTCGTTTTTCTAGTGGAGACCACTAGATATAGTGCCAAGTTCTTCAATTACAAGTACCAAGTTTTTACATTAAGGTGGGCCTTGCTAAAGTAATAGATGGCTTGGTAGGTTGTTCCTTATTCTCTTAGTACAATTATATTACTATCATGTTTATAGAATGTTAAATATAAATAAATTTTATCACATGAGTTCGGACACATTAGGACTTTGAGAGAGGTCAAATGCTCTTTAATTTTATTGAATACTTCATCATAATCTCTTGTCTAGTTGAATTGCTCGACCCTTTTCAAGATTTGGAAAAATGCATGTTATGATCTCTACCTCCATGATTGTTTGTGCATGTTTCATAGCCATACTATTTAATAGTTTCTTGGGTTGTATGTGATTCTTTTTCCACTAACTAAGTAGCCCAAAACTAATCTGAAAGGGACTTCAAAAGTGAACTTTTATTAGTCGAGTTTTCAACTGATTGCGCAGAGGTTACCAAAGGTTTTATTCCAAGTCTTCCATATGGATGTATTGTTTTTGGTTTGTGACTAACATATCAATGTATACTTGAACACTTTTACCGATTTTATTTTTAATTTTTTTACCAAGTTTTGATACGTTGTACTTGTGTTTGTTAGACTGAAGGGTATTCACCTTGTAGTTAAGCAAACCTTACTCAATCATGTTATGTGTACCGAGTTTTGATACTTAATACATGCATATTTTAGACCAAATTTTATATTTGTTTCGTCCATATGCATTATAATTTGATAATACCTTAAATAAGTATCCGTAAGTGACAACATATTATTTATCAAGGTGGAATATACCTATTTTTTAACTCACGGGACCATGGATGGATATTTTTATGCTCGTTAGAGGTTGATGAAATTAACGGACGTCCTCCATTTTACCATTTTTATTTTCAAAATCGGTCCATACACGGTAAAGGGTTTCCTTGATATGACCAATATATCTCAATCAATTGACCTAGTTAATTATGGCTTCAAACTTCTCATGAGACACTGATATATATATATATATATATTTGTTTTATCCAACAAAACGTAATGTTGATACATATTTTGTGGCATGACATTGAGGTAATCATGTTACATCTTATGCAGACTAAGCAAAAATAGCCAAATTCTTAGATTAAGAGATGAATAAATATGTCTTCATAACCACGTGTATGTAATGTTCAATATGGACTATCTTTCATCCTCCAAGTATTTCTTATTTTAATACGTCCACATGGTCCTCTTTCTGATCATCTATGTCGGCTAACACTATTGTGGGTGGCGTTAGTTTCACGTTGGCTGCCATGATTTTCACAAATTCTTTGATTGATGATATATCTCATAAATTTATGCACATTCGATATAATAGTGTGCATCATGATTGATTCATTGACCCCTTAAAATAACGTTGTATGATGAAATACGGTCTGTTATCATGAAGATGCAATGTAATTTATTTTATCAACTCTATTTCTCCCAAAATGACATCTAATTTTAGTTTGACAAGAAAAGAGTTCACAATTACATTGAATCTTTTTGTGATTCATTAAGTGGGTGATAAAGGTGATATACTTAGGATTTCATTGTAGTTTTTCTTAACGATAATATTTGCATAGTTCATTGTATCAATTATAATATATGTGAGTTCGACACCAACGATTTCAATAATGATGATTATTGCATCTTCCTAGTGACCTGTTACTCCTCTTAAGTAGTCATCTTCGAACTTGATAGAAGGGATATGACTCATGTAAGGGTGAGCCAAAGTCTATCTCATATGTTTCAACTCAATGTTAATAATGTGTCACTTTTGGAAGAAATGGTGATTTATGCTAGGGTGTCCCCTCTCCCTCTAATGATTTTCATAATACTTGTCTTTATGGATTGAGATCTAAATACTCGTTGCATGTTTCATCTATTGTAAAAGTTTCTACGATTTGAGGTGCCATATCTTCTGGTGTTGTTTGCGGGGGATCGACCCTCGACACCATTGGCTAAAATATTAGATTTTTTTATTATTATGAAGGGGTTGATCCTTGATCAATTTGAGTTTTTTACCGTATTCAATAATGTTACATATATTGTATTTTAGAGCCTTGCATTCCCCTGTGTGATGACCAATATTGTTATGTTAGTGGTAGAATTGTTTCGAATTTTTTGAGTCTCTTGAGGTCTACAACTTCTATTGTTTTTTCAGAAATGTATCATATATTTTCGTCGATCATATGTGGTTGTCATAACTTCACCGAGTTTGGTAATTTTGGTATTAAAAATCTTGTTATCCAAAAAATTGACATTCACAAAGTCTTTTGTTCTAGTTTCAAAAAATTCTTTTATGGTAAGAAGATTGTTATTACGACGGTTTTGTAACATGTTTACTTGTTTAGATTGGAGAAACAAGAAGAGGTTTGGGTTGCATATCGGCCAAGTGGTATTAAAGATAGATGTTTAGCCTTCCTAACATCCTTACACGCCTGGTTTCTTCAACGAAGATGTTGAATAACCTGGATGACTCTTCGTCGTTCTGTCTTGGCCCAAACAGAAGTATCATTATTTATGTGGTAAACAAGAATTCGGCTTGTTGAAAAAAAATGCTAACATATTTGTCGACGATGATCACTCATGCCTAATGGTATATTTTTTCAAATTTTTACCTAGAGTGTATGTCCTTTATACCTTTCTACATGGGATGATTTCTATATGCTCTCATCCTGGTGAGTTATCTTACAGAGAAAAATATACTCGAATTGAGATAATCAAAACGTTGTCGCCTTCGCTGAATTCATATTTTCACGTAAGACTATAGATTACTTAATGCTACCCATATCGTCTTAACTTTCTAATAACTGATTTAACCGATATATGTTCTTTCAAGACAACCACAATTTGTCCAATATTCATAAGTTTCTATACGCATTCTTTTATAGATTATCCATATGTTGTATCATCGCAATAACTGGATCTAATTCTGCACCGGTGACATAGATGTCCGACTCAAATATGGTTCAATATAATGGAATGTTCGGTTTAGATTTTTTGAAGACGGTAAAAACGAGGTTTGAATTTTTGAGTAATTGTTTAAAAGACATTTTGGATACCAACCGGTGTTACACATATTACGTCAAAAAAATATACATTTGTTAAACTGATCGAGTTATACAAAACATAATAACAACTTTTAGAGAGACTAAAATTATATAATATAAAAATTATTGCAGTAAAATGATCAAAATGAAGTCAATGTTTTTATTTATAATTTTTTTACAATTTTATAAGGTAGTTCAATTATTTAGGTTATAAAATGCCCAAATCTTAACATTGTAAAAAATAAAAATTACATCCAATTATAAATACGTTAATTTGTATCCGATTTATATTATTTTAGAATGATGTGTAATAAAAAATAATAAATCTAATAAAAAATTATATACTAATGATAATGAGCCTCTCTACGTAGGGAATCTAAAATAACATTGATTGGTAGTCCAATTATAATTGGATGGTTCAATGAATTAAAGATTATTCTAGTAGAAATCTTTGGCATTCCAAAAAAAAACCAATGAGATATATTGAACTTTGGAATAAATTCTTAAAAAACTTCAAATTAACATATCTAAATCCTTTATTCTAATCTATAAAAAAATTTGTGGACTTTAATCATCAAAACAAATTTAAGAAACATTTATATTGAATCAACTAAATAGAGAGATAAAAAAGTGAAAAAAATAGATTGTTACGCTTGTGAAAATGAGAGGTTATAATCGAATAATCTCATTATTCATATAGTGAAAGTTCTGCTCAAAATTGCATGTGAAATTACTTATTAGTGATTTTAAACGCAACGACTATTTATAAAATATGGTATAAAATAATAAACATATTTAAAAAATTATATTAAGAATAAAATAGATAATTTAGTGGGTCTTGAAACCCAAAACATAACCGATTAGATTAGATCATGTTTAACAAAAACAACATTTTTATTAGAATTGACAAACATCAATCTCAAAGCTTAATTAATAACAACCAGACGACGGGAAAGAATATATGACGTACCTCTATAATTTGCAAAGCGATAAGATAGAAAAGTAGCCAAAAGAAGTGGCTTAAATTTGCCCTGTATATATATGTTAGCTATATCACTCTATCTAATCTAAGTGTCGTAGTAAAATGAGTGATATCTAGTCTTGATTGGATAATAATACTACACACGCTAAAAGATGCCACCTTAATTCGAGTTGTTTTTTAATAGAACACTTTTATTTCATGATTAAATTAAATAAAACTATTGTAAAATTATGAGAACTTCACAAGAACTCAAACAAATATACAAAATAAAATTGTTTTCCTTTTAAATAATTTTGGACCCATATTGATTGCACTTGTTCAGAGAATAAAATTCTGTTGAATTTATGAACGCAACGACAAATGAACGTGTAATAATTTCGGCTTTCTGTTTTGTAGGGAAAAGTTGCAGAACATGTAACCATTATATTAGAACAATAAAATATCTCAATTTATATTAAATCAAATATTTGAGTTATTTGAATACTTCCAAATATAACAGTAAAGTCTAGAATATTTAAATATAAAAAAGAGTGTCTTTCACCAAATTTCTCTATTTTAATACTTTTTTATTTAAATTTGAAATTTATAAAAAAAAATTCAATGTTTAAAATTTATAAAACTACTAAACTTATAAATGAACGAAAATCTGGGTGAAAATTGAATTTTTATTTTTAAGAAAGCTCCAAATTCTTTTAGCTCTTTTTCATTCTTCTTCTTGATTGGTTCCTTCTCTACCTTCTTTGGTTATTGGGTAACATTCTTCAATGAATACAAAATATATTCTCAGGCGTACAATAGGAATATTTCAACGTAAACCTTATCTTGAAGACAACATTAGCTTCTCCTCTCGGCATGCAGATTTTTCAGATCTCCAAGTCTAAAAAATGTTTACGAAATTAAACAATGAATACTTCAATAATACAGATTCTACCTCAAATGCAGACAAGATGATCAACAACCAGCAAAACGAAAAATATGTTATGCTCACACACTAAGAAATCCAAAAACAGACCTCTCTATTAACTTCACTCCTACCAGTGTTATTGAAAAATCAGACCATATATCCATATAATTCCCACAAAATGTGAAAAATTAGTTGAAGCTAGTCACCAAGTTCACATTAATTGCTAAATTCTCTCAAATATTACCCAAAAGACATCTTTTGAACCAACTCCTTCATTCCCAGATATTTGAAGGTGATTATAGTGTATCAATCTGGGATTAAAGATGCATTTTACTAGAATTTGCTTCTAAAGTTGACTTATGCAAGATATGGACAAAAAATGTATGGTCCATTGGAGATTCTTCAATTAGGCTTCTCAACTGGACTGATAATTTTAATGCAAAATATGAATGTTCTACCACACCGGTGTGGATCATAATAAAAAAAAGTCCTTGAATTTCTCTACAACGAAAGCATTATCCACACAATAGCTGCATCTAATGCGAAGCTCTAAAGATTAGATTTACAGAAAGAAACATGGCTTATTATAATGTTTGTTATGCATGACTCTATCTTCAAAATATCCCGAAATTGATTACAAATAAATACAATAACTTACTTCTGCTTCATCCTACTGAAGAAGAGATCTTTGGCATTGTCAGTAGCCTCAATCCTTCCAGTGCTACTAACTAGATAGTTCTAATAGTTTATTCTTCAAATCCTGGTAGAACATCATCAAAAAATATATACGTCAGGTCATGGCTCATTGCATGCTTGGCCAAAACACACCTCAAGGTATAATGGCCACAAGTTTGTGTCTAATCCCCAAGTCCATTAATCCTACAAACTGGAAATATTTTTGGCATATTAACCCGTGCGTTCTTTTAAATAGAATAATATCAAAGATAATCAACAATAGGCTCATTAAAATTCTTCCTAAAATCATTTTAGAAGTTCAAGGTGGGTGTGTTATGGAAAAATCAATTCATGAAAACATTTTAATTGCCAAAGAGCTTATTTATGATTTAAACTGGAAAATTAAAGCTAACAAAATCATGATTCAGGTTGACATGACTAAGGCTTTTGATAAAATGTCTCATAGTTTTATAATCAAAGTTCTACTCACCTTTGGATTTTCTTTAAAATTTGCAAGTCTTATAAACAAGTTAATAAGATCAGTTTTTTTGTGTCTATGCTCATCAATAGGGAGGCTATTGGGTATTTCAAAACTAAAATAGGTCTTAGACAAGAGGATACTCTCTCCCTTAGTATTTTTATACTTTTTGAAGAGGTTTCAATTAGACGCCTCTTTAATCGGAATGGCTCTAACAAGTCTATAAAGTATACAACTATGAGTGACATTGTTATTCCCTACTTGGCTTTTGCTGATTATCTTCTCATTTTCACTAATAGTCTAAGCTCTACTATTGAATAGCTTGTCAAGTTTTTACATAATTATCAGGAAGTCTATGGTGAGGTAATTAATAAGGAAAGAACAAATATAATCACATCTACTAGGATTCCCAATACCATAATATCTACTATTATCAACCACACTGGCTTCAACACTTTTCATTTTCCTATTAACTACTTAAGAATCACATTAAACACCAACAATAAACCTAGTAAGTACAAATATTTATTAAATAAAGTCAACAATAAGATCAATCATTAGGAGAACAAATATTTGTCTTATGGTGGAAAGTTCATCCTTATTAACTCTGTTTTAATGTCTATCCCTATATACCGGTTCAAAGTAGTTATTTGCCAAAAAATATTATCAACGGACTGGAGAAAACTTTCAACAAGTTCCTTTTGGGCTCCAATAATGAGATCCATAAAATTTATTGGACTAGCTGGTCAATTATTTGTAAACCCTTCGGGGAAGGGAGTCTTAATATCTGAATATTATATGATATCGAAGACTCTTTCTCCAGCAACGTGTAGATTATATTTAGAGAAAATAAGTATTTATGGGCTAATCAAATACATAACATCTATTGTAAGCGTTTCCATCCTTTGTAGGTCTCATATACTAAGGTTGGGTCTCAAACTTGGAAAAGATTAGCCAATATCATGAATTATGTTGAGCCTAATATGAGTTGGCATTTCGATTGTGGTGATGTTGATTTCTGGATTGAAAACTAGTATGATTAGTCTCCCCTTATCATTCTGGATGACTAGATGGAGAACAACTAGTATAAGTACAAAACATTAGCTCTTTTGGCTTAGAAATTCCTGGAACATCAATAGACTTAAGCGATATTATCTCAAGATAATATCAACCTAATTGAGTCCACTAATATCAAAGCTAACAAATCAGACTCTATTATTTGGAAGCTCTCCAAAAAGGGAAAATTTAACTTTAAATCTACTTGGGATCAGATCAGACAACACAACAACAAGTCTAATATTTTCAGAAAAAATTGGAATTCTATAAATCTTAGGAAATGTTAATTTATCTTGTGAAAAATCCTTTATAACTTCATTCATATTGATTCCATAATGCACAAAAGAAACTTTACAACTGTTTCAAAATGCTAGTTCTATGAATCATTAGAAACTCCTAATCATGTGTTTATATGTTATAGTTTTGCTTGGGAAATCTCGTCTTATTTCGCACTGTATAACAATAACTCATATGAACAATAATTGGTTATGGTCTTCTCAAAAGGATGTTCATGCTAGAAAAATTCTTCGTACAATAATCTACTGGGTCATACGACAAACAAGAAATAACGTTAAGTTCAAATGAAGTTCATATTCTATACGGTCTTCTATACATTAAACATATTATGTTTTGCCTTGATAATTCTAATGTTTAAGACAAAACACTGAAATAATGATGTTAATGAAGCTATAAAAAATAGATGTTTCAACTATCTTAACAAAAAAAGCAAGCCTACATACGTGAAATGGACTCCATCAAGTTTTGGTAGACTCAAACTCAACCAGATGGATCATGTCTCCCTAATGGAGAATCAAGTGGATGAGTTATGATTTGAGATAGATCTAGAGGTTTTGTTCTTTACTTTAACAACTTATATGGAAAAATCTATTCAATTATGGCTGAAACCAGATCTCTCATGGATGACATTCTAATATTAAAAAATAAAGCTTAGTCATGCGTAAAAATAGAAACTGACTCCCAAATCCTAGTTAACCTTCTAGCTAAAGCAGCTTTATCCTCACTAGTCTTTAAAGTTTGTAGAATAAGTAACCTCTTCATGAATCTTAAGAATCTAAGGAATTACGAAATTAAAATTGTTATTCCAACTCTATGCACTGCTCTTGTTTCTCTATCTTTTCGTAGTATCTTCTCCAGCTCTACAACTCTATATGCCTTTTATTTAAAGATACATTTCCCATCATTTTTATGTAGTTTATCGAATATGTAAGTTTTTCATCAAACAAATGATGTTCTTTCTTTTTTTAGAATTTTAGGATATGCTCTTTCTTTAATCCGTCCCAATCTAGTGGTCTCTGCTTCGGTTTCCAAGACAAGGTGTCTGTTAGTTAATTTTGTCTTTGGATGAATCGAAAGATCAGTCCGTGGATGAGACTCTCCTACATTTTTGGTTCATAATTTTTCCACTGTGAAGAAATATTTGATTTTTGGTCTTCCAGCCTTAAATGGTTTTTCCTTCTTCAATCAAATTTTCTAAACCGAAGGTATTGGTGGTCGAAGTGTCAGTATTGGACCTTTCCTGCTTCCAAGAAAGAGGAGTAAACTTTTCGAAGATCTTAGATTGAATATTTTTAGTTCAGTAAAAGGAAATATATTTTTGTTTTAGCTTCTAAATTTCATTCAGCATTTTTGTAACTCAAACTCTCCTGCAGATTATCTTTAAAAATACAACTGAAAACACATGATATTAAGTAAGATCAGATGTAAATATAGAGTTCCAATAATGAAGAGTTACAAGATCAATTATTACTTTTAGACAAATCGGTAGTATACAAGAAAAAAAGATCTAGTAAGAGCATACACACTCAATTGAAAAGTGAAAAGAAGTAAAAAAATGTGATTATATTAAAAACGTTTTTGTGTTTGTTTTGTTTTTATGTTAAACAAAACCCCAAATTCCATAACGCTAATGCACAAATACTAATATTAAATAATCTGTTATGTTGGTAAAGCTCAGGCATTTGAAAGTCATCAATATTCGAAGTATCTGTATGCATGTATGGATTAAAATATTCCTAAGCCGCTAGAATAGGAAAGAGTATGCCACCGGTCAATATACACGTGAGACAAAAATGTGCTCATAGTTATTCAAAGAATTACACATTATAAAATCGTAAAGGTTCAATACTTAAGGGTCATTCAAAGGTCTTCCTTCTTTATCTTTGAGGTGATATGCCCCTCGCTTACCCTTTTCGACAACTAAATTTGGCCATTCCCAATTCAGAGCCATATCACCCAATATTTTATCTTTTGGATGCAGAAAGACCTTTCTCAAAACTTTACCCCCTATTTTAAAATCCCTTCATCTCACCTTTGAATTGTAAACGAGTTCGCATTAAAGTTTGATAATGAAGCAAATTGGAATATGCGTATACCCCCCTTTTTCTACCAGATCGAGCTCTGCTCATCTAGTTTCCTTATTTTCATCCTCATAATAAATAAGTACCATATAAGATGGAAGTGTAGATCCCGTTGGGCTCATCACGTCTATTCCATATACCAGATCAAAATGAGTGTCTTAAGTTGCAGTTCGAGGCATTGTTCAATAAGCTCATAGTACCTTTTGAAGATAACTATACCATTTTCCAGCTGCACCTTCCATGTTTTTCTTGAGACCATCCAGAATAGTTTTATTCTTAACCTAAACTTGAAGATTTTTGTGTGGGTGAAAATATGTTGAAAATCATTGTGTGATTCCCCTCGAAGCAAAAAAATATGCCATATCTATATTATTAAATTGTGGTCAATTATCTGTAGTAATTACTCAAGGAACCTCAAATCTACAACAAGTATTAGATAAAATGTATTTGATTACATCTTTAGCTCTTACTCGTGACAGAGGTTCGGCTTCTGCCCATTATGAAAAGTAAACTATCGCAACTATAATTGTTTATCGTCCTCCTAAAGCCATAGGCAGTGGACCTAATAAAGCCAAACCTCATATATCAAAATGAAGCACTTCAGAAATTGAGTGTAAATGTAAAACTGGTACGTGAATGGTATTTGGAAACCTTTGACAAGTATCACAACTTCATACCAAATTCTTGGCATCATTCATTATGGTAGGCCAATAATATCCCGCTAATAATAATCTTCTTGTCAAAGATTTAAAACCACAATGTGCTGAGCCTTCTATGTCGTCTAATGCAGACTAAATTACTTCAGGTTCGTTTTAGCCCAAAAATCGTACCAGTGGTCGACTCAAATATTTCTTATATAATAATCCTGAAAGAACTGTGTACCCATGTGCTCTAACTTTCAATCGATGAGCTAATGTTTTATCAAGTGGTAATGTACCATTAAGTAAGAATTCTCTCAAATCAGACCTCCAATCTCTCTGCTCTTGCTTACGAGCCACAAATACCTCCTCAGAGTATTGGCACTCTTCGGATTTCATCATTATAGATGGGATCTCTTGTAATAAAATCCAAGGATACCCCTCAGAATAAGCAATGGTTTCCGAAGAATCTGCAATTCTGTTTTCTCCTCGGTTAGTATGTTCAATTGTAAATTTGTCAAACAAAACTTCCCAACCCCTTAACTCTCACGAATACTTGATAAGTTGATTCTTCTTACCCTTAGATATTCCCAAAATATGATTCATTACAAGTTGTGAACCCATTTGTAAACAAAATTTCTTAGCTCCAAATATATTTGTAAACCTCAATCCACCTAACGTCGCCTCGTATTCTGCCTCATTATTCGGCCTACTAAATCTGAACTGAATGACTTGATACATAGCCTCACCAGTTGGATCTATTAATTGAAATCCCATGCATGATGCCAAAATACTAAAGCCTTCATTAGTTCTATCCATCCATTCATATGTTGTTTGTAATGAAATATATTATTTCGTTCCTCATCAGAACAATCTGAATGGAATTCGACGAAAACATTTGCTAAAGCTAGAGCCTTAATAATCGTTTGAGTAATAAAGTCAATATCATAGTCCCCTAATTACACAGATCACCTTGTCATCCTCCGAGACACATCTGGTGTTTGCAGTACATTTTAAAATGAAAATGATGTTGTTACAATAATAGAATGTGCTTTGAAGGAAGGATTCATTTTCTTGCAGTTACAACAAAGCAAGATCAATTTTTTCTAACTTAAAAAATATATTTTTCCAAGGCAAACAAACTTTTACTCACATAAACCGATCATGGATATCCATCTCCCTCATTTACCCAGACGGTGCTTACAACATAATCTGAGACGTCAATATACAAGAATAAATACTCTCCTACAAGTGGCTTAGACAATCTTTTAGGGCAAATAAATGCTCTTTAATTTTTAAAAATGCTACATCGCATTCTAGTCTTCAAGAAAAATCCTTTGACTGCCGCAATACTTGGAAAATTAGAGCACATTTACTTTACGATCTAGATATGAATCTATTTATAGTTTCCAGCCAATGTGTCAAAAATTTCACTTATCTAATTGACTGAGGTGGAGTCATAGTTATCAAAACTTTCAAATGATCTGGATCAACTTATATCCGTTTTCACTTATTATGTATCCTAAGAATTTTCTCGATCTTACTTCGAATGTACATTTCTCTGGGTTCAATTTTAAACGAATAACTCTCAAATTCATAAAGTTTTTTCTAAGTCATGTAGGTCTTCTTTATCCGCAGAGCTTTTGACCAATATGTCATCTATGTAAACTTCCATATTCCTACCAATTTGGGTGACAAAGGCTTTATTCACTAATCTTTGATATGTAACCCCATCATTCTTGAGATCAAAAGACATAACTCAATAAAAATTTAATCCTCTATGAGTAATAAATGTAGTACTCTCTTGATCGTTCAGATTCATTTATATCTGATTATACCAATCAAAAGCATCTATGAAAGAAAGAAGCTTATTACATGATGTCGAATCAACAAGCTGGTCTATCATTGGAACAGGAAACAGACCCTTCAGACATGCTCGATTGAGATCAGTAAAATCAACATACATTCTCCATTTACAATTATTTTTCTTTACAAGTATAGGATTTGCAGTCCACGATAGATATTATGTTTCATATATATGGCATACTTTACATGACCGATTCAATTCTGCCACTATATCTTTAGATTTTTCTACCGAAAAAGTTCTTCGTTATTGAATGATAGGTCTAACTCTTGGGTTAACTGCCAAATTATTGTAAATTTCCTCAAAGGGAACCTCCACCACATCTTCAGTTTTCCAAGCAAAAACTTCCAAATTTTGGGATTGATAACGTAGTGAAAGTGTAACAACGTTCCTTTCCGTAAATGTTTCCTATTAGGAAAAATATAAACCTCAACATTTTCATCGGTAAGTAATTGTCCTGGGGCCTCCATTGGATCATCCACCATGTCCACCCATACTTGACCCTCAATTACATATTTAGGTAGTGATAAAGTGTAAAAACAACAACATGTATCCTTGATAGCCATGACCTCTCCAAAGTAGCATTATAACTTGTTGGACAATCTAATACCATGAATATACTTGAACTTTTTTCTTGAGAAGACCACATCCCAATACAACCTCAGCTGTAAATTCCCTAATAACATGTGTTGTTGCCCTAACGAATCCTACTATTTTTCACTCGGATCGAAGAATCACAGGTGGATTATAAATCTTCTCACATGTTGATAAAAATAGTACATTAGCCGAACTACCAATGTTAATAAGTATCCTTAGAACTTTGGTAAATGTTATATCCGCTCTAATTACTACTGTATCTTCATGAGGAACATCTACCCTTCTCAAATCATCTTCCTCGAACAAGATGAAAGGTATAACATTCTTTCCGTAAGTAGAAATTATGTTTTCCAATTGAGTAGTTAGGCTTACCACATACCTTTTTCTAGAACTGTTAGTGTTTCTACCCATAATATCTCCTCCAAAAATTGTTAAGAGACTCAAAATACTTGTAGAAGATTTAAACTCTTCCCTGTACTATTTGTTTATTTACAACTAATACCACTCACCGATTGGGGTCGAGATCAAGATATTTTGAAGAGATATTAATGCTAATTCCCTACTTAGGTATCAACAATATGTCCTCTTGTTTCAAAGATACATTTTCACGTTGGTGTGTTAATGAATTGATGCTTGAAATATGCTAACCACTGACATACCCTTTAACAAAAGTTGTTAATTTACCATTTCTAATCAAAATTTGATTTTCTTTCTTTAAATCTATGCAATCTGCGGTATCATGTCCAATGTTATTGTGGTACTTATAAAACTTATTATTTCACTCATCATTTGGTCGATTTATTGGTGGAGTTTTTCGAAAACGAACATGGTTTTAAGCCATCTCAAAAGTTATTGCTATATTTTATGCAAAATCTGGAAAATAATATGGTCATGGCCACGGAGAAAAATTGACAGATACCCTCGGCCGAGAAGGTCCTTAAGAATGTGAAATACTACCCTGATAGACATGACTAGTGGGTGCATTTCCTTGTTCTGAGCGTCTCTAAGATAAACTAGGTCTTATCTGAACCCCGTTAATTCAACCATTTTAATCTGTGTTTCTACTTGAACCATTAATGCCCCAAAAGTAAGTGTCTTTCTCCTAGTAGTTTTATTTTCTAAATCCCAATAGAGTAGTCCTTGTCTAAAAGTAGTGCGTGCTACCTGCTCGTCATAGTCATCCAACTCAATATTGGTTAACACAAAACATGTAGTATAGTCTTTTAATTTTTCATCAATTTCCTGGTTGCATTGAATTATAGTATCCCCATTAGCTCAAAATTTTGCTCCCCACAAACTGCCTTACAAAATCTATATAAATGTCATAAAATTGGTTATTAATCGCCTTGGAATCCTGTTGTACCACATCAAAGTTGTGCCTTTGAAAGCTTGTGAAAATTCCGTACACACTAGCTTGTCATTATCCTTAAAGTTCAACATGTAATTTTTAAATTACTCGATGTCGTCATCAAGGTCTTGTGTGCTATCACATTTTTAACTTTAGTGATATTGAATAGCTTCAGAAGCAATATCGACCTTATCTCAATTGATAAAGGAGAAGTCCTCCAATATACTTTTTGCATGATTACTTACAAGCCTTGATCTGTAGGATTGGTGTATTGATTAGCCACATTATATTTGAACAACGGATTCTCGATAACGAATCTCGATCCATATAATTTTTAGATTTATGCTTCCTTCAAGATTTTCGAGGTCGACTATGATGCCTCCTCGAAGAACACCTACCATTTTCTCTTCTGTAAGAATCAGCCCTCTCAAGATTTTGATAAAACTCCTTGAATCTGACCTAGGAGACTCACTTACATTCGTCAGATTATAACGATGCATGTCCGTTTTCTCCTTTATAGAGGAGTGATATCTCTTTTCTGAATGAAATTTTACCTATCAAATATTACGCCTTGATCAATGAACATTGTGAGACTCATCAAATCTGTCTTCTAAATCTATTTTCTCATTTACTAGTTACACCTCGGATCGTACCCTACCAGCTCTAACTAGTTGTTACCTTTGATCAAGCTGGTTGTTCAAATTAATTATTCGTTCCAATAACTGATTCATCCAATCTTTAACATTAGACAAATCAGATTGATCATTTACTTGCACACCATCTCGATTTTCTTCTCTACCCATTCCTGACTCTACCATATCTCTTTATACAAATCTCATTGGATCAATCTGAAATTCAGGATTCATAGTGCTTATGTTATCTGATCTCTTGCTTTTTTGGCTTTATATTTCAAATATGGGTACCAAGTGTACCTCCCATTTTCGTTTCCAATGATAAGTCTAAGTATTTTTCAGGGAGAAAGAGAGGTCTAAATAGATTTATTCTTCAATTAATAGAGTTTTTACAGAGAGAAAGTTTCTCAAGAATCTTAGAGAGAGAAAGTAGTCAAAAGTGTTAAATCATCCTCATTGCCAAGAAAAGTACACCTATTTATATGTGACGTGGTTACATGTAACAAATTTGGTTTGTTACATGGATATCTCATCCCACTTTACTATTTTTACAAACATATTTCTTACAAATTACTTATCTAATCCTTTATATTTACATTTTACACCAAAACTCGCTGATACATTCTAAAACAATCATTATTCCTATTGAATATTAATTATTTTTACTCATTTATTTACATTGATGATATACTTGTCACAAATAACCAGGTTGCCAAACATCTAACCTAACTCATTGAAAATATTCAAGAACTTATGTAATTAATTGGAAAATAAATCTAAAAAATGTATGTTTGGCATAACGATGGATTTATATTCGAAACGAATAGAAACCAATCCCTAAGAAAATATTTTTCAACAATATCATTAGTTGCTAGTTTTGCAGAAGATAATTACTATCATCTATTTACATATAAAACTAAATTTTTAGTCGGGTTCTCACGTATGTCTAGCTAAAGAGAAAAACAAGACGTATATTACTCAAATCTATATAGTCTTGGAATAGTTACTACAAAATAAAGTTCCAAATATACTTCTGAGTTGTGTATAATATATAGGCTTTGAATAAAATTTGTACAATTCGATATTAATAAAAAAATGTACCAATCATCTACTTTGTATGTGGTCTCGAATTATTTCATTGCTTCACATTAATTAGTAACTAGTCTCGCATCATTTCATAGATTCGCATTAAAATTTGTACAATTCCGCATCTAACAAAAAAGAGTCCCACAGTTTCGCAGTTTTTACAATAAAAAAATATCACAAAATCTTGTTTATTCAGATCTGACCTATTTACACTTATAAAACAGACGGAAAAAAAAACAGGAACACCTAGAAGTCACGAAGAATACACCATTTTATTATGGGGATGTATTAGCTTCTACAATGGTTTATTACACACAAGAGTTGGAAAAAATAAATAACTCTTGTTAGGCTGAAGCAATTGAGAATTAGGTGATGATTACAGTTTGATATTTATCACAAAACAAAACTTGGTAAAGTAGTTGGATGTGCTGCTCTACTACTAGTTAGTATTTTCCCTCTATTCTAAAAACATCATTAAAAAAGTAAAATATTATATCCAAAGAATAATTAAAATATAGACATTCATCATAGAACACATAATTATTTGTCAAGAATGCACATTTTAAGACAAGATACAAAACTTCTATAAATTTCTCGATCTTGAAAGGAAAACAAAATTAAATTTTATTTAACACTTTAAAGGATATCACATATGAACAAGTATATTTGCACAGGTAACTTCCTAGTATTATTTTTTGGTCTAGTTTCTCATAATATCTATATCACATATCTATCTTTTAATACATTGTCCATCATATATAATAGATTACATTGTCCCATGTGTATCATTTGATAAATTGTCTGAATATATGTCATTTCCTAAAAAACAAATTTGTAGGTCTTGGAAAGAGAATTGAACATAATATATGAAAAAGAAGAGAAATTCGATAGAGAGTTTCAACTAGAAGAAATCTTATAAGAGGATGCAGATTCTGAAGAATAAGATGTTGATACCAAAAAAATGAAGATGATGTTCTCGTAAAGAAAGAAAAAAAAGATGACGTTACAGTGGATGCAGAAAAAAAGGATGAAGTTGTAATTGAGTTAAAGATGATGAAGTTAATCTTAACAATGATGATGGAGGTGTAAATTAGGATATGTAACAAGACTGTAATGAAAATAATTTTACCGATGTAGAGAAAATAGTAGATCAATTCATTGTTCCAGAACGTACAAAGTGAAAAATCGACACTCTTTAAAAAAACTACAAATTGAATTAGAAAATTAGTAAAGAATATTGCATAAAAAAATATAATCTTGTGAATGTGCAACAAAAGTTAGTCTTGTACAAAAACAAAAGTTGGTAGAGAGAGAACGTGTTCCTAGTTCACAGAATTAAAATAAATATCTCATTTTCTTAGGAATCTATCCGTTTCAGGTAGAATTCAAAATATTTATTTTATTATAAACACTTTATTTTCCTTAATTCTCGGGTAAAGGACTCCGATGAGAAAATTATTCATCCGTAAGAATTATAGCCATATATAGGTTAAAAAATCTTAGAGAACGACTAAATCGATTGATCGAAAACTCATTAGTCAGGTCCGAAGAAACATCTCTCCTGTAGAGTATTGATTTTGCTAGCAATCTTGATGCATGTCCGCCAAATTGTAGAATTTTTGCATTATAAGAATTACCACCTGAACCTCTTGTTCTTCCTCCATTTTTTCTTCCAAAAGCCGAGATGTAGAACTATGAGAAGAGGAGGACTCACTAGAAAATGATCTTTCATCAACATTATCCTATCTCGAGAGGGGGTTTCTTTAGCCAATCTGTGTTCTTATACCTTATAATTTATTTAAGAGAAACAACAAGTGGAAAATGTTATCTTGAACTTTAAGTAGGTTTCATCAACTTAGCATAGACTAATAGGGGGATCATATATCCTAAATGAGTTTCTTAATGAGGAATAAACTGGAAACCTATCATAATTAGTGAGCTAACAAGAGGGATGAGAATGTTACCTCTAGGTTTAGAGCAATCTGCGAGGCTCAAGTTTTGGGTAAGGACTTACTAGATATAGAAGAAATTATTTTTGAAACATTGAATACTGGGCCATAACCTTTCCCATATCTTCTTATTTCATCGAAGAATTCTTCTTCTTTTTCTTAGTATATTTGGCATTCATATTCCTATGAGATCCCTGGCTAGGTGAGTACTAGGCGCATGAATCCATCAAGCGGGCATAACTATCAGATTAGGTAGACTCGACATGCTAAACCAATTCCTATACCCCTTCTCATGCTAAACCATTAACCATAATAATACCCAATATTTTAACCCCTCCATCCATGCATCATGCCTTGATCTTTTGCGTTTCAGAAACCTTATTCTCCAAAGCTTCCCCTTGTCCAAAATCTCTTCTAGGGAGTTTCAGAGTTATCTATATTCACCCATTTTATTGGCAACCAATGTTTGGGTTGATAGGAATAGTTTGGCCGAAGGCAACCCATGACAGCCACCATCAGGAATAGTCGAGTCACCATTGAGGTTAAGGGTTTTCTCTATAAAATTTATAAGTTGCAATTTTTTCTACGGTTAAGAAATTTAAGAACTTTTTATTAATGCTTTGAATCCTACTTAGTTAGAACCAAGAAACCATTCCTTTTTTTCGTACGTTGTCGAGGTAAAAATTATTTTTGTATTCTAAAAAATAAATAACGGTGGACAATGTCAGGTCAACATACTCTTACTCTTAATTTAATTCGGGAAGATCATCCACTACCTTAAGATGGTTCCATAAGGATAAGTTGTAGAATGGAAGATAATAATTAATAGGATGTTATGTAAAAGGATATGAGACTTGAGAATGCCCAAATTGAGAATGCAAAACATCACCATTTTCCAGGTGTTAGGGCTAGCTTGGCTTGTACAAAAGTCTAACAAGATAAATATTTAGTTAGGTTGGCATGAAATGAAAGTCTAAATGCAAGAAAAATATATTATTCTATAACACAACTCATTGGCCGGACCTAAAACATGAGTCTCACAAAAACTCGGTGGCCAAAACTTCTATTCTTCGAAATACCTACTAGATCTGAAGTAAGCTCAGACCTTCATGGTTTGAATAAACATACAAAATCCTCTGAAAGGTGACACTACGATTTTTTTGCACATTCAAGATGATAAAAGAGATCTCCAAAACATGAACCATTTATTTTATTTAAACATTTTGACCTCAACCCGCCCTTCACCATTTTACATTTTTGTTGATCATTCATCAGTACCTTCTGAGGTCGAATTCAAAATCTTTATTTTGATTTAATATTTTATTCTATTTAGCTCCAGGGGAGATGACTCCCCATTAGAAAAATTTCATCCACAAGAGATAAAGCCACATATAGGTTTAAAAATCTTAGAGAACAACCAAACCGACTTTTGAAGGATCACTAGTGAGTCTGATGAGGAATCTCATGTGGAGTATGAATTTGGCTAGCAATCTTGATGCAGGTCGACCAAATTTTATACTTATTTACATCTGAAGGCTTCTTTACCACTTTAACCTCTTATTCTTCCTTCTTTTTTTCTTCCAATATATGAGATGTAACATTATGGGAATAGTAAGAATCAATGGAAGAGGATCTTTCCTCGTCATTACCTTAAATATCAAGAGGGGCATTGAACTACATAACATTTTCAGTGAATTTACGTTCTTAAAAATCATAACTGATTTAAGGAAAATAACAAGTGAAAAATAATATCTTAAATTTTAGGGAAACTAGGTGAACTGAGCATAAACTAATAAGAGGATCATATATCCCAAATAAGTTACTTGATGAGAAATCGACCAAACACTAAGCAGGATTAGTGAGCTTCGACAGAACGACCAAGGTGAAAGGAAAGAATTCTTAAATTTTTTGAATCTCTGCAAACGTTTCTTAGGTGGAATAATTACAATAACTCTGGGAATTCCAAAATGTGAGACCATCAATACATGTGTCAAAAGTCAAGAAGCCTCTAATGAGGCTTAATAATAGAACTGATCAAATTTGATACTTGTGACCCATAGGGGAAGACTTTTAAATTAAAGTCTATAATAACTCAAGGATTTGAAACATTTTGAAAGCATATACGATATTAGTTACGCTTTAGAAGCCACGAAGTAAAATTCATCGCAAAGTGGTTCTCGTGCCCAAGTTTAAGCTCTAAACCAACACACCTCTTGAGCTCTAGCTAAGTTATCCATCCAGGGTATTTAAGTAGCCCAAACAGCTAATTTTATTTGAGTTTCTATTTTAATTTGGTTTTTTATTAGAATTTTGTTTTTTATTTCGATTTGGGTTTTTCAATTTGGATTTCAATTTTGATTATGGTTTTTATATGGATTTGGATTTGTTATCTCTCGATTGTTTGATTTTGTTTAATTAAAGTTTGTGGACTCTTATTGCAAATATGACATAAAAATATGATGTTCTACAATGTCTTAGTACCCAACTCAATAGGAAGAACCTTGTCTTTTACAGCTATGTTATGAAGAACATTTTGTATGGGTAAGAAGATGTAAGGATATGCTTTAGGTATAAAATTTCCAGATAAACCGTATGCTGAAAATTATACTTTGTTGCTTGATACGTGGGAAGCTGGTAACGATAAGGCTGGCAAAGATTATAGAAAGCCTTTTTTCACCCTTTATCGCCCTGATTAATTCGAGTCGAAATATGTAACTTAATCGACTAATATTCAATCAACTAAGTATCAAACAACAAAAGAGTTTTGTGATCATTTGGAAAGGCTGTATACTCAATCCATCTTTTTTAGGCACTAGTTTGAGTATGTTATTCATCCTTTACATTGAACTCATATGTGTATTTAATATTTTTGTCATGTTATGTTAGATTTGTGGGTTCAGTTAACTCTTATAGAGTTTTTTATACCGCTACATTCAGAATTTGAATGATTGTGTGGAACAATTCGTCATATATATCATCTTCCCATAGTTGATTTGATACTTCATGAGCTTATTGTAAATGAGACTCGAATCAAATCTTAAGCTAACAAAGGGTCAAAAGTGACTAGTATTTGTAAGGGTGCTATTAATAAGGTTGTTATATCAAACATTTTAAATCATTATTATTACAAATTATTTAATTTTATGAAATTTAATACTATTGTCCAACCAAAATTTGGGTATACCATTTTTTGCATACCAAAATATTTTTTTGTAGAGTTTATTACTGTAAAATTTAAAAAAACATAACTAAAAAAATAAAGTATAAAATTTAAACAACCCATTTTGTTTTTTTTCAGTTTTTATTTTAAAATAGTTAGAAATTAGAAGATGTCAAATATATCAAATAATATATACATATATACATATATACACGAGTAAGATAAATATGTTTATTTGTTTGGGAATTTAATTAGTTTAAAATTAAATTTTAATTTGATCCAAAAAATGTTGAGGCCAATTGAGTTTTGAAGCCTTCAAAAAGTGTTACGAGAAATATCATAACTTTGTCTAAACTTTAATTTTAATATCATATATTTGAATTAGAAAATAGAATTGTAGATATTCACAACCAATTATAGAATCAAATTTTATGCATTATCAATGAGTTCAAAATTATATTTCAATTGAATCTAAATATTGTTGATGCAAAATATAGATTACTTCGACTATTTTTACGAGAAATATAATAACTTTGTCTATAACATTTTTATATGATAAATTATCTCCATTATCAACTAGACTTTTAAGTATTTTCAACCATATATCAAATTAATTTTCAAAATTATAAATCAGTGCAAAGTTATATTTCAATTTGATTTAAAATTTGTTGATGCAAGAAATGGTTTAGATAGCTTTGCCCACTGTTTATGAAAATTTTTGAATAATTTTTTCATATGATACCTTTTCCATTGAAACTATAATTTTGGATATTTCATGTAATATATGGTATTAAATTTTAAAATTTCTTAATAAGTATACATTTAAATTTTAAATTGATCTAAAATATGTTGATACAAAATCAACTTTCAACAACTTCAAGAATTATAACGAGAAACATCATAACTCTGTCAAATTTTGTTTATTTTAGTACGTTATTTTTTGTATTACAAACTAGACTCCTAGATATTCACTATCACATATGGAATTAAAGTTAAAAAAATCAATAAGATAACATTTCAATATGTTAAAAGTTGCATGTTGAAAATAACATAATTTTATATTCAAATTTTATTTTGATATGCTATTTTTACATTAGAAACTGATCTTATTTTTAATAAAAAATATCATATAATTCATATGTAATATATATTTATAGTTAAGTATAAAACCAACATATAAATAAGATTTTTATGTTATATTTGTTTTAAAAATATAAATTTTTATAATTAATATATATGAATTATATATTTTATTTAAAAGTTTGGTACAATATAAAATTACTACGTGATTGATATTGAATATCAGTATTATACCTCAATATTTTGATAAAACATTAATATGATTTGGCTCGTATGGTGGAGAAATATGAAAAAATATTTCACCCTTAAATGTTCATATTGTATTTGATTTCCCGCAATGGCCTATGCTCCAAATCATTCTAGAGAAGCATCAAAGGTGAGCTTTGATGAGTGTATTTTTTAAAAAATGAGAATCATTGAAATTCTTAATGCCCATTGCTCAAATCAAAAAAACATCAAACCCTTCAACATAGACATTTTCAGCAACAACCACTTTATCGACATAAACTTTGTTCCCCACAATTCATTATTTCTACTACATGATTAGGACATTGCCATGTATACATCCATGTCTCACTCATATATGTCCTCGTCTAATACTTTAGGTGTTCATTCATCCTTATAGATTTTGGATTCCGGTGCATCTCAATCATATATCACCTTACGTATCATACTTTTTTCATTATCTCATATTTCACCCGTATTTATTTTTTATGTCAATGTTAAATATTGGTAGAGGATGTTGGATTTTCTTGCCACCCCTCCTATATTTCACACTAATGTTTAGTACATTCTCAGTCTCGATTTAAATTTTGTGACGATCTGTAAATTTTGTAATATGGTCATTAGGTCTTCTTCTACGATTATGTTTGTGTTATACATGATCAACATAGTCGTATGTTGATTAAGATATATCGTAGATTGGTTAAACACTATGTTTCAGAGTAACTCAAAATCACTAATGTTGTTGTGTCTAGTGTTGACTTGTCTTCCTTTAGTATTATTCATATGCCATCTAATTTTATCTTTTCTATTTTCGTTTGAGAAATTTATTCACATCATGTTTAAAGGTTTTAGCATCTATAACTGTTATAGGTCATCTAAACACTTGCAATATATTTGATTTTAGCGGTTGTAAACTTTCAAAAAATTAGTTTTATTATTTAATAAAATTATTTATTCTTCGTTTACATCTTTTGATTTTATGTATTTTTTATTCATGATTATACTTCTTTTACATCTTTTACATCATGATTTTATGCATGTTTATCTTACTGAACAAATGTATAATTTATTAGAGAATTGTTAAGATTTTACATTAAAACTTAATATTTTGTTGTGATAAAGTGCTTCATGTATGACTTGAGGGGTTAATATACCTTCAATGATTTCAGCCGATTACTTGCATATGTTAGTATCGTAGATCAGCCATCTTGTGCTAACACACTTTAGCATAATGGTGTTGATCAAATAAAATATTTTCATCTTGTTGAAACTGCTTGTTGTTTACATTAATCTAATGAAGTTTATAGTTTCTTATGGGGAAAAGTTTTTTTGATTATTTTAGATGTGATTTATAAAACTTTTAATGCACATAATTTAGAGATCTCTCTTTTTAAAAAGTGACATGGACAACCTCTAGATTATTCATATTTATGAGTGTTGGAATGTACGTATTTGTTTTTGTCTTTCCTCGTGTTGAACGTAACGAGTTGTTGTAAAACATCTACATCTGTTTTTATACGATATGTATTGGATATAAAGGATATATTTGCTTTGATCTCACAAGTCATAAGCTATGTATCTCGACATGTCATGCTTCTTGAGCATATTATGTTTTATTCAATTCTGACAAAACCACATGACATAATAAAGAGAAACCTTTAAATTATTGATACATTTTCTATTGATAACAATACATTCATTGTTCTTCATGTAGTAGTTCATGAGACATCTTCATTATCTTACATCGCTTTTGTTGTATCAATGCGTGAGCCTGCTTCTTCCTATGTTGAAACTACAGATTCTCCACATCTCAGGAGATCTACTCGCTTATGTAAGTCTACCAAACTCTAGGTTTTTACTTATTTTTTAGTCAAATATTCTTTCATAGGAAACATATATGATAAATATAAACCTTTGTCCTACGAAGAATCTATTTCTGATCTTTGTTGGTAAAATAATATAGCTAGAGACCTTATTGTCTCTTTATTAGACTCATATGTCATATATGGTTAAACCTCTACATGGTTAGCATATAATTGGTTCTCTCTGGCTTTATAAAATCGAAATAAGGTTTGATAGTTGAGAGCTATGAGGCCTATCTTTTAACAAAATGGTACTTACAGTAGTATGATATGCACTATGAGGATACTTTTGTCGTAATGAGACAAATGACGATAATTTCTAACCTTATTATTATTATTGCATCCATTCACCATTAGAATATCTATCTTCTTAATTTCAAAAATTATTTTATAAATGGCGATCTTCATAAAGAGGTTTACATGACTCATCCTATGGGTGTTGCTCATAAACCAAGTCAAGTTTTTCTTCTTTCGAAATCTCTATATGGCCTCAAACAAGATCATCATGTTAGGTTTGAAAAAATCTTTATAATTATTGGTGAGGATTATTTTAGACTAAGGGTAATTTTGTCAAATGATTTGTGGTATTTTGATGGTATTAAATGTTTGAGTGTTTTGTAGTGAGAGATTTAAGCTGCTTGGTTGTATTAAATGTTCATTACCCTCATTAATGAAAGTGGTTTGGTATTTATACCCTTAATTGTGGACCCATGCGCTTTCGGGTAAAATTATGAAATCGGGTCGAGTTCAAAGACTCATTAGTTTATTAGCAGATTAGCAATTAACTTAGTCAAAAGGTGTTTAGTGTTTTAATACTTTTGTCCTGTCTAGATACTACAGTGGGTAATTATTGTCTGGATTACCTCTGTCTGGTTTTCACAGTAAGTGGTGGTGAATAATTCCGGACTCATCAGTAGCCCATTTTTTAGGTTTTGTCAAAGGTCTTTGGAAAGACCAAAAAACTCTCTTAGGTAATAACAATATTCTCCGGACTGTTCTTGTATTCAGCTTAGGGTTTATCCGGACTGAATACTTCTCAAAATTTCAAGAGTTTTGTTCTGGATCGTGGGACACATGTCACATTTTGATTCGTTTTACCAGCCGTTTTCTTCCTAGAACGGCGCTCCCACAATTCTCAAAAATCAACTCCTACAATTAATGTTCCTGACGTCAGCGCCGCCTTCAATCATTACCTTTGCCTTTTCATTTTCTCCTAGGTATTAGTAACGTTTTTGCCTCTCTAGTACAAATTACTTCCTTTTTCTGTTTCGCCATCTTCATCACTTTGTCATTTTTTCTTTTCACAGCGTTTTATTTCTCCTTTCAAAATCTTTCTTGTGTAGGTTTATGTTCACAACGAGAAACGCTCTTGTAAAAGGTGGTTGGCTAAATCTTTCGGAATTAGAAAAAACACAAAATGTTGAGCGAGAGAGATGTATCGCTGCAGGTCTTCCAGTTTCTCCAATCAGTAAGCCCGACACACCGTCTTCAGAAGCTGATCGAGGATTATCCTCTGCCAAAAGTGCCAAACCTAAGCGTTTGTTTCAACCAAGCTTCTTGCCCATCCCGTCTGGCTCCTCGGTTCAGGAGTCTCAGCCCTGTGTTGTGTAGGAGAAAGCAGTATCAAGTACAAGAAAACATTCTCCATTCATTGCTATGGGGTCAGATATTAAGAAGTCTCCAGAAAAAGTTAATCTTCGTCGGACAAGCCGTTTAGTAAAGGGTCAGACAACTGGCTCTCAAACCAAGTCTTCTAAGTCAGGGCCCCCCAAGTCTGGGACCAAAGATAAAGCCTCCAGATCACAGGTACCTATTAGAGCCTCAAAAGACAAATCCCCTGAACCCAAGGCCACTAGAACCAACTCTCATACTGAGCCCTCCGGAACTAAGCCCCAGCCGTACACCAGATCCCTAAGAGAGGCTGATGCTCAACCGTTCGGACAACCTGTTGAGCCACCCACTAGCACTCTCCCATAAAAAATGGATGCTAAACCTTCCACGGTGATAGAAGATGTGATGGAGGAGAGTGTTGAAGATGCTCCATTTGAGACTGAAGCTTCCGGGCAGACTGAGGATGCTGCCTCTGACAAAAAAGGAAAAGGCAAGGAGAAAATCTGCATGACCCATCCGGATCTGCCGGAGAGTCTGGAAGGCAATGTGGGACCTTGCTTCCAAAAGGTTAATATGAATTATCTGCTGGCCATGCAGAATATCAATTATGTCTATACTCACACTGCTGAGTTAGGCCGGATCCGGACGAAGTGGGTGATACCTGAATCTGTTAAGGTGAGGATACCAGTCACTCCAGAGACCCCGATGGACTGCAAGCTCAGCAAAATCTTCATCTATCCCGAGCTGTTTAACTGGGGGCTCAGATTTCCCTTGGATCCAGAAGTTGTCAGGTATATCCACCTAATAAAACTCTGTCCAAGCCAGCTGAGTCCCAATGCTTCGTATACCCACATCGCCTGCATTATGGCGTCAAGGCTCTCCGGTATACCACTTCCAATGGAGCAGTTTGCTGCTTTGGCCAGCCTCTGTAAGAACTATCATATCCCATTCTACCACTTCAATATGGGAGACAACTTTAAGGTGGTGGATGACTTGCTTGAGTCAGAGAAAAATTGGAATACCCAATTTCTATTTATCAGCGGGACATGGGAAAATAGGAGGAAAATCTAGGCTGTTGTTAATCCTAGTATGCTCACCAGCAGATGGAAAAGCTCAGGTAAATATTTTATTATGTTTGTCTTTCTTACTTTGTAAAGAATTTGTTTCTGCACTACTTTTTTTTCTTTGGTTAGTGTTGCTGAAAGAGTTCTCCGACTATATGGAGGAGGGGCATGCCACATGTGCCAAATTAAACGCTTGGGCTGCTGAACATTGGGGAAACGCTTTCCACAACTGCTTCACCTTAGGAAACTTGGTGAGGTCCCACCTCTGGAACACAACGGGCTGTTCCGGTTGAGATGAGCTCACCACACCATGTCTTCCGGTTGTTATTCTCAAGAGAAAAAAGGAGAAGGATGGAAAACTTGCCTTTCCCTCCAGAGCTAAAGCCCCAAGCAAGAAGAAAGGTAAGAAGGGAAAGAAAAAAAATTGCAACAAAGGTTGTTCAAGGTGCTGTAGAGGAGATCTCTCCGGCGAGTCAGGGAGTGCAATCCCAAGGGGGAATTGATGCTACTCTACTTTAAGTAGTTGAAGATGAGAGTATTAGGGAGGCAGGTGGACCTCAAGATCCTCCAAAGCCTCCTAAGAAGGACCGAAAACGGGGAGAAAATAGTGAAGAGAGGACGGCCAAGAAGAAGAAAGTCTCCCTGGGGGATGAAGTTGTCCTCCGCCCTTCAGAGTCTCTTAATCCAGTCGACCCAACATACCCCACCTTAGCAGAGCAAATCCCAAGTGATCTACACGCCAGAGAGGGTACCAGAGGGGATTTGGAAGGAGTAGACATCAGTGGTCTCCAAAACATTGGCCTTTTCTTTGGAGACATTGAAAAAGATAACTTCGCTGGTCCCTACCTTCCCCCAAGTTCCTCTAATATGGTGACCTTTAATGGCAAGTCTTTTACTATTTCAGGGGAAAACGATATGATGACTCACTCTTTGCTGGGCCATATTCAGCCAGTGCTCAACTTGGAGAGGCAAGTAAGAAGTTATTCTGCCCTCATCAACACCCTCAATTCAGATAAAGAGAGCTTATCCATTGATCTTCCTAACGCCAACCAAAGTGTTGAAACATTGAGGAAAGAGCTCGGGGAGTTAAAGAAAGGGAAAAAAGATTTTGCAACCAGGCTGGTCACTTCGGAGATGGCTAACACGGAGCTTCAAACCAAGTGTTCTAGCTTGGAGAAAGATCTCTCCACTGTGAAGGAAGAAGTGAAGACCAAGGACGATGTTATCCAAGCCCTGTCCGGTGACAAGACTTCTCTTGAAGGTGCTGTGTCCAAAGTTACCAAGGAAAATAAAGATTTGATGAAAGAGCAAGAGAAGACGATCCAGGCCAAGGTCGATGCGTATACCAACGATGTGATAGATTCTCTAGAAAAAAGGTATGCCGAAGTTAAATCTGACATGGTGTTGCTTTTTCATCAAACATTCCCGAAGAGGACATTCGGTATCTGTGGTAGTACGTTAAATATGAAGATATCCCATTTGACACAATGGTGGATGGTGATAAGAGAAAATATTCCAGTGGTATTGATGACACTAATGATGAGGAATAAGGGACCAGAGAGAGTTCCAATGACAAACACAAAGATCCGAAGAAGAAAAAAGATGATGTAGGATCATCTAAGGGAAACTAGCCCTAAAGTTTTAACTATTTCCGTTTTTTTCTTATCCTTATGACATACTAAAGTTCTTGGATGGCCAAGGCATTTTTTATGTTTTAATATCATCCTCCGGTGTTAGCTGGGTAGTTTTACTTTGCTAAATTCTTGCTTTGTTTTATATTTGCCTAATCTTAATGGCTGATGTTTAAATAACCCCTATTTATTGTACAAGTATTTTAAAATGAGAGTGTTTAAATTCTCTGATGACAAATGTTAAATGGTCATCATTCCACCAGATTAATCCGTTCTGTTAAAGGTACTTAGAAAGCTTTAAAGAAACTGTGAATCAAACCAATCAGAATATTTTAAGAAGGCATCAAATTTTATTAAAAAACTCGGACACCTCATTAAAACCTCCCCGCGCCACTAGGGTAGGAATGAGCATGCCCCCTAATATTTACATGGACTTTAAACAAGTAAATATTTACACAACTTTTATTCTAGATACATCCGGCGGCGTTCAATATTCCAAGGGTGGTTTAAGATTCTTCTATCTTTGTCTTGGAACCTGTATGTCCCAAGCTTAAGCTTTTCAATGACCACATAGGGCCCTTCCAAATTTAGAGCTAGCTTGCTGAAATGCTTCTCCTTAGTATGTAGGGAGACGTTTCTCAATAATTTATCCCCCGGTCGAAAATCCCTTCTTCTGATTCTGGAAGCAAACCTGCTTCTCACTAAACCTTGATAATGGGTGGCTCTAAGATGAGCCTTAACCCTTTTCTCTTCTATTAAGTCCAATTGATGTCCGACTGCCACTTCATTAGCATGTTCGGAAACATTGTGGACTCTGTATGATGGAAGAGTTGCCTCTATAGGAGCAATTGCATCCATCCCATATTCCAAGGCAAACAGGGATTCCTGTGTAGCAGCTCTAGGAGTAGTCCGGTGGGCCCATAGTACTTCTTGTAAATACCTTGGCAACTTTCCAGCAGCCCCTTCTAAATTATTTTTGAGACCAGACAGAATGGTCTTGTTCGCCACTTTAACTTGACCATTCGCCTGTGGTTGGGAAGGAGAAGAGAAGCAATGCTGAATGCCCCTAGAGGCACAGAAACTCTCCATATCCTTATTATTGAATTATGGCCCATTATCTGTGGTTATCTTTTGTGGAACCCCAAATCTGCAACAAATATTAGATATGATAAATTTTATAACAGCTTTTGAAGTAGTTCCTGCCAAAGGGGCTTCCTCTATCCACTTCTAAAAATAATCAATGGCCACAATAATAGTTCTGCATCCTTCGGACGCCATCGGTAGTGGCCTTACTAGATCCAGTCCCCATCGAGCTAAAGGTATTGGCTCAGAAATCGATTGCAAATGGACATCTGGGATATGAATTTCATTACCATATCTTTGGCATGGATCACACTTCTTTACCAATTCATTCGCATCTTCCATTATGGATGGCCAGTAGTATCCGGCCAATAAAACCATTCGGGTTAAAGCTCTATAGCCACAGTGTGCTGACCCCTCACCATCATGTTGTTCGAATAGCATAATTTGAGACTCTTCAACCCCCAAACAACGCAAGAGAGGTCTACTAAATGACTTCTTGTATAAAATATCTCTTATAACTAAAATTCCATTAGTAATGTATTGAAGAAGGGGATGTCTCAAGTCCTTGTCTTGAACTACTTGTGTACTTAAACTTTGCACTTCTTCCTTACCCCAATTGGGCTGTATGGATGGACATTCTTGCACACGAATCCATGGGTACGACTCAGAGTATGCTATGGTTTCCAAGGAGTCTGCTAATGTGTTTTCCGATCTGGGTATATGCTCATAGCTGACATCTTTGAAGTTGGCTGCCACTTCTTTAAGAATGAATAAATATTTAATCAACTACTCCTTTTTTGCCTCAGATTGACCTTGGGCATGGTCGATAAGAAGCTGAGAATCACTCATTAACCTAACTCTTTTGGCTCCACATAGAAAGGCTAATTTCAAACCAGCTATAGCAGCTTCGTATTCGGACTCATTGTTAGAAGCCCTTAAGAAAAAAACATATAGCCTGGTATAGCTTGTCGCCGTATGGAGAGGTTAAACATATCCCAACACCACAAACCATGGTACTTGATCCACCATCTGTCCGGAAAACCCATACCTTCTTAGTTTTTTCATCTGTAGTTTGCTTAGTACTTATGTTCGAATGGAATTCAGCTAAGAAATCAGCAAAAAATTGAGCTTTGATTGCAGTTCGAGGGGCAAAATCAATGTCATAGTCTCCCAATTCTACTGACCATTTGGTCATCCTGCTTGATATGTCCGGCTTTTGAAAACTTCTTTGGTTTAGACCGGTGAGACTTCTTTGAGCTGACATGAGTCTTTTTAGCACTTAAGTGAGTCCTTGCTGATGGGTCATGCTCCCTTGGATTGTCTGTGTGGTGAATAGCTGACATCTTTAATTTTTCTTTCAAACCTAACTCCATCTTTCTAGCAGCTCTCAAAGGTTTCTATTTCATCTTTCAACCTGTCTCGTTCTTCGATCGTGTCCTCATCGTTTTCTCCCTTCTACCAAAGGTGGTGGCACTGCTTGCTCGTCCGGATTCATCCAAACTAGTTTTTCTTGCTGGTTTCGAATGCTGGATTCAGGCACCTTCTTCTCCCACTGTGGTCGCCAATTTGGTGAGGATTATTTTAGACTGAGGGTAATTTTGTCAGATGATTTGTGGTATTTTGAGGGTATTAAATGTTTGAGTGTTTTGTAGTGAGAGATTTAAGCTTCCTAGATGTCTTAAATGTTCATTACCCTCATTAATGAAAGTTGTTGGGTATTTATACACTTAATTATGGACCCATGGGCTTTCGGGTCAAATTATGCAATCGGGTCCAGTTCAAAGACCCATTATTTTATTAAGCCGATTAGCAATTAGCTTAGTTAAAAGGTGTTTAGTGTTTTATTGTCCGGTTTTCACAGTATGTGGTGGTGAATAATTCCGGACTCATCAATTATTATCTGACTTGGCTTTCTTGCAGGTGATAATAATTCAATTTTATATCTTAGATGTACGAGTGCATGATAAATTATTTTATTAATATATATATGTAGATTATATGATTATTACATGTGATAATTTTGATGGCATTGATGGACTAAATTGTGATTTGGCTCATAGGTTTTCAATGTAATACTTAAGCTTACTTTATTATTATTTTTAGTATTGAGGGGGCTCACTATCATAAATGATATATTTTACAAAATATATATATCTGATCTATTTGAGCGAGCGCAACTGTCTGATAATAGGACGACGAACACACCACTTGAAACTAAGTCTCGTTATTCTCTTACTTATGATGTCCCAGTATTAGAGTCGGTTGTGTATCATACTCTTGTGGGGATCTTGGTTTATCTTACATTTACTCGATCAGATATAGCTAATATTTTATGTGGTTCGTTAGTTGTTACCGATCCTACTTCCATTCAGTAGGGGAGTTGTTCTTCCTATCTTAAGATATCTTCCTAGCATTAAGTTTCAAAGCATTTTAGTTCCTCTAATGTATTTAATGCTTCGTTCATATATCGATGCTAATTGGTAGAATGATCCTCATGATCATAAGTCCACAACTGGATTATGTATTGTTTTTGAAGATTCATCAATCTCATGGAAAATCAAGAAGCATGATGTTGTTTCTAGATCTTATTATTATGTTATAGCCTTGACTACGTGTAAGATTGTTTGGTTACAGTAACTTCTTGCAGATATAAAGGGTTAAAATTACTCATTCTACTTCCTCACATTGTGATTAAAAAAAATGTCATACAGATTGTAGATCGTTCTGCTTTTCAAAGGAGGACGAAGCACATTGAAATTTATTGTGACCTCACTCATCACCATCTTTAGCTTATGACTATCTTGATTCCATATGTTCCATCAGCTTTGTAGGTTGTTGGTATCTTACCGAATACTCAACTTTCATCTCTTTTTTGTTTTCTATGTGACAAAATCTTCAATTTTATTACTATTTCATTATGAGTTTGTGATAGGATGTTAGCACTATATATACGAGTGGTTTGTGCACGACAACCCAAGCAAACCCCTTAACTCATTACCATTGCTAATTATTCTCTATTATTAAACTGAATAACGTTACCGTACCAATATTTCGGTATAGGCTTTGTTGGTATACCAAAAAAAGGTTTATTGGCATATAATAAAAACAAAACACAATATTAAAAATATTGATAAATTTTGAACAAATAATTTATTTTTTAGAATAGTTTTTTTAAAGGTTGGAAAATTAGAAACTATCAAATATATTATATCATATATAATTAAAATAAATATAATCAAAGTTTTTAATAATTTAATTAGTAAATATACATTTCATTTTGATCAAGCAAAATTGCTGATACAAAATCAGTTTGTGACAATTCAACAATTGTTATGAGAAATGTCATAACTTTGCCTAAATTTTTATAGAGTTCAGAACAAGTACAAGGTCTAAGGAAGAGGCGACCGTGGTAAGAACATCAACTTCAACAAATTTAGAGAAAGATCTAACTATAGAGAAGGAATGGATGGTAACTTTCCAAGTCTATAGAAATTATGGTCACTCATGTTCCTATTGTTACTTTAGAGGTGACCCGAATGTGATGAGATCTATTCCAAATTGCCAGGACAAGCCATAACAAAAGCAAGGTGCTTTCATAACAACACAAGACAAACCAACAAAAAATAATTTCTATATGGACAATAGTGCTAGCCACCATGTCACAAGATCTCATAGTCTAATGACCCAGGTAGTGGTGAAATACTAAGAAGTAAACATTTAAGGATCTTTAGACTAAACATACATACATCTAAATCATTAGCCTTAAACAACATATGACACATTCATAGAATCAGGAAAAACATATTATGAGTTTATTAACTTACTTTGCACAAACTTATTTATCTTAAATTTCATTATAATGTTTGTCTAGTTATGCCACGTGGATAGTGCTGCTTACAAAGACAACTAAATATTGTCTATATACGTTGGAGAGTGCTTATAGGTCAAGTAACTCTAGTTCTATGGGTTTGGGTCATAGTCCTAGAGTTTTTAATGTTTTTTTTTCTTAAGTGTCAATATATATTATCGAGCAAATTACTTTACCTAAGAGAAGGATGGCATATAAGACTAGGCCACTCTTCAAATACTGGCTTATTTATCATCCTAAAGCATTGTATCCTAACTTATCAATCAAACAATGAAAGTTTTTGGTGATTTGTTTCCAATTAGATAAATCTCATGCACTATCTTATACTAGGAATGAATCAGAGTCTGAAAATATATTAGAACTAATACATTATGACTTATCACGACTTGCCCCACTCGTATCTAAGTCATTTTTCAAGTTTTATATTTTTTTATAGATGATTGCACCAAGTATACCTCACACTATCCCTTAAAACAGAAAAGTGAAGTATTAAATGTTTTTTTAAAAAAATAATTTTTTGTTGAAAACCCATTTAACTGGAAAAAACAAAGCTTTTCAGTCTGACTGGAGATGTGAACTTAAGGTTTTTTTATCCAATAACAATATCATACGAGATTTTGCTCAGAACACCCTACCCTCACATCTCTTACCAGAATGACA
The DNA here is from genome assembly GCA_036936605.1 of Limnanthes douglasii subsp. nivea. NCBI lineage: Eukaryota > Viridiplantae > Streptophyta > Magnoliopsida > Brassicales > Limnanthaceae > Limnanthes > Limnanthes douglasii. The sequence continues at coordinate 98,400,805 of JAUPFV010000005.1, forward strand.
GAGTTGAGAGGATATACATGCATGTATTGGAGACATGTATCACACTCCTAGCCCATTTCAACCTTCTCTAATGTATTTATCTAGAAGCCTTTCTAACAACCACATATCTAATTAATAGGTTACCAACATTTGTTCTAAGAGACTTACCACAATATAAGAAACGGTCCAAATGCAAACATAATTATTCTTTCTTAAAAGTATTTAGGTGCGCATATTTTCCATGCATGAAGCCCTATCAACCTCACAAATTTCAAATTTATTCTACTAAGTGCATCTTCTTAGGTTATAGTGACACATAGAAAATATATAAGTATCTCAGTTCTGCAGGTAGGGTCTATGTGAGCAGGAATTTATTGTTCAAGGAACTAGAGTTCCCTAACGACTAAAATTCATGAGTCTACATGCAATTGTACTTGTTTACCTGAACTACTTGGATAACTAACATATACCAAAAACTCTTCTACCACAAGGTCTGGTTTTATTTCTGAACAATCAATATAGTGTACCGGTCATGTTCAAACAAGACATACAAGCCCACAAACAGACCACACATCTATTCACATTAACCTACTACATATAATTCACCATATACAATTTACCAAACATAACACATATAGATTGCCAAACTATTCAATCATCACATACAAATAACCAACCAACATACATCAATTTGAGTCACAAAATACAGACCATATCACACATAAAAACAATCCTAAACAAACCTTTGATATTAAATTACCTCATCCTACCACCATTTTGCCCATAAATATACCCAACATCCATCCCATGACCATTAGATCCAAATGTGGCATCAACAAACCTAAACATATCTATTTTTTGTATCACAACTACATCCATTGAGGTTTCACCGAAACGTACAATTTTTTTTGACGTTGTGAATAATCTTAATTGGGTCAAATTTATACAGGTTGAACCTAAATCACTAATGACAAAGAAACCTTGGTCTTATATCTCACGGTGTTGTACAATAAAGCTTGTTTGTTCCAAATTGGTTTATATAGTCAAACATAACTCTGATGTGTATTTCCAACATTTTAAATCCATACTTATGGCCAAAGACTTAAACCAGACTCTAAGATTGGCTTCACTGACACATTCAGTCCAATGTTTAGGCCTCCATAATTAGACTAATATTAACTCTAGCAGTGTCTAAGACTTGTGACGTGAGGAAACTGGATATACACAACAGATTTCTCAATGGAATGATCACTGAGATAGTTTTGATAGTACAACTGAGGTTTTTAAAGATCATAAAAGGACCTCTCATATGTGTCAGCTATACAAGGCCCGATATGGTTTGAAACAGGCTCCAAGGGCATGGTATTCTAAAATAAGAGTAACTATACTCCTTTGAAATTTTAAAAAATCTATAGCTGATTATTTTATGTTTTTCTATGTGTCAAAGCAAGCCATCAGTATCATATTGGTCTATGTCAACGACATAATAGTGATGGGAAACCAACCTAGTTATCTATAAAAGTTCATAAAAAGACTCAACTCAACTCAACTTTTTCTCGAAGTGACATGGGTAGTCTCTACTTATTCCTATGTATAAAAGTAAACACAGACTTTACGAGCTTTCATAAAACATACTAAATACATAAACGACGCATTTGTAAGTGAATAATTATCCATTGTTAAATTCTTGCTCAACTCTTATGTGCACCAGCCTCACGTTTTCCTTCAATGAATGTGAACAACTCCTAGATCCACCAAATATAACATTTTATAAGACTCTTTACAATATTTATTACACGAGCATGTTGGCATTGCTTACGTTTTCAATAAATTGAGTCAGTTTCAGAAATTCATCATGAATGTATATTTACAAAGCGTAAACACGGTTCTTCGATACTTAAATGAGAGCATGTATTTGGGTCTTCACATAAAGCCCGAACCTCAACTTCAAATTAGTGGATTTACTGATGCAGAATTGACTTCCTCTATAGATGACCAAACTTCTGTAGACGGCTACTATATATTCTTCGATGATACATTGGTATCCTGGTCCTCAAAGAAGAAAAAGATCATTGTAAGGTCGAGTATAGATTCTAAGTACCACGCTTTTATCAAATTTTCAGCAAAACTAATTTGGTTGCGCTTTGTAGCCAATAAAATTGGCTTTCTAATATTTTATTCTAAGGTTATGTTGTTTGATAATCTCGGGTCAAGCTCTCTCACTTCAAACGCAGTATTTTACGCAAGGATAAAACACATAGAGCTTAAGATTCATTTTACAAGGGATTATGTTACTCGAGGAACCCTCAATATCTATAATGTTCCCTCACATGATCATATAATAGATCTCCTCATGTAACCACTTGTTCACAACCGATTTCTGTTTCTTACAGACAATATCGGGCTTGTTAATTTACACCTTTGTTTAAGGGAGAAATTATAAATCAACCATAAGAAATCGTAATCACATGAGACAAGATTGGTCTTGCAAGCTTTCCATCACCAAATTTCCTAGCTAATGAGTTTATGGTGTGGGATGGAGGAAGACAAAGAAGGGTTCTTCAGTTATTACAGGGAAATGTTATCTAGTGAGTTATGAAAAAGTACACCTAACACAGTTCTCAGTTTATCTATCGGGTCTGGGTTTTACTCGAGCCCATACTTGCAAAGCTAAGCCCAACATACCTCAATATCAAATGAATCACAAACAAATCCAAAAACCATTTTTCTTACTTATGCAAAAAACCTTATTAAAAATATTAGTTAGTAGTAAATTTACAACTCATTTGATGATACAATTCTACCTCATGCTTTTTTTGTTGGATCTCTCATCTAAATTATCAAAATGATTATTAATCACTTAAAAAACAACTTAACCTCTTACTTCCATAATTAATTTAAAAATACTTTTATAAAAAACACTAACTTTATCTCGTATATTTATGATAAATGATAATCAGACTTCATAAATTTTTCATTGATCAATGTTTTTTTAACAATTTCTCATAAAGTAGTACTTTTTAGATGATAACACGAAGAAAGTGTTAGGTAATTGTAAAAAAGAAACATTATGGAAACAATATCAAAAAATTACTATAACTCTGGAAATAGACTCTAAACCAATTTATAAAATCAACGTCTTTCTCTTTCTAAATCCAGAAACATACATGAACACAATCCATAAAAATCAAATTCAATAACACCTACATACAAAAAACAACTAATTGGAACAAAAAATATACAACTTTGTAAAAGAAGAAGAAATCCCAACAAAAGAACACTAAGATTTATTAATAAAATAATATATTTTCAGATTCATGACCTTAGTGGTTTCCATCTAGTGTGTTCAACTTCTCTTATAGGAAAAGAAGAATTCACTTACATAATTAAGGTATGGAAAGAGAGTCTAGTGTGACTTAATAGTTATATAACTATGTAATAAATATAATATTTATTATTGTAATATTAGTGTATCATAAGAACATATATGAATAATATTTATATAGGTATTTTGAAAGGTTAAAAATATCCAAAAATGATGAGATATCTAATAAAAAGGTACGAGATCTAACGATGGGTGCGAGATCCACAAAACGGGGATCATATATGATCTAGTCCTTCAAGATACAAACTCTTGTATAAATTTAGTATCCCTATGTAAAAATAGGTTGCTAAAAATCTCTCTCTCTCTCTCTCCCTCTCTCGTTAATTCTAGCTCTTCTACCCGATCCACAACACATCTAATTTCTATTTCTTATAATTTGGATATACCATCAAAGATCAGATCATGTTAAGTGATCATATTGGGCTATGTTAAGAATATATAAATATGAATCAATTAATATGATATTAGCCGCGTTGTGCCAAAAGAGGCGATGTGGGATAGATGATCAAGTTAGGATACCAAATTTACTATAACACTCCCCCTTAAACTTAATATGGTTTAATGAGTATGCTCCCATTGAGACATGGCGGAAGTATCATCCTATTGGAAATTAAACACATCACTTAAAATCGAACTTAATATAGAAGGAACAAGTTGTGATTCCATGTTAAAAATTATAAGTATAAATCAACTAGTATGATATTGTCCGCTTTAGACCAAAAGAGGTGATGTGCGATAGAGGATAAAGTTAGGATACCTAATTTACTATAATATTCCCCCTTAAACTTGATCTGGGATAATGGTCATGCTCCCGTTGTGACGTGACGAAAGTATCAACACATTGGAAATTAAACATATTTATTAGAATCGAACTTGATATATACGGAAAGGACTGTGATACCATGTTAAGAATATATAAGTATGAATCAACTAGTATGACATTGTTCGCTTTGGCCCAGCCCGTACTGCTTTGCTTTTGGTACATTCTCAAAATGTCTCACATTAGTTGAGATAATTTCATACTTTATATATTATTTTTAATTTAAGAGATGTGGGATAGAGGACCAAGTTAGGGCGCCGAGTTTACTCTAACACTTCATCTTAAAATTGATGCGGTGTAATGGGTATGGTCCCATTGAGACATGACGGAAGTATCGTTCCGTTGGGAATTAAACATATCGCTTAGAAGTTTGCTCTAATATATAGCAAAAGTATTATCCAGACTCTGATACCATGTTAAGAATATATAATTATGAATCAACTAGTATGATATTATCCGCTTTCGACTAAAATACCCCTACAAAATCCTCACATTAGTTAAGATATTTTTATACTTTATATATTATATCTATATACTATATCATCCTCTCTAATTATTTAGCAATATTCAGTATAACAGTTTATCACAACTTTTAACTAGTATAAAATAGATTTTCATTTTTTTTGTTTAATAATGTATACTAATATAGGGACATGTATTTCTCCATAGGTCATTGCAACGTCTCGTTAGTAATATCATTGAATAATACTTTTATTATTTTTGAGATATTGTAACAATATAACCAATTTCACCAAGAATTGAGATGATGGGCTAGGGTTAAGATCTACCTCTCCAAACCTAATTGCATCATCAATGTGACTTCCAAACATAAGCACCAAGCCCACAAACACCAACTTAGTCCATTTTGAAAGTGTAATGGACAAATACATTTTCCAGCCCAACCTCATCAAACCCACCCACCTACCGAACCTTAACCCACCATAATATATACTAACCACCACAGATGTGTAACTCTTTCAAACCCACCCACCTACCATGAAAGAAATGTTAATATGCCCCTCTAAACTAGGGAATGGGCACACTGTCGTAGTTCCACAAACATTTGGAGCCCTTCCACAAACGACCAAGGTTATCTTTAGCGTGCCACATTTTTCAGTGTCATATATCATATATGGAAAGAAAGGAACGTTAAGATCTTCAATGGAATCCAATCTTTGGCCTATGTTGTTGCTCATCATATCTTATCTGATATCCGTTATAGATTGTATAGTACCAGTATGAGTTTTAGTTTTTCTTATAACGTAGTGGATCAAATCTATATGTGTATTGTTTGTTCAGTAAGATTTCATGTAATCGTAGTGATCCAAACCTTACGAGTAATGTTCTTTTTATTCTCATTTTACACAAAAACCGGAAATGACATCAGTTATTGGTAAACAATCATTTTCATTTACTATATATATTTTTATACCAAAAAAAATATATTAATAGACTATGTGCGTTGTCTTCTTAATTTTTAATTATTATAGACTAAATTTATTAATATGTTATAATTTTTTCTTTAATGAGCTAAAAAAACAATTGAACTCCATGAGCTTAACAAACTATTCGATCAACCAATTTAAAACATTTTAGTTTGCAAAATCATATACATATAATATATAATATATTTATAAATAATATGATCAAAATTAATGGTTTATCGAAGTATATATGTTTTTTGAAGTCGTTAATCTTTACAAACCAATGCATAATATATTACACGAAAAATGATAAATATAAATAAAGTACCTTAAGTGGTTTGGTGATGACCAGAATTATTGTAACTTGTATATCTTTTAAGATTTTAAAAAGATTATTACGTTGACTTAATATTGTAATTTCTTGGTTTATCTAGAGAGATTATTGTTTGTTATTGCTGAAAATTTACATCAATCAGTTGTTTATCCAAACAATTCAATAAAATTACCTAATGTAACTTTAGAACAAAACATAAATTCAGTGAATTTTGTTATGATGATCATCGAGCTTCCAACCTTTCACAAGGCTTACATCAAGGACTCCTTTAAATTTTTACTAATTTCGTTGTGAAACATAAAATTGACAAATTGTTAATAGGTTTACCTACCGTTTTTCATACGAAAGTAAAATAAACTCGTAAAAATGTTGTATCCATAACTTGATCGATATTTGATAGAATAAAATTGATTTTATGACAAACAAAGTTAAGAATTTGCATCCATCTATATCCAGCGCTTAACATGCTTTATATACACAAGCACTCGATTCTTTATTCATGAGAATAACTCTCTCTAATATGATCACCACATATTAAATGATTAAGTTTGTTGCTCATAACAAGATTCATTTAACAATTAAAATTTATTTTTTACCATATTTGTAAAACATAACTATGGGACATTACTCAATAACTAATGATATCACTTGTAACACTTGAAGCATCGTTAAATTATTAAGAAAAATCATATGCTTTAGTTTTTAAAAAATATGTTAAACATATTTATTATGTTAAGATGATGTTGATCTGAACAAATCGACCTCATATAAGGTTACCTCAATTAGTTTAACAAGTTCTGAATTATTTTTTAATCCTTAAAACTACTATTTGTATATATAAAAATATCATTATGTTAACTTCAAACATCACAAAATTTTGAGATAGTATTATATCATATGATTTATATTTTATTTTATACAACACATACATTTCCATCAACTACATGTATAATGTGTTAATAAAATGATAAATCTACGACTCTTTTAATGCTATATGTATTTTCACATTCGATGATCATAAAAATTACATAAATATATTTCTTGATGATGCACCACTGACCTATAATTTCACTTATAAATTGATTTCTCCAAATTCAATTAATTGAATGAGCTTGACAAGTATTACAATATCGATATTGGCGTTTTGAATGTCCAAACTAATAAATCTCACAATGATAATGAAAACATCTTTGTGTTGTTTAAAAACATTTACGATATTATTACTATCAAATTCATTCTAAGATTAGATCGTGTTTGGAGAAAAAAAATATTATAAACGTATTTGGTGATGAGGTTTCGTGTATAATCTCGATATATGGAACTTTTATAAATTATATTTTCCTGTCATGATCATGCAAATGATGATTTGAGTTTTTTTCAATCCATGAAACTCGAAGAAAAATCACTTTAAAAAATGAATTATGTCAACTTTCTATAAACTGGAATATTTTGTAAATCAACCTAATAATGCATATTTAAATGGTAAAGTATGAGAAAGACCATTGCTACTTTTTATGTTATGTGTTTTTATCGTCATGTTTATGTTACTATTCTTTTAGAAAATCAAAAACATATGTATTGGTTTTAAATAAGAGACTTGACTTAATTGAAAACAAATTTGCAAACAAATAAAAGACGATTTGGAAACGTAAAATAATCTCAAGGTTCATCTAGATACCCATAAATGACATAATTCGTTAAGTAAAGAAATGTTGAAAAAATAGAAATAGAAAATAGAAAAGATAAAACGAGAAAAATAAAACTAACAAAAATTAAATGAATTGGTGATACAAATGATAGATATTTATTTGTTGTAAACTCGATGGTGTTGATCTATTTTATTAATCAACTAAAAATAACAAATAAACGGGCAGTAAACCAATGCCTGTCACTCAAAATATGAACAAAACCCACATAAAAGTATTATTGTTAAACATAAACAAGTGTCATACGTGATTGAACAAAAAAACATTACAATACCATCATACTAAAGATCTTGTGGACATAATAGCTCAACTTATACTAGAATTAGCGAGTTTATAAAAATCAAGACACTATGGACATAACAACTCACATTATAATTTAATTGTTATTAAAAAATATCATGAAATTTTAATTTCTCCAAACATCCTTATTTGTCAATAAAATTATATGGTAGCACTTTTTGCCATCTGCAAAAAGAATCTGTAAGAAACCTTATTAAACAAAATAATATCCAAAAACGTCACGTAACCTATAATTTGTCACTTAACGTGCTTCAACAACCAGAGACTATGAATCATCGCTTAAAAATCTGTAAAACTTGGGCATAACCGCTCTAGTTTGGTAACATAAACTCACATGTAAAATAAAAATAAAAATTAGCACACAAAATGCAAAGCTATAGACATCATAAAATTAACTAAATTACATCCAAACATACTATAAAAATCATATAAAATTAATAAGAAATCAAAACCCACTAAAGGAAATGGAAATTTGAAATATTTCAAAACATTATTATCTTTCAAGCACCACAACACCAATCTTTGAAATCCACGCCGCGCATAGGAAAAACCAAAAGAAATTAGAGACAAGATAACCAAAAATCTAATATTCCAAATCCATCATGCACATATAACAAAGAATATCAAAGATATAAAATTTGTAAAAATCAAGCATAATATACAATATACTATTTCTAACAATGAAGTTTCTAAATATCCCATATAAAACAAATCAAATATGACAACAAAATGCCAAAACCCTAGACTTTAACCATTTCTAAAGTTACTCAACCCCAATGAATCTAATCGTGTGAGGTTTTGTAACTCAACATTTATGGTCGATGATGATCACATATTTTTCTATCATATGGCCTCATCTAGCCAAAAATATCAGCAACATCATTAGCCTCTACACAGACATGTTAAAATTTTGTCTCAAAGTCAAGTTTGTTATTGTCCAATAGTTCATTCCTTATATTTGGAATGAATTTAATGGTATTAATCAATATTTAAGAGTTACATTCTTTGATATCAACAACCAAAGAGAGAGAATAAATGAGCTTTAACATGTAATTTTTCTCACAAAAAATCATCAATCTAAAAAATAAAAACAACAACAAAAACTCATTTCGCATTGTGAATAATTTCACCTACAAAACATTCTTAATTGCAACACGTTCTACCAAAATTTAAATGATGAATCTCAATCTCATATTTATAAAAATTTACAAAAAGAATTATACACAAAAATAAAATATATTGAATGGTTATTGAATGTCACGTGACATTAAATACTTTGTACAATCAGATTAATTATAGGACCGAGGTGACTCTCTTAGAATAGATATGAAAGATTTACAGATTGTAGGTGTTACCCTATTTATCGTTAAACTAAACTTTTAACCTCTCGACAAAAATCAATAAACTCAAATGATTACCTATGCAATTATAACATTATTAATATATCATTTTGTCCCATACTTGTTAGGTTAACTCTTATTAAAGAACATATCTCATTTGGAATCATCAAAAACACCAATGTCCCAACAATGGCAGACGTCTGGTAACGTTAGCTGAAGCTTAAGCCGCTCCAGCCAAAACCTGCTCGGTGCAAGTATTGGATCTAAAATAATAACATATGACGGATACAACTTTCTTTTGTACTCAAATAGTAGTTATATACCCAAAATGACAAAGCATGTAAGAAACAAGAATTTTAGACGTTAGTGTGGTTTATTTCTGATCAAAGGGTGTTTTGGGAAAGAGTTTCAAGAATTTAATATGTTGAGTGAGAAGTAGAGAGATAAAGGAAGTGTGTACTAGCACTAAATTTCTATCATCCCATTAATGAAAGTAGTTGGGGTATTTATACTAATTTAATGATCTGTGGGCCTTCTTGGTCTTATCATGGGCTTGGGTTAAGTTTAAAAACCCATAAGCCCAAGAGATTAGATGACTAGAAACTAGCTTAGTTACGTTCCAATTGGTTATACTGTTTCGTGGGGCATGATAATGGATATGTCTGAACTGTCCTCCGAATATATACAATAGTCAGTGTCAAAGAAATCTGACATCATCAATAGCCCCTTTAGGTCTTGCAAAGATACTTTGGAAGAGCTAATTCAAAAAATAGAACTTAATATGTATCCAAGGTGAATTCCGATCCGAAATGTTTACCCGAACTGAATGTTGACCGGATCCAAAGAGATTAACTTGCAGTTATGAATTCCAAAAATCAGTTTTTTTAAGTGGGAGACATGTCGAGTTTGGTTCGACCTCTTAGCCGTTTTTCCTCCTAGATTCTTGTACCTACTTGGCTAAAAAATAAATTAGGGTGTAATCTCCATACTTTCTAGCCCCTAATCATTACTTTGATTGATTCATCTTCCCCTAGGTGAAACTTCCACATTTGCGTCTCCATTTAAACGAGTTTCACTGTTTATCTTTCTGAAAATACAAAAATTTCCAACGAGAGAAAGCTTGATAATCTCTTAAATTTGTGTCTGGGTAGATTATATGTTCACAGCCAGAAATGCATTGGTGAAAGGAGGTTGGTTAAACTTATCTGATTTGGAAAGAGCCAGAAGAGATGCAAGAATTGTAGGTGGGTTCCCTGTCTCTCTTGGTGGAGAAATCAATCAATCAAAACCAAACACAGACAAGAGGTCATCATCATCAAAGACATCAAAAGTTAGAAAATCATCTTTTATCCCAACCCCATCTCCCTTAGAATCAGGGTCTTTAGTTCAAGAGTCCCAAAACCCTCTACCTAAAGAAAAAGTAGTTTCCAATGTTAGGATCAAATGCTGAGAAATCCATCACTTGCAGGGTAACTCGCCTATCTAAAGATAAAAGTACTCACTTTTCTTCGAAACCTACTAGTTTGGAGACAATAAAGCCCCTAGCAGATCCTAAACCATCCAAACATTAGTTAAATGTGATAAAGGAAAATATGGAGGACATTATGGGAGGAACTCCATTTGAGACGTCCGGACACACAAAAGAGAACACAACAGATCGGAAACTTAAAGTGAAAATGGGTATATCCAATACTGAGTCACTTCCGGAGTGCCTGGAAGGGAAAGTGGGGCCAAACTTTTAAAAGATTAGTGTGAAGTATTTAATAGCTATCCACAATATTTCTTACGTATACACTCACACAACCAAACTGGATTAGATCCGAACAAAATATGGGGCTTTCCAGACTTGTTAAAGTGAGAATTCCAATCATTTCGGAAACCCCCATGGATTGTGAATCTCAGAAGTTGGTGATATATACTGAAGTAATCAATTGGGGCCTTCGGTTCCCATTAGATCCAGAAATACTCAGATACTTTTATCTAATAAAATTATGTCTAATTCAAATGAGCCCAAAGCATGGTATATCTTACTGGCTGGCATAATGGCATCTAGGTTGTCTAAAATTCCCTTATCTATGGAGCAATTCGCGGTTGTGGCGAACTTGTGCAAAAACTACCATATTCTTTTTCAACAACATGAGCAACGAATACAAGGTGGTGACTTATCTGTTGGAGTCCAAGAAGCCATGGAAGAATCGATTTCTTTTTATCAGCTGAGCATGGGAGAATGGCAAAAAGATAAACTCCACCAGTAACCCAAGTCAGCTGACCAGCCACTGGAAAAGTTCAGGTAATATCTGTTCGTATTTTTGTTAGTTTCCAAATACTATATTAATATCCTGAACTGACTATTGTGTTTTCTTGTAGTATTTTCAAAAAGGTTCTGGAGCACCTAGAGGCAGGCTAACCTACCTGTACTAAGTTGAATGAATGGGCATCAGAGAAATGGGGACTGAGTTTCCAAAACTGCTACACTTCTGGAAACTATGTGAGGTCTCACCTATGGAACACTATAGGTCTCACCTTCGGAGAGTAGAGACCTTACTTAGGAGCAGCTGACCACTCCTCCTCCTGCAGATGTTATTTTGAAGAGAACTATAGCTAAGAATGGAAAACTTCACTTTCCTTCCCGGAAGAAAGCCCCCGGTCACTTAGAAAAAATCAAGAACAAGAAGAAGAAAACTAAAGCTGACCCATCTCAACAAGTCTCCGAAGGGGTTGGTTCGGAGAACGAAAAAGGAATCAACTCTACTTTGTTGGAAGCAGTTTAAGTCACAGTCAAGAAAGTTGGCGGATCAGATCATCCGCCCCGGATTATGAGAAAATATCATAAGAGGTGAAAGGAGAGCAGTGATGAAATAGCTGCAAATTAAAAGAAAAGTAGTCTAGTATCAGAGATTGTGCTTTGTCCAACCGAACTCCCTCCTTCCAATCCTGTTGACCTTCTTCTTTCCAATTCTGCAGATCTTCCTCAACAAGAAGAAGTTCCACCTAACTCTCCTACTCAAACATTCTTACCGGCCAAATAACCAACTGTTGAGGGAGATGTTTACCTAGACGAGTTTCAAAATATGTACTTCAGTGACCTGGATAAGGATGACTTTGAACGGATTTTTCCTCGTGCCGTTGTGCCCAATGCTGTAACCTTTAACTATAAGATATACGAGGTAGTAAGTGAGAAAGATAATCTGATTCATGCCCTCTTGGGTTACATCCATCCGATAGTTGATTTAGAGAGGCAAGTCATGAAATAAGCAACGAACATAGCTTCCCTAGCCACAGAAAACCAGGGTTTGAAGAACGATCTCTCCACTGCTCTAAAACTAAAATATTTGAAGAAAGAGAAAAATGATTTGGCTACCGAACTACACCATTCCAACAACGCTCGCGAGGATCTCCATACTAAATATTCCGGACTGGAAACTTCTTCCTCCACAAAGATCAAATCCTTGAAGGACCAACAACCACCAACGCTAAGACTATCAATACTTTATCTGAAGACAAAACCAAAATAGATAAACTTCTCAAGGATAAAGAAAAAGAGAATGCTTCTTTAGTAAGCAAACAAGCCCAAGAAATAGCTGCAAGGATAGAAAAGTACACTGCCAGAGTGGTGGATTATTTCGAGAAAAGAGATGATGGGGTCTAATCAGATATGGTTTTGTTCTTCCACGAACTTTTCTCGAAACGAACCCTTGGTACTTTGTGGAAGTATGTACCATATAAGGAGCTTCATTTACATACCATGGCGGACGGTGACAAGCATGGTTACTCAAGCGGAGAGGATTCTGATGAAGGAACCGGTGAGAGTTCAAGCACTGAACTCAAAAGTCCCAAGAAATGTGACGGTGATGAAGAAACCGGAGGGAACAAGCCCTAAGGTTGTAATGTTATGTTGTGTTTTTTTTTAAAATTAAAGTCCTTGGACGACCAAGGTATTTTTTGTGTGTTTTTTTTAAATTCCCGTCTTATGAACCAAAGTCCTTTAATGGTCAAGGCATTTTATGAACTATGGATCAGACTTGTTTCGATCAAGTTTTAGTATTTCAATTTTCTTTTGTACGAACTCCATTATCTTCTCACATTCAATGTTTAAAATAGCTTTCAATATTTCCAATTTGTTAAATAAGTGTTTAATAAGAAATGAATGACTCCAATCACAAGTGTTTAATAAATGTGATCAAGTATTTAAAAATTTGATCAACTCAATGATACTTCATTTGAGAGTCGAGGTGTTTAATGAGTATTTAATTTATTTGATCGCCTCATACTATGGCCAATAATTTTGCACCATACTTTTGAAGAAGGCATAAGATATTATTGAAAAATCTGGATACCTCGTTAAAACCTCCCGGCGCCACCAGGGTAGGAAAGAGTATTCCTCTATAATATTTACATTGAAAAAGGTAAATATTTACCAGAGAATTCTATTTAAAGTATAACCTGAGGTGTTCAATGTTCCATTGGTGCCTCAACGTTCTGATTTGTTTGTCTTGAATTCTATATGTCTTTGGCTTAATGTTTTCACACACACATATGGACCTTCTTAGTTCGGAGCCAGATTTCAAAAATGTTTTTCTTTAGTGTGCAAAAAGATTTTCCTCAAGACTTTATCTCCCAATTGAAAATCTATTCTTTTGACGCAAATCTGCTTCTCATCAAACCCTGATAGTGTGTTGTTCTTAAAAGTGCTTTGACTCTTTTTTCTTCAATCAAGTCCAACTTATTCCTAACTGCCATAATATTGGCTTGTTCGGAATAGTTTTGGACTCTGAAAGATGGTAAAGTAGCTTCTATGGGTTTGATTGCATCCATCCCATAAACGAGCGCAAAAGAAGATTATTGTATAACAATCCTAAGAGCAGTTCGGTAAGCCTATAATACTTCTTGCAAATAACTTGGCTACTTCCCTGGAGTTCCTTCCATATTCGTTTTTAGCGCTGACAAGATCGTTCGATTAGAAACTTCAACTTGCCCATTGGCTTTAGGGTGGAATGGAGAGGAAAATCCATGTTGAATTCTTTTGGAAGTGCCGAACATTTCGATATCTTTATTATCGAAATACGGCCCGTTATATCTAGTGATCTTCCAGGGAACTCTAAATCTGCAACATATGTTAGATAGAATGAATTTTATAACTATCTTAAAAGTGGTTACAACTAAGGGAGTTGCCTCTATCAACTTAGAGAAATAGTCTATTGCTACTATTATTGTTCGGTATCCACCAGATGCCATGGGAAGAGGCACAACTAAATCCAACCTCCATATATCAAAAGGTATTGGTTAAGATATGGACTCAATAGGAACTGCTGGCACATGGATTTCTTTTGCCATATTTTTGGCAATTATTACACTTCTTGACCATATCTTTGGCATCTGCCAATACTCTTGGGTATTGGTACCATGCTAACAAAACTCTTCTGGTTAAGGCCTTGTAGCCATAATGTGTAGAGCCTTCTCCATCGTGTAATTCAGATAAAACATTTTGGGATTCTTCAAATCCTAAACAACGCAAGAGATGTCTGCTAAATGATTTCTTATACATAATTTCTTTCAACACTAGGAAACAACGAGCTTTCCATCGGAAATAAACTGAAAAATATCATATCTCCAGTCTTTGGGTTAGATGATAAATCTGCTCATACTCTCTTCATTTCCTTTACCCTTTTCTTGTCTTGAGTCTATTGATGGACACTCTAGCATCAAAATCCATGGGTGAGATTTAGAATAGGCTATGGTTGCTAAAGAGTCAGCCATATTATTCTTCGATCGAAGGATATGTTCATATTGTATATTTTTGAAATTTGCAGCAACTTCTCTCAATATGAGAAAATATTTTATACATTATTCCTTCTTTTCCTTAGATTGCCCCTGAGCATGGTGAATAAGTAATTTGGAGTCACTCATTAGTAGAATTATTTTTTCCCCACATATAAGAGCTAGTTTAAGGCTAGTTATAGCTGCTGCATATTCAGATTTATTATTGGAGGCCATGAAACCAAAACATATAGCTTGGTACATAGTATCACCGTAGGGAGAAGTTAAAAAAATTCCAGCCCCACATCCTATATTACTAGACCCGCTATCAGTTCGGACTACCAATTCGTTTTTAGACTGATTATCTTGCATTTGCCCGGGGGGTCTATCAGCATGAAACTCTACCATGAAATCAGCCACTAATTGGGCCTTAACTGCAGTTCGGGGCGCAAAGTCAATATCATAATCACCCAGCTAAACTGACCACTTGGTCATCCTGCTTGATATATCAGCTATTTTCCGGACGATGATGGTATGAGCTCGGAAGTATGGTCTCATTTTTCTAACTTTAAATACCTTATTTCATAATCGAACAAAATTTTGCTAATAAAATAAACCGGACGGGGGTAATTATCCACCTCTCTTACTAGCAGAACACTTAGTACGTACTCTGATACAGTTAAGTATATATAGATCTTTTCCCCCTGAACACGTTTAAAGAGTGTCTTAGGCGAAGACAAATGCTTCTTGATTTCAAGAAATGCTTGATCACATTATGGAGACCAATTAAAGTCTTTGGCATTCCTTAATACCTGGAAAAATAGAGCACACTTGTCTGAGGATCTTGAAATAAACCTCTTCAATGCAGCCAAGCATCCGGTTAATATTTCGACTTCTTAAGTGCTTTGAGGAGGGTCCATAGCTAATAGAGCATTGAGCTGATTTGGATCAGGTTGAATTCGTTTTTCACTTATAACATAACCCAAGATTTGGATCAGGTTGAATCCGTTTTCACTTATACCATAACCCAACATTTCTCATGGTTTAATTTCAAATTGACAAACTCTAAGTTCGAAAATGTTTCTTGAAGATCAGATATATGTGCATCTTCTTCGAGGCTCTTCACCGTCATGTAATCTATGTAAACTTAAATATTTATTACAATCTAACTAGTAAAAGCTTTATTCACTAACCTTTGATAGGTGGCCCTATCATTTTTTAATCTGAATGGCATCACTTTATAACAATGAGACCTTTATCCGTAATAAAAATTGGTGTGATCTTGATCTTTCAGATCTACTTGTATCTGGTTGTACCCTGAAAATGCATCCATGAAAGACAATAGCTTGTTCCCATAGGTAAAGTCTACTAACTGATCTATATGAGCAATATGATAAGGATCTTTGGAACATGCCCTATTAAGATCAGTAAAGTCAATACACATGCGCCATTTGTTATACTTTTTCTTGACCAAAACTGGGTTGGCGATCCATAATGGGTACTGAGATTCGTTGATGTGGCCCATTTTTGGTCAAGCTATGAACTTCTGGAACAATTACATCTGTTTTTCTTTAGAGAATGACCTTCTTCTTTGTAAAACTGGTCCAACATCAGCTCGTACCGACAACTTATGACAAATTACATTAGAAGTCACTCCGGTGACATCATTATTGCACCATGCAAATACATGTAGATTATCCGATAAAAATGATAGTAGCCTTTGTTTCAGACTCGGTGCCAACTTGGTACCAATTTTAACACTTTTCCCTCAACTAAGGAATGAATTTCAACTTGGAGCCTCCCTTGGATCATCGATTTCATTCTCATCAGTGGAAGGCTCCAATAGCTGTTATTCTATGTTAACCTTGACCGCCTCCAAAGACTTTGAGGCAAGGGTTGTTGCATTGAAATCTCTAGCTACCTTCTGAATGCTTCGGACAACACCCATTTGTCCCTCCACATCATATTTTAAAAATTGATGGAAAATAGACGGCGCAACATGTATTCTTTAGAGCTAAGATCTCTCAAATATCACATTGTAAGACGTTGGGTTGTCCACCAAAATACCCTCACCATTTTCTTGAATGACCCTTTGCCCAAGAATACTTCTTCTTTGAATTCTCCAATCACATATGCCAAACTCTTTGTGAATCCCATAATAGTTTTGTTCGAATGTTGAATAACCGAGGGCTTTATCATCTATTTATAAGAAATTAAAAACAATATGTTTGCAGAACTACCTGTGTCAATCAGGATTCGACGTATATCATTTCCTCCTATTTATGCTCCTATCACCAAGGCGTCTTTATGAGGTCCTGCAATGTCTCTTAGGTCATCCTCATCGAAAACTATGAAAGAAGCTGAAGTTTGGTATAGATGTGTGGACATCCTTCCATCCAATTGGGTGGTCAAGCTGTTGACATGCCTCTTCCTTGATGAACTGGAAGGTGCAGTCACAGTGTCTCCCCCAAATATGGTTAAAGACTCAAAATACTTAACCAAAGCGGAATCAGTAGCAGTTTTGTCCACTATTGCCCCTACCTAATTCTGAGTTGGATCCGGATCGAGTTACTCATAATCTACATCAAATATTTCAATAATCACCATAGCTTCTTTCTGCCAAGAGGTTCCATGAAGGATCGAAGGCGTAGTTCAGGGAGTATTGATATTGGATGGTGTATTATCTGGTCTGCTACCCCCTTATTTTTTAACATAGGACCCCTGTTCAACCCTTTCAATGTGATTTTTCACCTCTTGTTTCAAGGCTATGCAATCATGAGTATCATGCCCAATGTCATTATGGTATTTACAGAAACAACTACTTCAATTTTCTCTAGGAGAATGTAACGTGGCTGGCTTTCAAAAGTGTACTTTATTTTTTAGTTTTGTCACATATCATAGCCACACTTTCTCCCAACTCAACGAACCACTCAGGTTGAACCCAATGTCCCCTTTTATTTCTAACATGCTGGTTCTGGTTCTGTTTGGACTGACTATGCCTGGGTCGATGGGATCCATGTCAAGTTTCCTTCGATCTATCACCGAACTGATTAGTTGTTTGAGGTGATGATGTTGTAGTTGTGGATCTAATTTGTTGAGGCGCTCTGGATTTCTTAGTCTCCTCAACATTAATTTGTTTCCCCACTTGATTTAACAACCCCCTAAAGGTCATAGCCTTCTTCTGGGTCACTGAATCAGCCAAGTTGCCCAGATTTAAGCCTTGCCTGGGAGAATCAATTGCAACTTGTTCAAAACAATCTGATAACCCATTATTTGTATTTACAAACCTTCTGATGTATTCTTCTAAAGACTCATTTGGCTCCTAGGTGCAATGGATGATCATATCTCCATTACCTTTTAGCTCTTTGCTTCCAAAAAATTGCCTCCGGAAAGCAACCCAAAATATGTCAAAAAAATTATAGATCTCTGAGGGAGACTATTATACCATCTGAGGGCACTCCCCTTGAAGGTTTGAGAGAAATCCTTACATAGAAGCCTATTGTCATTATCAAAGTTCATCATAAAGTTCTTGAATTGCTCAAGATGGTTGTTTGGATCTTTACTCCCACCGTTCTTTTCCATCTTGGAACTGTCAAATATTTTAGGAAGGTGTTCGGAGAGTATTTTTGCGGATAAAGGTGATTGTCTCCAATTTTGGCTATGACTAAACACGGTATCATCATTTGAAGTAGCAATAATACCTGGATTGGATTAGAAAGCAAAGGGATGAATCATCAAACGGTTAATATGCTGATCTGCTGAACCCTTCATTTTCCCTTGATATTTCTTGAGTGTACCATGTCTATCCCTATTTCTTGAATGCTTCTTGGAAAGCCTCATTTTTCTTTTTTAACCGTCCTTCATCACTGCTAGATGAGGCCGATTCTTCAAGCTCCGCATCATTTGAGGAATTACTTGAAGATTCTGAAGTCGAACTCTCCATTTGTTTGGATCGATGTATTTTCTTGGAGTTGGGATGAGGCTTTAGGAACTGCTTATTTTCACCATGCTTATCAGTATGGTGAAGCGCTGATGCACTGTATTTTTCTTTGACTCCTTTTTCTGCTTGTTTTAATGCCCTCAACGCCTCAATTTCATCCCTTAATTGATCCCGCTCCTCAATAGTGTATTCATTTTTTTTATTTTGTTTCTTCCACCTTTGGAAGAAGAGTATTCTGCGCATTCGGATCCATCCGAACTGGTTTTTTTATTATTGGTTTTGAATTTGTAATTCGGGCACCGTTGCCTCCCATTGTGGTCACCAATTAAGTATGGTTTATTTCTGATCAAATGGTGTTTTAGGAAAGAGTTTTAGGAATTTAATATGCTGAGTGAGAAGTAGAGAGATAAAGGAGGTGTGTACTAGCAGTAAATTTTTATCATCCCATTAGTGAAAGTAGTTGAGGTATTATACTCATTTAATGATCTATTTGCCTTTCGGGTCAGATCACGAGCTTGGGTTAAGTTTAAAAACCCATAAGCCCAATAGATGAGATGACTAGCAACTAGCTGAGTCATGTTCCACTTGGTTATACTGTTCGGTGGGGCATGGTACTTGATATGTCCGAACTTCCCTCCGGATATATACAATAGTCAGTGTCAAATAAATCTGACCTCATCAGACCTAAGCACACACACAAGACAGATTTAACGTGGTTAGAATTGTGAAGAAATCCTACATTTATGGGCAACGAACTAAGAATTTATATATAAGAGGTTACAATAAGACTCTGTCAAACGCTACACACTCAACCAATCATCTTTTTTACAAGATCACTCAAATTACAAAGGAACTATGGATCTTATAATGCATATTCAACAATTTATATTTTCCCTCAACTATAGAAAAAACCTTCTAGCATTTATCTATCCAAATACCTGAGTTGTGTCACTCATAACAATGATTTTAATACCCAACTACCACTATTTATAGAAGATCAATGATGTGAACAAACCTTTATATAGTTCAGATTAGCGCCTGAAAGCATATTTCACCATTTGACTAGACAAGATAACACATATGACAAGGTTGGTGCTAACATTCGTACGATAAAAAGGCATATAATGGATTCTTGTACCATTTCTCTCATTAATAAATCCTTGATCTAAATAATCTATGATCAAAGGTATATATTAAGCATCAATTCAGACCCTTAGGTTCTAGCTTCCTCTAGAAACTTTTATGTATCTTCAGAAGTCATTGGGCAACCATACACTACTTTTCAGCGCCGCACATGATCAATATGCTCTTTCGGCCTTTGGTAGTGACATTCATATTCTTTTTGGAAGATCTTTCATTTAGATTCTATCAAACCTTTTTTCACCTAAGTCTCAGCCCTAACTTCTTCTTGAGAGATTCAAACAGTTATTGCATTTACATGTATTCGGTGATATCATCGGCCACCTGTAGTCTTTGGTAGTATTTTTGTTCTCGAGTTACTTCTAGCCTACAACCTAAAAACTCTCCACTAAGGCCTATAATAACTCCAACATTTGTTGCACCAAATTTTCTAATATTTATATACCATCTCACCTGCATCCCAGACTTATACAAGTCTCATTTAGCTCTTGAATTTTAAAACCGATAATACATTGGCCAGAGAATCTGAAAGATTTTTCTCGCTAGCAATCTTAGCCACCTTCATTTGCTCTCCCTCTCTCCACCACAAATCGGATGAAGTGAAAATTGATATCTACGTGCATAGTTTGCTCACAGTGCTTAATATTTTTCATTAAATAAAAAGAACTAGTATTATTCGAGAACAAAATCACATCTTTCTTGATACCAATGATTTCACTAAAAAATCGTTTTAACTAAATAACTTACTTCATGGCTTCTGAATCAACTTTTTTTTCGAGTTTTGTTGATAGCAAAGGAATGGTGTTTTGTATAGAAAACTTATAATGAACCACTTATCCAAGTACAATAAATAAATAGTCTGAAATATACTTTCATGTGGCAAGGAAGCCTGCATAATCAGGGTCCACATACCCTTTAAATATTATATCAGTTATATCATATTGTTGTAACATGACCCAAATTCACTTGAACCCTTGAGTGGATGATAATATGACTTCTCCTTTGAGTGGGCCACTTGAGTGGATGATAATATGACTTCTCATTTGATTTGACATGAATATGCTCAAAACACATATGGTATAGGTAACATCACGTCCATAGCATACATAATGATACTAATAACATTAACATAAGGTATCTATGACATATAATTCTTATTTGCTGTTTTGGTTGGTGATTGAGTGACACTAAGTTTGAAACGGGCACTAGTGGGAGTACCAATATCTTTGGCTCGAATGTTAATTTTCGAAAGATCTTATGTATGTATTCTTATTAAGATAAGAATATACACCCCTTAGATGTATAATCTTCATCTTAATATCAAGTATTTTCTCAGCCTCTCCGGTATCCTTCATTAAAATACTCTTTCTTAAGTTGATTCTTCAACGTTTCAATCTTTTTTGTATTTTTTCCAAATATTAGGATATTGTCCACATAAAATAATAATAGTATTTATCTATTCATATGTTTTTCCTCATTCCAATAGAAGAAATTGTCAAAGAATCTTTAGATTTACTTGATGGGTATCATAAAAGAATCAAATCTTCTATTCCACTTCCTCAGTGACTGTTCCAACTCACTAAGAGGTATCTTCAAAAAATACACATCTCATTTCTTCCATTTTTCAAACCTTTTCGGTAGACACGTGTAAATTATCTCTTCTTATTGAATATTCATTTACTCTCAATAAGCTTCTGACAGTTCGACTATTTCATAAGAATCCAGGTGTTCATCTTCATGAGAGATCTTAGTTCTTCCCTTGTAGTCATAAGTCAGTTCTCCTTATTACTACTCTTGATAATATTATGAGAGAATTTTAGTTCAAGAAAATCTCTATGAATTTCAATAGATAAATCATAACCAATAACATCAACAAAATCATACCGGTTTGGAAGTTTGCTTGGTCTTCATGCTCTATTTCTATCCAATTTATAGATATTAAGCATATGTTAATCTTCACTCTGATCATCCGAAATCCCTAGAATACCAGACCCTCGTCCATCTTTGAACTTATATAGTAGTTGGAATTTATTGTACAAGCTGAAGATGGACCAGGTCCTAAATCATTTTCGACATAAGCATCCCCAGCTTCACTCTCTTAATCAAACTCATCATCAAGTCCATATCTTTTCTTGGTAGTATTAGGTTGGGTCTCCACCACTTTATCTAATGACATGTCCTCCTCATTTGAAACCAAGTCCATGATTCTCACATCCTACTGACGTCGAGGTCCAAGATATCACAACCCATACCCTTTTATATATTTTGGATAGTTGGTGAACAAACATTTTTGTACTCTTAAGCGAAGCTTAATTTGACCATTCTCAGATGTTCCAAGTTAGATTTTCTTTATTTCATGCCTCTTGATGAAATTTAAAATTTAACACCATATATGGAATCATGTTGATTATATATATAGTCTTAGTAACGGTTTATTCTTAGAACTTTCAACATATTCTAATTGTTTAAAGCATACACCAAATTATTTGTAGTAAGGTTTGGTCGATTCTTTCAGCGGGCTAACTTGGTTGGGAGTCTGACTCACGTTTTTGTGTCTAGCAATGTAAGATTTTGAATAATATTTAATGAACTCCTTGTTTGCATATTCCAAGCCATAATTATTCTGAAACTTCTTCAGCATTGTATCAGTCTGATTCTCCATCAAAGTCTTACAACTCTTTTCATCATTGGTCTTCAAAAGTATAACCCAAACTTTCTCGAATAATCATCAATTAATGACATAAAGTACCATACACCACTAGAGTAAGTTCCCGTACCAGACCTCAAAGATCCGAATGAACATACTCAAGAACTTTATTGGTTGTATGGTTAGTAGGCATAAATTTTACCTTCTCACTTTTGCCCAACACATAACTTTCACAAAAACCTAGTTACTAAATTGTGCTACCATCCAACAACCTTTGTTTTCTCAGCTCAATAACATTTGTTTCACTCTCATGTTCAAGCCTCACATGCCACAAACTTCATCGTATCATTTTTCACCCTAACTTTTGGTCTATACCCTTATAAGTGATCATTTCCTAATCTAGCATCCCAACAGAGATAAGGTTACATTCAAATTCATGCACATACCTCATGTTGTTAATCACTTTCTCAAATCCTCTAAAAATTTGAGTCTAACAGTTCTTACTCATTTGAAAACATATGATTCATCATTCTCGAAGATGACCCTTCAAGTTTAAAAAAAACTCAGGTTTTAAACCAATATTTAATAACAATCACGTGGAACGATGCACCTGAATCCACCACCCACTTATCATTGAGATGCAAGAAGAAAAAGGCATAAAACCATTATCATACTCATAGTCGTGCAAAACCATTGTAACATCTCGGCCTTCGGGCTTCAGATAACTATTCACATTTATCTTCTTTTAACGGTTACTATTGGTATGATCTTTCTTCTTGCCAATAGTTTCCTCTCTTTTTGTTTGAATTCTCTAGCCGGGCCTGCCCCTGACATTCAGTTTGAGACCTTCATATT
The DNA here is from genome assembly GCA_036936605.1 of Limnanthes douglasii subsp. nivea. Classification (NCBI taxonomy): domain Eukaryota; kingdom Viridiplantae; phylum Streptophyta; class Magnoliopsida; order Brassicales; family Limnanthaceae; genus Limnanthes; species Limnanthes douglasii. The sequence continues at coordinate 98,424,432 of JAUPFV010000005.1, forward strand.
CGACCTTCAGAATAATATTCCTTTAAAAATATTATGAGTTCAAGGCACTCATCGCTTCAACCATCGTAAGGGACTCTTTGTCGAGATCATGGGATCACAAAGAGTTCATACACTTTTAGAAGAGAACTTAATAGGATTGTGACATGAGATTCGTCCTCCACCTTGACACCAACTAGATTCAACTCAATAATGATTCTACTAAAATTATTTAGGTGTCTTTGGTTCTTTTTGCTTCCATCCATTGACACTGTGTAAAGTTTTTTCTTGAGATAAAATCTATTTGCCAAGGACTTATTCATGTGAATATCATTTTGTCGATTTTATATCCCAACATCATAGGCTCTTCAGACACCTCAAAAAGAACTTCATCCCCTATGGTTAATATGAGGGCACTACGAGCTTTGGATAATACTTCAGCATCAACCTCATTGGTAAAATTCTCATCAACGACAGCAACCAATACCATTTGTACTAGGAAAGCTTTAACCTTAATTCTCTAAAAGTTGAAATCATTATCTCCATTTTATTTTTCTAGGTTAAACTTTATGGAACTCATATTGGCGGATTTTTTTTATTTCTCACTGAAAACCTTCTCTTTAACCTCAAGATTTGAAACGCTCTTTGTTATTGTTATTTTTTCAAAACTACACATGATGTTGCTCCAAATTATCCACGCTCACTGCATCATTTGTTTGGTAAACTCATCCTAGAGAGTATTTTTTATTCGGAATAATCAACAACACCCAAGTCCTAGTAGCGACCTAAGTCAAGACAACGTTAACCAAAACTCAACTGCTCCAGCTGAAACCTGATTGATGCAAGTATTAACTCTACAACAATAACATATGATCCATACAACTTCGACACTTACACAGGTATGCACCCCAAAACAACAAAGCAAGAAGAAACAATAATGTTAACCCTAAGTACACACACTTGACATTTAACGTGGTTTAGATTGTGAAGAAATTCTACATGGGAAACGGACACGAACTTTATATATAGGAGGTTATGAGTAGACTCTCTCAAATACTAAACACTCAACAACTCACTTTTATTATAAATCTCACTCAAGTTACAAAGGAATAATGGATCTTATAGTCTTTATCTTTACCCCACCTATAGACGAAAGCTTTTGGGTTTTTTTCTCAAAATCTCTAAGTGTTTCACTCGCAACAATTGCTTCAACACATATCATTCACTATTTGTAAATTATTAATGATGTGGACAAACCTTTTTGTAGCTCAGATTAGCGCCTAATATTTGATTTTCTCATGTGGTCAGTCAGGACAACACATAGGACAAGACTGGCCCTCGTGCGATAGCAGGCCTACAATGGTTCTGTGTACCATTTGTCGTACGAAGCACACCTTAATACAATGACTTTTTGCTCAACGACCGAGATTAAACATCAATTCAGGTCCTTAGGCTCTAGCTTCTTTTAGAAGAATTTAGGTATTTTTAGAAGTCCTTAGGCAACCATGCACCGCTACAGATGTCAGTCTGCTCCTTCGGTAAGGAAATTCATCTTGCTTTCTGCAAAGTTTGTCTTTAGATTCCAACAAATGTCTATGCACTTAAATATCGACCCTATCTTATGCATGAGAGATTCAAACAATCTATGCGTCTACATATCCTCGACAATCCATCTTTGATCACGTATAATCTTCGGAAATCTTTTTATTCTCCAAATTATTTCTAATTTACACCTAACAATTTGATTTTCGAATCTCGAATATTCGTCGGATTAGTTTTAAACAACTTACCTTTTTTTACCTCATAAATCATTTTCAACCTAATTAAATGAATCTTGTCGCATAAGTAAAGAAGGTATTCCAATCCCTTCCCACAATCTTACAATCTCACTTTACAAAATCTTCTAATCTTCACTGCGATATGGAAGGCACCACCACACGAGGGCCATAAATTACTTCTTGCTTTTGTGAGTATAATATACATATCTCTCGCTTTCTATCTTTTTCCCTCTTTTCCATGCATAACGAATCAACTGGAAGCAGTCTCTTTTTCAGCACTAATGAAACCGCATTCCAGCATCGCCAAGCTTATAAAAGAAGAAACTTCCTCCACTGAAAATAAAAACCCTAAAAAGATTAATAAAAACAAAAAGAAGGAAAGAGAGAAAGAATAATAGCATAATAAACAAAAGCCATCTCTCTCTCTCTATCTTTGCGCATCTTTCTTCCTTCTTTAATTCTCTCTCTTCTCTTTAGCTCTGGTATTCCCTTGGTGTGATTCTCCACCATTGTTTTTTCTTAAAGAAACCATCAAATTAACTTTATTAAAGAGAAAGAACAAATAAAGGAACAAATTCAAAGACCATAATCAAATATGGTTTTCCCTTCACTTCCAGTCTATTCCAATTGGCACCAGGTAAGCTTAAATGTTTTCAAAACTAAATCCCAAAAGCTACATAAATATATTCATATTCTTTCTTCATCTTTATAATGAATATACCTAAAAAAATTGTATAAATATAGAAGTAGATTTATATTCTTCTTTATAATTCCAAAAATAAAAACAAAACCCTATAGTTTTAACCTTTATGTTCTATTTTTACTTGTAGCAACAGCATAATCATCAGCAGCTGCAGCAAAGAAGCTTTATCAATCATGAACAGCTCTCTAACACTCAGCTCCCTCCTTTTCCTACGAACCCTAATCAAGGGATTGGAGCTGCTACGGCCAGCGGAGGCACGACCAGGGCTGTTTCAATTGCTGAACATGCTCGGAAAAACAAGATTCCACCTCCTGGGGGACCAATCAAGTGCCCACGATGTGGAGCCCTAAACACGAAGTTCTGTTACTACAACAACTATAGCCTCTCTCAGCCGCGTTACTACTGCAAATCTTGCCGGCGTTATTGGACACAAGGTGGGACCCTCAGGAGCGTACCAGAAGGTGGCGGCCGCCGTGGAAATAAGAAGAACAAAAACAGCAACTCAAAGTCCAGTTCTCATCAAGTTAGTAGTTCAAGTAATATTAGAACTAACCTGGGACCTAATCTTGAGGGTAATATAGGAAATTTACATCATCAACAAACGAACCAGCTACCCTTTTTAGGTTTCCAGCAGAATATGAGTCACTTTGGTATGAGTAACATTGGGTTAAATTTACAAAATGGTACAAGTTCAAGTAACCTAATTACTGAGATGGGTTTGATTCCATTAGGGCATGATCAGGTGAGAAATAATGTTTTAGGACACCACCAATTCCCGTTCATGGATTCTCCGGTCGGGTTATACTCGACTTTTCAAAGTCATGAGTCCGCCTTTAATGGAGCCTCATCTACTTCTCCTATTGCTGCTGCTACAACTTCTAGGGTTTCGCAATTTGGTCCGGCCAAAACTGAAGAGACCACCAGCCAATTGCTTGATTTAACAAGAAGAATTCCGGCCGATGAGACTCAGTACTGGGGCTCAAATTCTGATTGGGGTAATGCTGATTTATCAGGTTTTAAATAATCCTTTTAACCCTATGTTATAATACTTGTCTGTCAAGGTTCACGAATCCATCGGAAAAAAAAAGTTCTATGGTACTAATATCCTTAAACAAGCTGGGTCAAGACTACCATCTGTTTTAAGTTTTCGATTTCTTCTTTAGTATATATATCTTTCTAGGATTATATTATGGTGCTATAATAGTATATAGTGACAATCTATTTAGTAAGTGTCTGTGTTAAACTCAGTGTTTTCAGTCTAAAGTTTCAAATAATCAAGATTACTGAATTTAACATGTACTCTTATGATGATTGCACCGTACTGTTAGGGCACCATAGTCAGTTCTTTGTAACTATAATGTACTGTACTGCTATATCATAACTGTTTCTCTATGTGTGTGAAGCTGTGAGACTTTGTATTCTGAATACTTTCTATAATTAGTAACTCATTTTGTGTTGCTTGCTTGTTTCTTCATTCTCTTTATAGAAGCTAGCTAGTAGAATACAGTTACATTTGTAGTAATTTCATGTGAAGAGTCATGAAGACTAATGAAGTTATTGATATAAGTATAGCCTTTCAACAATTATTAATACATTCACTTTCCACCTATCGTTAATACATAGCTCGTCGATTAGAATCATATGGTTTTAGTATCTATTTATCGAAAATGGATACTAAAAAACTATAACCGAATAGTTTTAAATCGAATGACTATATGTTGCGAAAGAAATAGTCAATGAAATAAAATCGAAAATAATTTTTCTTCCGAAAATTTTATGTTATGAAATTTGTTACGAAAATGTATAGTTAATGGATTAAATAATGTTCGAGACCTATAAATATATTTAAACACTGGATCATTGCGATCTATAGATATATTTGAGACTTTATTTTTATGAGAGAGATTCATGTGTGTCATTACATTATATCATCCCAACCATTTACGTCTTCAACAGAAAATCTTAGTAACTCCAATCCAGATTCTCGTTAAAAATGTTACCTTTTTGCCTGATTTTATGACGTTTGAATTCTTTTTAATAGATATAATTTTTCTTTAAAGAAATTAGGGAAGTGTTATTCAAGGAAAATAATTAGTAATTTATATATTATATGTCTATAGTAATCCAATACATACTCTATTATTTTAATAATTATAACTAGATTATACGATTTTATGTATTTTTATTATAGGGTTTTTAACCCATTTTTTTATTTTAAATAACAAAATGTATTTTGAGAGATTTTTACATATAAATTAGATAGTAGTTAAGACTAACTGATGAAAGATATACTAATTCTTTTAGTATTTATATATAAACAGAAAGTAATGATAAATAAAGGCTCAATATACTATTATAATAATCACTTACTAAGTTTTGAGCTCGAATATGCGAGAATCATACAAATCAAATCGTGTCCAAATATGGCTCTACTTTAGCTGCAAAACTGAACCATTTTATTTTAAATATTTTAAATCTATAGCCATTTAGTTACGTAAATGAGACATGATTTTTCTTTGCTTTTTTACATGGTACCGACAACCTAGGTAGGTTCTCAAAGCATGTTAATTTTGTGGATCTTATTGTTTGTATATTATATGATATTGGATATATTCTCAACTAATGTTATTCAAATTGTATTAGCTAAAGAGAGAATTGAGCGAGTATCCTCTTACTTTTCTCTAAAGAAGAAAATAGTTCAAAAGTACCAAAGTACATACACGGAATTTGATTTTTATTAGGATAAAATTACACGGGTGTGTTTAAGAATGATACATGGGCAAGTAGCCTTTCTATTAACCCGTCCAAATAAAATATTGGTCTAATTATTAAAGTTGTTTTAAGAAAAATCTGGTATAATCAATCTTATTATGTTTAAACCTTAGCCAGATTTCAACTCCAATTTATGGATTTTATTTTAGTGGCGACTTCTCTCACATATATCCAGGCTACTATCCTAATTTTTTTTCTAATCTGATTTTTAAATGGAAGTCGAGCATGAGAGAATCCATTTTCATAAATTCTAAATAACGATTTGACCGCTTCACATGTTAAGGAGCTTTTCTCGTCGAAAATCGGATCTTACCAACTTATTGTTTTCAACTCATAAGCTTTTTCTATGATGAAGATAAAATCGGTAGTTGTTCAAAAATAATAAGATGTGAGGTTACAATACATTCTTTTGATTTGACTCTTAGAACCATTTGACATAATCTGTTGTCTGATAAATCGTACTGGATTTTAACGGTTTAGAATTGGACCTGATTAATTTTGAATTTCTTACGGGATGCATAAAATACTCAACAGTCATAAGGATTCTTTCAATCCGACCTCATATTATATCTCGGGTGAAATTTTTAACTAATTCTTGAATAGATCTACTTGAATCGTCAATCATTAGTTGCTACTTTTCACATCTTGATTCCTTTTAATTTGCTTTTGTAACCTTCCGTCTTATAGCTAGTGATGAGAGTACCTACAATTAGAGCTCTTAGTGGTTGAAAAATAGTGCGTTCATCCATATTAGCAATAAATGCTTGACAATTAATAATCATATGTTCTTGAATTATGAGAAGTATTATGTTGTCTTTACGAATAATAGAATTCATCCTGCGAGCGTAAGACTTTTTGCCGATCCGACTGATATTCCAGCGTAGGATGTTAATCATGGAGACTTGGATAATATATCTTTTAAGTTCTGTGAATTGCAGAGACTTATTGATGACATAAGGCTTTTTCTTTTTATTGATTTCCTATTTTAGCTTCCTATTAAAAAAAATAAAAGTTGGTATCTATATCTTTCTTTTTTAGGATATGAGTTAGAGGACAATTTCCAATGTTTTCTTGATTTGGAGTATGATTTCCAATAGATATGTTGTTAGATTGAATAGATGGAGATAAATCATGGTCATTATTTAATGATTTAATGGCATCTATTATCTCATCTTTAATATCATTATTGTTTATCGGCTCTCTCATAGCTTGATTTTATTTGCTGATCTTCTGACTGGAATCCTCATTTTTGATCTTCTTATCATTGGTTTTATTCAAAACCTTATCATTTATTTTTGAAGGTTCTCGAGAATTGTTATTTTCCTCCATACTTTGACCCTAGAAAGCATCATGTGGAACAATAATCAAGGACTTTATTCTGGTAAGTTTATTTTTTTTTGTTTCTATCTCAGTTCTTCTATTTCTTTCTTGTTTTGAATGGTAGTAGTAAGCTTTTTGCAGTTGTCTATATTGTGGCTTACATGTTTGCAAGACTGTTAGTAAAGAGGGATGTTCTTGTATCTAACATCAATCCAACATCTATTATTCTCACTGGAACCTACTCAGATAGTATTCTGAATTTTTTGAGTAACATCCATCTCGAGCCAAACATAGCACGCATTTTATAATGCTTTATTTTTCTATGGGACCCAAGACTTAATAGGAATACATATAGTAGATTCTATTGTTTCAATAATTTCTTCGTTCAAAAGATATTTCTGAATTTCTGAAAGCTTAATCCAAACAGGTGTTATTCAGCTTTCGATTATGGTATTGAATGTTGGCGTCCATTTCAAAACTCTCGTGACAGAATGGACAATAGTCGATACACTTCTTGACCAAATCTTGCTGATATGTTCCTTGAGAGAGAAATCCATAAGTGTATGGCGAGGATTCCAGTCTGAGATACAATAAACACCTGCAAATTTTCAATCACTCGAGAATTTTTTTTAGAAGTGATATTTTAGAAATACTTGTAGCGAATTTACCAATTAAGGTAAATTTAGTTTTTGTCATAAGAATTTATCTGGCATGCTTAGAGAACTGTAGCAAGATGTGGTCATTTTTATGGCTGATTGATTCTGGATTGAAGTTCTGGTTCGATTGAGCTGGTCTATATAGGTCTGCGTATTTTGTTTCTATTGTTGGATAAGATGTATCCATTCTTTGATTAATATTTTTCTGAATCTGAGGGAAATCTTGTTCACTTTTTAGCTTTAATTGTGTTGTTTCCATTATTGATGAAAGGATTTGTAAAATAGAGAGAATGATTGAACAATTAAAGAAGAGAAAAAGTGTATTGTATGACAAAGAAGTTGATTAAATTCAAAGTTAAATGATATTAATAAGTTTAAAATTGAAAATGGACTCATGTAATGTCTAATATAATACCCATTTGAAGTTGTTTAATTTATCACAGGACATGAAAGGAAAAGCAACATAATAAGTCAAATAAGTAGATGCCACGCCTACTATCTCAAACAACGACATCCCATATCTTATGATGTTGTAGGTGTTATCCATGACCAACACTATTAGAAATTTCCACAACAGATTAACACTAACTAGATGCGCAAAAAATATATCACTAATAACTTGCCTATCGTCTTCACCTAGGTCATTCGTAATAATTATGCCTCTTAAACTTTCCCAACAAAAACTGCAACTATGACATGCCCGCCTCCTTCAAACCTGACTTTTATGCCTAGTATTGTAGATAATGCGCATGGAAGAAACATTATCTTTATTGAACTTTATTATTATAGATAATTCGCATGGAAGAAACAGTATCTTTATTGAACTTCTTAACATTGTTCAAAATCTTTATATGGCATGTTTTCATATAGGTTGATCGTTCTACAAATTCCATCTTTTTTTCGTTCAAACAGTCTGCCTATAAATAACCGTCAAGATTTTTTTAACTCTCATTGTTTTGAATCCCACAAATAACTTCTAACTTCAATTGATCTGGTTCGACCAACGACCCCTTTAGCTGGAATGGACAACCAATTTTTTTGGTTCCCGTCGAATTTTTTTTACGATTTTTTTCGACCACTATTAAAATATAATTTCCCGACCTCTCGCACTTAAAACGTATTTGAGGATTTGTTTTCTACTCTCTACATTATTGCGAAAGTTTAGGTTGATAACCATGACGTTATCTTTTACAGTCTTCTTGACCCACTTAACCAATTCTTCTTGCGTATAGTACTCAGTCGTGAAAAATACATGAGTGTAGTCAGTATTGAAAGCTTCCTCGGATCCATGCGTAACATCCGCTCCATAATTATGAAAATCAAAACAAAACTCTTAGTTAAGATGAATAAAACATATATAACTTAAACATGTTAAAATAAGGGTTCGGAGGATCGAAGAGGGGATTTTTTTTATGGTCATGCACTACCGGTTCACGGGCTCTGAACCGATAGTGCATGGACAATAAAACCGGTACTCATACACCACTAGTACCATCGTTACCAGGCACTAGAACCGGTGGTGCGTATGGCCCATAACTAGCTCTTGGTTTCCTACGCACCATCGATTCTAGGGGCTTGAACCGATGGTGCATAGGCAACCCGAGTTCGAATTTCATTTCCGTTACCTTTTCTATAGATTCCACCTCTTTCTTTTGCAATTCAACCTCCTTCTCCGGCGACATATGCTCCTCTCTCACCTCCGGTGATATCAACTTCTCCATGCTAATCCTTAACTCCGATTGACTCATGTTCTATTTTGTTTTTTTCTTCAAAGAGTGGTTGAATGTTCTTGAGGTTGGTTTGAATGTTCAAGTAGATTTTGAAGTTTCTGACAAAATTATAAAAATATGAAGTTTGATCTAGATAATCGTAGTGTTTTTAGGTCAAGTTAGCCAAATAGGTTGTTTCGTGATTTGGTTTATTTAAGATATACTTAGTGTTTTTTACTTGATGGTGGTTCTGTAATTAAATGGGAGTTAGAGGGTAATTTCCTCTAAAAAATTTTAAACTAAAGTCAAACTAAACTCATATGCGTTGTTTGGGTAAACTGAGATTAGTTTTGGGTATGTATAGTCTGACATTAATGAAAATTCTAGTGATATATCCAGTGAATATCAAAAATGAAAAATATCCAATCTGTAATAAAAATACTAGAGATATATTCAGTTTTTAATGAAAATCACGAACATAAATGCTAGAGATATTCAGTGAAAAAGAAATAGAGAAAATATTTAATAAAAATATTCAGTTCACTTACCACATAAGAAAAATAGAGATCATGAAAATATCCAATTTGATTAAAAAAAATTATATAATTAGTAAAGGTAATTGAATATTATAAAAAAATAGATATTATATGGTAAATAAAAAATTTAAATAAATATTTTTATAAAATATACGATAATAAAAATAGTTAGTGGATAATAACTTTGCCTTATACATTATTGTTACTCTACTCTATATTTATAATGGTTTTAACCGGTATGCCTTAAACAATTAACTATATAATATTTATAAAAGACCCAAATCTTAAACTGAAAACCACATTATTAGTACTTTTCTTACTTAATTGTTTTAGTAGAATACGGAAAAAATTATAACATGGGTGAGTTCTTAAGAGGTACATCAAATATATCAAAATTCTTGTTACATACAAAATATTTTCATAATTCCAATAAGTGTATAATATTACCTACAAATTACACCATTTATAACACTACTCATTAGTCATTTTTTCCAACTTACAAAGTACACAAATTTATATGCAGGAACATTGTTTTTTTAGCATATCTTCGACCTCAAAATGAGTATTTTTTATAACATGAAAATTTGATTACCTTCTTTTCACCATTTTATTATATAACGATGTTTTTGATTCGTGGTTTCTTTCTACTATTCACCTTAACGTTTTGAGGTTGTTTGAGATTGAAGATATATGGTCGAGACAAGTTATACCCAACATTTAGAGAAATTGAATAGAAATCATAATCGTTGATATTTTAACAAAATTCTAATCACTATGAAAGAGTTGGTATTGGTTTTAAATTTTTGAAATTAATACTTAGTTTCTTTTCTATTAAATTTTCATTTAGATTCACGATAAGGTCATTATTTACCTTCCAAAATATGAAAATAATTAGGAGATCAGATTTGTTTTCGTTATTGGTAAGTGGAAAATTGGACATATATGAGTCTCGTGCAGAACATGTAGAAGCTGGAAGAATCCTAGAAAGGGATCTGAACCATGGGTTGGACGCTAGCTTTACTTTTAGACTGATGATATTATTATTTTTCATAATTTATCTTAAATTTTAAATCAAGTTCGAATCTTATACTTATTACCTTATTTTTTAGTAATACTTGAACGTTTGTGCTTTAGTTAAAAGTAATGGGCCAAAGAGATTTTCGCTAACTTAGGCACGCATGGAACCCTATACTCATCCAAGATATTTTACAACATTTTTACAGATTACAATTTATTTTAGTTGGGTTTATGCCTCGTCAATAACACATCAATCAATGTGGATAGTTAGGCCAAAATAAAGCATACTATAATGTTTTCATTGCTTTCATATAAACTGGATAGTTAGTAATTCTCTTCTTGTCGACATCTTTTTAAATTCCACCAAGAGTCCAAAGGTTGAGGGGTCGATCCTTTAACTAAAAATAATAAAGTCAAAATCTCTTGTTTAGAATGAGACTCATCTCACACTAACAAGCTCAGCCCCAAAAAGTATTGTTGAAGTGCCAACTACTATTCATAAGTTGCTAGGATTAGAAGGCTTGATTGTCGTTGGTGGGTCGATCCATATTGAGAGATAAAGGGCCCTAAGAGAAACAAGTTGAATCGGTTACCAGACAAGGCATATGTGGAAGTTAAGAATCAAGGTGTGGGCCATAATAGCTTCCATTAAAGTATATGACTTACGATAAGTGATGGTTCATTTTTCCTAGTCTACCAAGAGATTAAGGATTATCCCTGAAAATAAATCAACAACGTGTGGGATTGGAAAATCTACTTGAAACGTGAGGTTAGCTTCCCATGTTTCTATATATTTTATTAATTACTGGAGCACTTATGTTTTTCCTTTTACCTCCCTCATATGATATATAATATTTCTGGCACAATTCAATGAATGACCACATATTATGATCAAGGCCTACCATACTATTCATTTTGATGTGGGATTCCATCGAACGTATCAAATATGACAAAAAAATCAATGTAGCAATCCAAAAGGAAAGTAAAAATTCTATCTAGTTTAAACACAACGAAATATCTTTGAAGGCCGAGCCGAGGTAAATTTTTAGATAAACTTAAACTATATACTAAAGATGAGGTAAAAAAACTAAAAGAAAACATATCATATATTCTAGTTGAAACGAAAGATGGAAGAAGCTAACATCCTAAATAAAGGCATTTAAAAAATGTATAAAACGTTGTTACCTAAACTAGAGTGTTGGAAAAATTTGGAAAAGAGAGCCATCTTATAAAAAACAGTCAAGGCCTTAAGATACCAAATAGTGAAGGTGTCTTTGATTAAGAAGGGGATATTTGAGTTGATATGGTGCTTGCTATCCACAAAATATCCTCATATGCTAAAAGGCTTTCCTGGGCATAGAATCTCGTTCACGGAAGTTTTACAATGATGGACCTCTTAATCGTATTAGCTTTGTATTAGGGTTTGATAGTTCTACATATGTAAGTGTATTTTTATATGCTTCTCTTTTATCATATTAAACTCGTTTCTTCTTCCAACCATATTATTATGCACTGAGCAATTTTTGATTCGAAAATAATGTAAAGAAATTTATTAGACCAAGTATTCCCATGTCATAACAAAGGAAAATGGTATATACCTAGTATTTATTTTTAAGGGTCGTCATGTATGCCCACGGTCAAACTTTTCAAGGTTTGAATAATCTCTCCGGAAAGCCGTCGTTTCTTACCTCGACATGTCTATTAGCTTAGGAAAAGGGAAATAATTTAAATGTTCAAATGTATATAATTTTTTTCAATAAAACAAAGTTACTTAAGCATTTTGAAAGTATAGTTCATTTTATTTTATGATCATTATAGACATGCCAAACTTGCAATGTGTATTTATATTTAGAAAATTAACCACTTATTTGTCATTTACCCTTGGCGGTGGTTCTACCTTTGTCTATTTTGGAAAGTAAGCAGCCCAAACAAAAATGTTATAACGCTCCTATGAAGATTAAGACAACCGTTTGATTTTGTTTTTGACCTTATTGGTCGAATAGAAGAGCCTTGGATATAGTTTCTAAAAACAGAGTTGGGCAAATTTTGCAAAATAATGACAAGTAGTATATTTTGTAAGCAGATTTTGAGCATTGTAAATGATCTCAACAAAATCATTTCTCCATAATAAACTGAGCATATCGTCTTATTTAGATCCTCAATAATAAAATAACACTTATCAGTTCTGAGGCAACAAAAAGGCAACAAAATAGATGTTAAATAATTCAATATTGATAAACAGTTTCTAATAATATTACAAAATTTATTCCTTAGATCCTAAGACTCTAAGTCGTAGTTTTTTTAATAAAAAGCTTCAATTTATGTGGTACTTTTGAATTTTTGTTTGTTATATGAACTCCAGATCAATTGAATAAAAAACATTTTCTTATTATCAATTCTAATTCTATAAGAGTTTAGGATCGCTCTTGAAGCACGACCCAAGTTGCAACATTCAAATATGCCAGAGTGGCCAGTCGGCTACAATATCTGCATCCCTCACCATATGCTCATAATGAATCGGTTTAACACTTCATTCTTGTTGTTTGAGGACTTTCAACTATTGTTTACTTGTTTCTAACTTTCAGATTACTTTATTGATTAATAGGTAGCAGCCATTGAATAATTGTATCATTTCTCCTTATAGACACTTATAAGGTAGTTTCCTGCTATGGATAAATCGTACCCTACTTTACTGTTGGGTGTCTGATAACCAAAACAAATTTATTTACGTATTGTCTTCCCTACTAAATCTCAACCTCAATATTTAAATAGCTCAATCATCCATCAATGCAAAGTATCCACTCTGGAAGCGAGTTATCGAGGAACATAGCATGTCTCATCGTATGAAATTCAGTTAAAAAATCCACCAATTATTGAGCTTTGATTAAATTTTTCATATCAAAGTTTATATTAAAATCCTCCAACTCTAGAAACCATGGAGTTAGACCCGAGATATGATAAGCTTCTACAGGTTATTAAGTGGGAATAATGTTTAGAAAATGACTAAATGACTTATAAATAAGATATCATCTTCATTGTCGCTGCCGCCAAAGATAAAACCAACTTTTATAGATTACTATATTTTATCTTTACATCAAGCACATATGTATTTCTTCCTCTATAGCTAGAACAACACTCACATCATAGTCAGACACCCTCAAATAAAAGACAACTTTCTCGTCTAGAATGAGTTTAGATAATATCTTAGAGGATTAACGTAAATCGTGAACTTATTTATGATTGAGATCAGTTCGTGGAGCTTTTCACCTCTCTTTTCTGCCGACCCGGCCCTTGTAGTAACTTTGGTCTTATTGACGTCACCTATTTTCTTAATTTCTTTGACATGTGTATTAACAAACCTTGTGACTATAATTTTTTGTTTTCGAAAGAACCATCTGAGTACCAGTCGACTCTCAAATACGACCTCACTAATGAGGTTCAGACTTTTGAGATCATATCAGATTGGGAAATCAATATCTATGAGTAAATATAGTTTTAAAATATAACTATATTAAAATAATAATAAAATAAAATAATTTTTATAAATGAATAATATATTCATAAAATTCGGAGATGTTTGATATAATTATAACGATTTTAACACATATCTACTTATAAAACGTTTAGCGAGTATGTCTTAAACCATATATATAATAGATCAAAATCCACAACATGCTCTATTAATAATTTTTTATCAATATTAATTTGAATTGTGAATCTTATTTATTTTATATTTTAACTTTATATATAAAAAATTAAAATAATAATTTGAAAATAATAATAATAATAATGAACTATTAATTATTATTAATTGTTTTTTCATACCATCAAAATTTATTTTTGGTTCATAGTGATTTTTTGTTTTACATAAAATATATGAAGTATGCATGGTAAAACAAATGTCGGGAGGTAGTAAAAGTATGTTTGAAAAATAAAATAAAAATAGTTTAAAAGATACATTATATGTTAATTAATTTTCGTGGCTGGGTATAAAGTTAAATAGTTTTCAAGTAATTTAAAATAATTTCAATCATTCAAAATCGTTATTAACTGATTGTGACAAACTGAACCAACTTAAAAAAATTAGGCTAATTAGATTTTTTAATTGTTCGAAATTTATAAAATTATTTTAAAAAATTATTGACTAATTATTCTTAATTGTGACTAAGTTTTTAATTAATCATATTTTTATAATGCATATTTAGTTATAAAATTATGTTTAATTACTTTTTAATTTTGATAATTATTATTATAAGTTTTGAAGTCGATTTTTCAAAATGTTAAATTTAATTATATTCAATAGATTAAGGGAAGATTCATAAGAATTATTTTAGATTGGTGTGAGTATCAATTAGTTTTTATTTTTCCAGTTTCATGACGTATTCTTTCAGATTTCTTGTTCAGATACCTTGGCTCCAAGACTTTTTTGATGGTGTATAATTTTAATTTACAATTTAGAATCAGGTGGTTGTGCTCAAACATTTATCGTTTGTTGATTTTAGATTAGTATCCCTCTAAATTCTATTATTATTGGTGTTCCTGTTGGTGCGGTCATTTACTACGGTCGGTGGAAGAAGAAATCAATAACTTTTTACTCTCCTCGTATTCTTACCTTTGCGGTTTCATATCGTGTGCTTTCAAATCTATAGTTTAGACTTATAGGCTCTAAAGTTTTTTATCCGTAAACATCTGTGGTTCATTGTTAGTAATAACGAAAACTCAATCTCGTGTGACTAGATTTATTCTCCAAATATTAAAGATACAAAATTGGTTTTTAAATCTTCACCTCTTGCTAGCAAACTATAAAAGATGGTGAAATCGCAACTGTACAATTTTTGTTGTAGTTTATGAGTATTTAAAAACTTGAATATTGAACCAAATGGAATAAATTTACTCGTTTTTTTCAATCTACACTAGTATAAAACATCTGTTTGATTTATACTAAAGAAAACAAAATTAAAGTTGAAATAAATTAATACTAAAAACTATTTCAAAGCTACTAAATATGTATCAATAATTACTCTTTAAAGTCGGGTTCTATTTGAGATCTCACACAGCTAACATTCTTGTATGACTGGTTATATCTCTAGTATCCTACCACCTATAATTAGTTTATAAATTCTAAGAGTGTAGCTGAGACTTCACCGAGACATGATCCTAGTAAACTAATCATTCAACCGAGTGGTATTGATATAGTTCAAAGGTAGATATTGCATCTCTGTCCCAACCTAAATCTAAGCTCAATCAATTAATTTTGTAGGTAATTAAAAAAAATTATTATTAATAGCAATACTAAAGAATAAAAGAAAAACACTAAACTAATAAAGAAAATAGATTACATCAAAATTATATCTACATAGAGTTTTAGCTCTCATTGAGCATAATCCTAATAAAAAGAAAAAAGAAAAAGAAAAAGAAAATGAGACAGAGTTTGATTTTATGTCCACTGAATATTTCCACTCTCTGATGTGTTGGGATTTTATTTATATAAGATTTTTAGGTTTTTTATTATTGAAATTTGTTGTGAATGAGTCGAATAATGCCTTGATAGTGTATTGTGTTTGACGGTACAGTTTTGTATCTGTGAGAGTGTCATTATGCCTTGACAGTGTATTGTGTTTGACAGTACAGGTTTGTGTCTGTGATAGTGTCATTGTGCCTTGACAGTGTACTGTGTTTAATGGTACAGTTTTGTGTTTGTGATAATGTCATTGTGCATTGACAGTGTACTGCGTTTGACGGTACAGTTTTGTGTTGTGACAGCGTCATTATTAGGCTTGTGGTATGAGCCCATTAGGCTCATTATCTAGTTAGTTCCGTTTAGTTCATATAAATAGACTACTAAGGCTACACAAAACAACAATCTAAAATCCGTAACTCTTTTCTATCATAGTTAAATAATTTTCTCTGGTGGCGACCGTGGATGTAAACAATTGTCAAACCACGTTAAATCATGTGTTCTTTTCTTCTCTGTCATTTATCTGTGTTATGTCTTATTAGTGTTAATTGCATAGTGATTTATAACAAAATTGGTATTAGAGCCACGTTGTGAAATTAGGGTTTGCAATTAGGGTTTCACAATGGCGTCTATAACAACCAAATACAATATTGAGAAATTCGATAGGGGATCCATATTTCCATTATGGAAGATTAGACTGAAATATTCATTGGTATTGCAAGGGTTGTGGAAAGTTTTAGAGAATAAGTTACCATAAGAGATTAAAGAAGAGGAGAAGCAAGATCTTCAAGAAAGGGCTTTGTGCTGGATTTTAATGAGTGTGAAAGACAATGTTCTTCGCGGGATTAGTGGTGAGAAAACTGCTGCATGCGCATGGAAGAAGCTATGAGATATTTATTCAGAAAAAATTAGTAGTAAACCGATTATACTTGAAGAATAACTTGTACAATTTCATATTGAAAGAAGGTATGTCCATAACTGAGCACTTCGATAATTTTAAATCAATTATAATGGACTTAAAGAACATAGATACCAACATTGAGGATGAGGATCAAGCTTTGTTTGTATTAAGATCGTTACCAGCTCCTTATGAAAACTTTGTAGATACTATAATGTATGGTTAGGATAATTTATCGCTAGCAGATGTCAAAGGGGCACTGAAATTAAAGAAGTTGAGACAGTTGTAGCCAAACAATCAGGTTGAAGGGGAAGCTCTTGTGACAAGGGGAAAATCTGGAAGCAAAGAGAGTTCTTTAAGAAGGAAGAACTGGATGTCCAAATCAAAGGTAAAGAACTCAAACTATTATGAATGCGGTGAGAAGGGTCATTATATGAGATATTGTCCAAAAATTAATGGTAAGAAGGGAAATCAAAAGGAAAATGCAGCAAACATTGTTGAAGATGTGAACGATTCTGACGATAGTGAAAACAATAATATAGTAGACATCTTGTCCTTGATTTTAGACTGTGAGCAAAACTATTGGGTACTCAATACTGGCACTACATATCACATGTTTCAGTTCAAGTAGTAGTTCGATACTTACAAGCCAATACAGGGAACAATCATCCATTGACTGTTGATGGTATCGGTAACGTCAGAATCAGAATGTTTGACGAGGTTATTACAATCTTGACGTACTGGCATATTCCTGGGTTAAAGAGAAACCTGATTTCTCTTGGGACACTAAACTCTTGGGGTTACAAGTACCGTGAAAGGCTCAATAGTGTGCATGAAAGACTCTTGGTGTAATCAAAGTGACAAAAGGCTCGATGGTGTACATGAAAGACAGTTCGCAAAAGGGTATTTACATTCTCCAGAGGAGTGTTGTTATGGGTGATGTTGCAGTAGCATCATCATGGAGTAACAGCCAAAGTATGCAGGATCAAAATAAGTTGTAGCATTGGCGTCTTGGTGACATGAGTGACAAATGATTAGTTTTTTAGGGAAAAAGAGATTTGTTGAAATGGTATAAAGCAGAATCATTGGGATTTTGTGAACAATCTCTGTTTGGTAAACAACAAGAATCAAATTCAGCAAATAGGTTGTATGAAAAAACTAAAGGGACAGTGGACTACATTCACTCAGATCTTTGGGGCCCAAATAGAATTCCATTAAAGAACGAAGCCAACTACTATATGATTTTGATCGATGATTATTCAAGGATGGTGTGGGTTTACTTTATGAAAAAAAAAAAGATGAGGCATATTCAACCTTTTTCAAATGGAAGACGATGATTGAGAAGCAAACAAGAAGAAAAATCAAACTTCTTAGGACATATAATGGGTTAGAATATTGCAGTCGTCAGTTCAACGAGTTCTGCAAAACTGAGGGAATAGTGTACCATCGCAATTGTTCTAGAACACCACAACAGAATGGGGTCGCATAAAGAATGAATAAAACGCTTTTTGACAAGACACAAATTATGATCTCACCTTTCGGTGTGGGAAAGGATTTTTGGGCTAAAGCTATCAATCACGCTTTTGAGATTTGGTCTGGATCATCTACTGACTACGAATAGTTGAGGATGTTACGTTGTCTTGCGTATCATCATGTGAGAGATGGTAAGCTTGAGCAGAGGGAAAACAAGTGCATATATCTGGGAGATGTTACTGAAGTGAAGAGATATAGATTATGGTGTACCTCTCCAAAGTCTCCAGGTTTTCTCATAAGTAAGGACTTGACTTTTAACGAGTTTGCTTCGATAGACATTCAGAAGGAAGTAGGAGAAATGTTCGAATCAGGACCGGTTGTGAGTAAATAGGTGGAGCTTGAAGTAGAATCAGTTCCTAGCAGGTACAATAATTTGACTGGTTCTGAGGTGGATCCAGAATCAGGAGGTGAAGCGTTAGCATTGGATGATAGTGACAATGATGCGCCCGAACCAGAACAACAACCTTATAGCATAACATTGGGAAGAGAAAGAAGATATATTAGACTTCGAAAAAGTTATGCAAATCTCGTTGCATATGCTCGTCAGTTGCAGAAGAAGTTGAGATTCAGGAAGCTAGTATCTCTAGGAAAGCTATAGCGAGTTCAGAGGCAGATCGATGGATTGGTGCTATGGGGATGAGATTGAATCTCTTCATAAGAATCAAACATGAAAGCTTGTTGAATTGACCAAAGGACAGAAGGTATTAGGAACTAAATGGGTGTTCAAGAAAAAATAAGGTAATTAATGGGTTGAGGCATCTCGATTCACGAAAACATTGGTCGCTAAGGTTTTTACTCAAAGAGAATGAATTGACTTCAATGAAGTGTTTCTCCAGTGGTGAGGCATAGTTTGATTCGAGTTTTGTTAGCCATGGTAGCTTTTCAAGATTTAGAGCTTGAGCAGTTGGATGTGAAGACTATGTTTCTACATGGTGAATTGGAATAGCGAATCTACATGAGACAACCATAGGGATTTATCGCACCTAATATAGAGGATAAGGTTTGTCTGCTGAAAAAGTAACTGTATGGTTTAAAACAGTCACCTAGAAAATGGTACAAACGTTTTGATATATTTATGGTGTCAAAAGGGTTCACGAAGAGTTCATATGATAGTTGTGTGTATTATCAAAACATGTCAGATGATTCTTATGTTTAATTGTTGTTGTATGTAGAGGATATTGTTATTACTTCATGTAGTATGTCACACATTGTGCAGACAAAGAAGCAGCTTAGTGTTGAGTTTGAGATTACGGATGTGGGTAGAGCAAAGAAGATTCTTGGTATGGAGATTATAAGGAACAGAAGTGTAGGATCATTACACTTGTCTCAATGAAGCTATATTGAGAAAATGTTACAATGATTCAACATGTTTGATACTAAGGCAGTTAGCATCCTGTTTGCTACTCATTTCAAGTTGTCTACAGCAGGAGCGGCCAAGGACGATGCTGATTTGGAACAAATATCGAAGGTTCCATATTCAAGTGCAGTTGGTAGTATCATGTATGCTATGGTATGCACATGCCCTGGTATTTCACATACGGTTAGCGTACTTAGCACGTACATGGGAACGTTGGCTTAACTTTTAACAAAATCGATATTGGTGGATCACTGAATGATTTTGGAGGATCAGTGGTTGGTTTTGTTGATTCTGGTTTGCAGGTGATATGGATAAAAGGAGCTCTCTGGCATGATATGTATATACTCTAGGTGGGAGTGCGATCAGTTGGAAAGCATAGTTGAAAGCTATTGTAGCTTTTTCTACAACAGAGGCAGAGTACATGGCGGTAACAAAAGCAGTTAAAGAGGTAATATGGTTGCAAGGTTTGGTAGCAGATTTGGGCTTGGATAGGACTACTACAAAAGTGTTTTGTGACAGTCAAAGCGTCATACACATTACAGGAAACCAAATGTACCATGAGCGTAAAAAGCACATAGATGTCAGGTATCATTTTATTCGTGATATAATATCAAATGGAATTGTTGATGTGAAGAAAGTGTCTACACACTGTAATCCAACAGATATAAGGACCAAGGCAGTGTCAGTTCGAAAGTTTATGTTTGGAGTATAGAGTAGATTCTTTAGGGGCATTTGGTTACTCAGAAGAAGAGAAGTTTCTTTGTTGATAATGGAGAAATGATATTTGCCTCAACGGGAAGATTTGTTGTGAATGAGTCGAATAATGCCTTGATAGTGTATTGTGTTTGACGATACAGTTTTGTGTCTATGATAGTGACATTGTGCCTTGACAGTTTACTATGTTTGACGGTACAGTTTTGTGTTGTCACATTGTCATTGTTAGTCTTGTGGTATGAGCCCATTATGCCCATTATCTAGTAAGTTTTATTTATTCGCTATAAATAGACTACTAGGACTACACAAAAGGACAATCTCAAACACCCTTAAGAATTTACTAAATCATATTAATTAAACTAAAAAACTAAACAAACCACATTTGAGAATTAACATACATATCTTCCATTTGTATGCAAATCTCGACCACATTAGCAAGTGACTGGGTAATTCAGTAAATAATTATATAAGTTTTTATTTAATAAATAATTTTTCATTTTTTTCATTGTTTTTATAATGAGAACTATTTTTACATAAAACATTTGTGATATTAGTAAATACAATTCTATGAAAAATAACATACTTAAAGTAAATTTGCAATATAATTTATTTTAATAACTTCTTGACCAAAAAAATCTAAAACCTAATTAAATAAAAATCTAAACATGTAATATTAACTCTTTGAACTTAAAAATTACTTCACAAGTTTGAATTGATCTATAAGATCCTAAAATATACAATAAACAATATTAAATTATCCATAAATTATATTTTATGATAGTTATATTCAATAGTTTCTCACTACCCTACACGTAAATCTAATATTATCCACAAAATTAAGAATTAAAATTAATTAATTAAGGAACAAGGATACCTCATAAATGTATTTAGGGGTCACAATTGCAGGATTAGAGTTGATAGGTCAAATCTATTTGGTTCAACCAAAAGTCAAGTGAAAAAAAACGATAAATACTATAAAATTGAAAAGCAAATTGGCAACACGCCAAAAAAAGATAAAACATATTTATAAATAAATAATACATAAATAATACATAAAATAAAATTATTTTTAAAAATGAATAGTGTTTTTCGGAAAGTGGAAAATACTATAAACAGTATAATAATCAATATTTTCGAAAATATTATTCATCATTTTTTTAAACCAAAATAAAAATAAAAATACTAAAATTAAAAAAAACATAAATAAAACTTATATTGGGTTGTCTCACAATTAGCGTTTTATTTTCAGTCTATAGCTCGATCTTTCGTCAACTCTGCTTTTCAAGGTGGTTGTTGATAACTATCTTTAAAAATAGTCACGTGTTCAGGTGTCCATAACAATTATTGTAACTATCGAACATATGACTTTGTTTGCGTTTTTCAGTGTGTTGGTTGAGTATAATTTCGTTTAAACAATTTGTTGTGAGGTGGATCGGTAAAGAGAAAAACAATTTGAAAATCATTTTTTCTATGCTAGAATCGTGATATTGAATATCGAAGTGAGAGCTAGATATTATGATATTCATATTTTCTTCATATTTAGTTTTATCTTCAACAATTTTCTCTACTTTAGGTACTTCTAGTTAGATAACAAATGTAACAGTAATATCGTTATGTTGTTCTTGATGATTTTGTTTAAATTTATTAAACAAATTTTATTAGATGTGTCTAACAAAATATTGTAGCTTTGGTCATCTTAAACTTCAAGATGCTGGATTGATATATATAAAATTTATGTAAATCTTCAAGCTTTGATAGAAAAATCTCGGATTGCTCAAACACTCTTTCAATATTCTTAAAAGATTTATCCAATGTATCTTCTAAGTTCTCCAAACAAACATCTTGATCTTGAATCAAAACCTCTAGATCATTTCTATTTGATTCATTATTTCTTGAGGATTCAGCCAGTTTATTCACAACATCCTCTAGATTTGACTTCTTCTCTAACCTACTCATATAATCATGCTCCCAAACATCAATATTCTCCCATGGAAAAATTAGGTTCCACCAACATCCAGCTTGATAATCATTCCTGGAAGTGATACATGTAATCATTTGTTGAGGAATACTGGTTTATTGTATAATATATTTTACACTCATTAAATGTTGCAGCATTCATCCTCATATGGGACATTTCTTGTTCAAGCACAACTAACTTTCTTGTTCAAGCGCAGCTAACCTCATACGAGCCAATTCTTGTTTAAGCGCACTTAAGTTATCTTGTAGCACCATTTTATTATACACTATATACATACCGACAGGTTTCTACCTAAAATTTTAAAAAACAATTATTGAGTATAAAAATATATCAAACAGTCGATATAAAAATAAAGAAATTATTCTCCAACAACAACGCCAAAAACTTGAACTAAAAATCACAAGTGTACGCTTTATGTTGTAGCTTTATGAGTATTTAAAGACTCGAATATCAAATCCAAATGAATAATCTTACTTATTTTTTATCTATAATAAAATATAACAATTATACTAAATAATAAACAAAATGCAAAGTTTGAATTTGTGACCTAAAATAACTATTTGATTTATACTAAATTAATAAAAACCAAACTCGAATTTGAATTAATATTAAAAACTATTACAAGGTTACTAAACATGTATTAATAATTTATAATGTATTTTTATATAATAAAATTATCCTAACTTTTGCAATTATTCTTTAAAGTCATGTTTTATTTTAGAGTGTTGTGACCATATCTCGATCTCACACAACTACTATTATTGTATGGTTGGTTAAATCTATATTAGCATACCTCATACAATTAAGTCATAAATTCTAAGAGTCTAATTCAGACTTTATTGGATGGTGACCGTAGAAAACTACTCATTCAACCCAGTCGTATTATATAGTTCAAAAGTAGATATTACCTCTCAACATCAATCTAATTCTAAGATCAATCAATTAATTTCGTAGGAAATTGAAAGTATTATGATTAATACCGATATTAAAAAATAAAAGAAAAAAACTAAATTAATAACTAAAATATACTACATTAAAATTCTATCAACGTAGGTTGAATAACTTCATAACAAAAAGGTTTAGCTCTTAGTAAGCATAATCCTAATAACAAAAATAGATAGATAAAGAGATAAAATAAAGCAATGTTTGATACTATACCGCCTGAATCTCCACATTGTTTGATGTGTTAGGGTTTTATTTATAGAAAAAGTTATGAATTTTTTATCGAATCATAATCATCTAAAAATAAAACTCATCTTCAAAAGAATACGATTATGATCCTTATTAAATAAAAAATATTATTGTTTTTTAGGAGACTAAATTATTCACATCTTGATCTTTAATTAAGTAATTATCTTTTTCTTTCTTTTCTTTATTCTAGCTTTGATTATCTTATAGTCTAGCTTTTATCTTTTTCTTTAATTGTAACTTCTATTTCCAATTTTACCTCCTTTTTGTTCTTATTTTGTTCATTTTTTCTCTCACTTCACTACGAAATATAATTAGAGTGTTTTCTTCATAATTAATTAAAACTAAAAAATTAATTAATATAATAGTAATATAAAATCAAGGATAAATATCATTTGATCAACTACCTCATTGTTGTACGACATGTGGCTGCTCCCAACCTTTCTAATAACTTACTATGAGCAAAGTATTATTTGCGACTCCACATCAGTGATGAATCGTCGTCTTGGATCACGGTGGTTTTAGATCGGTCTCCTTCTATATTCCCTCATCATTAGCGTTTTTTCTTTTATACGGGCATTTACCACATCTAGCGGGAAATGAGCTTAAGAATTGTTTGTCCTCCTCTCACTTTTGCCTATGCGGTTTCACACTGTATTCTTTCTGATGAGTAAATAAATGACTTATGAAATATTTGGGATCTCGAGTCTGATGTGACTAGAGAGAGAAAGTGTAGAGAGAGAAGGTGCAAAAAGAATAGAATAATATTCAATGTCCCACCTACCAAGAATAAAGAATCCCCATTTTATAGTGTTAGAAGGTGGACCCATTTGTGTTCTAAGTGGGCTTGCTTTATTACCTCTTTAGTCCCTTATTGTTTATATTGTTTACAAATTACTTTCTAACTTACAATAAATACTCAAATAAATACATTAGTTTCCTTTTATTAACAATTGGCCCTTTAATCGTATTACTGGTGAATTATTCCCTTATCAGTAGCCCCCCAGTCTTCGGGAGCAGGGTGAGTGAAGACTTTGAAGATCAATACTGGCGGCCCCGGTGCTTTAGCTTCGGGACTGACCTCTGGTGTTCTTTCCGCGGGACCGATCCTCCATTTCCTCTGACGTCCGACCCCTCCAGTTGCTCATAGGTGGTCGGGAACGTTTTATCCGCGGACTATTCTCAAGCCGTTTTTAGGGTCTCATTTTGCACCAGCCTTATGGGCCTAGGTTGGTCACATCATCTCGGGTAGGAAGGCCTATACTAGCCCTTCTGTCTGACTCGGCTAACCCACGCGTGCTGCACTTTTCTGACCTAGAACGACACGTGTCGGTCGGCTACTCGAGGCGTGCTTTTTGCACAACTTCTCACGAAAACCTTTCGACTTCCCGCTGCTTTCTGTCGTTTGGGCTTCCCCGTGCACGCAACGGCTGGATCGAGTTCCCTATAAATACCTCTCAACCCAACACTGCTCTCAGACGCTTTCTAGAGAGAGAAACTGCTGCTCAGATTTTCCTAGAGAGAGAAACTCGTTTTATGAGACATAACCGTCCGACGCAGAAAAAGAAACCCAAAAAGAAACAACCGGCGTTTGGATTTGTAGATTGGGCGAGCATCGATCATCGTGCTGAGGAATACCGACGCAGAGGGTTAATTTGGAGTCCTAATACCAAGCCATTCACGCCCATACCGCAGCCTCACGATCCCGTTATTCCCTATCCGATCCCTACTGAGGCCTTTGTCTTCCCCGAATCATCTGGAGGTCAGACGTCGGAGCCCATCGCCGTATCCTCTAATAGCAGTTCTCCGCACTCTCCTGTTGCCCAAACGAATCGTCCGACGCCTTTGTCGGTTAACTCATACGTTAACGCGCCCCCGTTCCGCTCCTTACGCCGCGGCCGTTGTCAGTTTCTTCCCATGGGTGAAACCAGCCCCCCGCCTTCTCCGACGAGAGGTAATTTCCTTGGGATGGTTCAGCTTACTCCTTCCATACGGGGATACCGAACTGGTACTAACACAGTTGTGACTTTTTTAGGTCTCAATCAGCGGCGTGCCCGTCGGGAACAAAGCGAGACCCTCCCGACTCAAGCCAATAGCTGTTCCAACCCTGCCGACCATGTCGTGCGGGAAGCCGACCCTGGAGCGGCCGTTGCCCTTAGCTCAGATAACCTCCCGGCAGCCACTGTCGAGGACTCGGATGCAGACGCCCTTCCTGCCAGTGCTCTGCCTGTTGTGGATGGTACTGCTGCTGGAACCTCCGCTGCCCCTCCTTTCGAGCCCCTTCCCGAAGAGATAGAGGCTATTGTTACCATGACCTATCACCGCTGGCTGCCCGCGGACTATGTCGTTTCTTTGTTCGAGGGCAAGTATTTATACTTCACAGCTGCGGAGCAGCCAGAGTTGCTGATCCGGTGGGGCATCCCTGAATGCGTCAATGTCAGGTTTCCGGTTCCCGGGGAGACCCCTGTACACGTTCGGTCACGAGAGATCGTGATTTTTACCGAACTGTTCAATTGGGGCCTTAGATTCCCCTTGGATCCCGAGATAGTTCTGTACTTCAGGACTGTGCAGATCTGCCCCTCTCAGCTGATGCCTAACGCCCGGTATATGCTGATGTCCTGCATAATGGCGTCGCGTCTTTCCGGTCGGATGATGTCCATGGAGCAGTACGTTGCTATGTCCGGGCTGTCCAAATCCCTGAAGTCCGCTTTCTTCTATTCTTCCCTTGCCAACACTTGGAAAATAGTGAATGATTTTATCGAAGGCGACAAGGGTTGGATGCACCACTTCGTCTTCATAAGCGGTTGCTGGGAAAATGGCCGACCTTATAGTCGGGAGAATCCGAGGACGCTGCTTCGGACATGGGTTCCTGATGGTACGTAACCATCGTTTTTTTTTAAAGGTTACCGAGCCTCTTTGCAGTGTCGAAGGAATTCATCCAGGGGCTGAAAAAGGACCATTTTAAGGCGGGCAAGGCCACCTTCCAAGTGCTAAAGGACTATGCTAAAACCCACTGGGGTCGGGCTATGCATTGGTGCTTTAAGAACACAAATCTGATAATGAGCAACCTCTGGCGTTGCTCATCAGATGTGCTATCGATTGAGCAGCTGCGCCAGCCCCGCAGTACAGAAGACTTGATTGTCAAAACCACAGCTCCCGACGCGCATCTGTTTCTACCAAAGCGCAACAAGGCGCTTAGTAAGCGCCCAAAATCCGACGATGAGGTCGAACAAGTTGTTGCCGGTGCTGAGAAGGTTGATGCTGGAGGGCCCCAGGATGAAGCTGCTGCTGAAGGTGTGGAGGCGCCACCGACCCAGGAGCTGGCCCTGAAGCGGAAAGGAAAAACCGGCGCGGGTGGAAACCATGGTAAAAAACCCAAGCGGTCCAAGAAGGAAGGTGGCTCAGTTTCTGCTGTCGAAAGCGCTACTGTTACGGAGCATTTCGGTCAGTACGAGAGGGTTAGCGGCTCAGAGGCAGCCCCTGTGGTGGTAATTCCCGATGATGCTAGCGCATTGAAAACCTCGGATCCTGCAGCGGCGTCATCGAGTGGCATCAAGTACCCGGTGCTAACAATGCTTGGAAGCCCCCACACTTTTCAGCTGCAGGGAACCGACGGACTGGCCTTATCCCTGTACAACTTCCTTATACCAACTGCTATGAAGGAGCGTCGGTCAATTGAGCTGGGCCAAAAGCTAGAGGGTGGAGAGGCGAAAATCGTCGTCCTGGAAGAAGAAGTGCAGAAGGCCAAAGCGGCTCAGGCACTGGCGGAGGGGCGGGATGCAGAGGCTGCTCGGGTCGTGGAAGAGACGAAGAAGGTCGGGGAAGATCGCGCCGCTGCCTTGACTCGTGAGATCCAAGAGCTGAAGGCTTCGAACACTGCCTTTGCTGACAAGGCTAAGCAGTGGGTGGAAAAGGAGACAGCTGATGCTAAGGCCTCGTATGTGCTATCATTTCACGATCGCTTTCCAGACCTTCACCTCAGGGCGATGTGGCTCGACGTGCCGGAGGAGGACCGCCCTTCTGACGTTGTCTGTGAAGACGAGTCGGATGAGACCGAGTCCGTCGAGGAAGACGAGTGATCCGGATGTCCTATTTTTGTTGTTTTTAAGTACCTGACTTTGTTCTGTTGTTTGGGGGCCGCGGGGTCCCCTAGTAATTTTCCCTGACTTTGTTTAGTTGCATCTGTTTTTTGGGGGCTGCGGGGTCCCCTGTTAATTTTCCCTACGAACAATCGTATTATTTTACGTTGATATGTGATCGTGTATTACTTGCCATAGTATTTTAGTAGATGTTTTAACTTGACAACTAAACAACCCATAATATTGAAAATTCCTGATGAGATCGGGAACCGTAAAATGTAGATTAGTTCGGAAACTAAAAAAGCTAAAATAGGTTATGTAGATCAATATAATATTGAAAATTCCTGATGGATCGGGAATCGTAAAATGTGGATTAGTTTGGAAACTAAAAAACCAAAGTAGGTTGTGTAGATCAATATAATATTTAAAAAATCCTGATGGATCGAGAATCGTAAAATGTGGATTAGTTCGGAAACTAAAAACCAAAATAGGTTCTCTAGATCAATATAATATTGAAAATTCCTGATGGATCGGGAATCGTAAAATGTGGATTAGTTCGGAAACTAAAAAACCAAAATAGGTTCTGTAGATCAATATAATATTGAAAATTCCTGATCGACCAGGAATCGTAAAATGTGGATTAGTTCGGAAACTAAAAAACCAAAATAGGTTCGGTAGCGCAATTCGGGTCTGCAGGGCCAAAACGCCGACCAGCTCGTCAGCTGATCGAGTTTGCAGCACTTCAAAAATTGGAAGCCAAAATCAAATTTTGATTAATTCAATCAAGGGGGTCGGGTGTTTATGATGCCTCATTAAAACCTTCTCGCGCTACCGAGGTAGGAAAGAGTGAATCCCCGACCAATAAGTTCTTATAAACCAGGTCTAACGAATTACAGATAACTATTCTAAATACAATTTTATATGCTCGATGTTCCATTGGAGTCTCAAAGGCTGCCCGAGTTTGTTCTGCAAGCGATACGTCCCGCTCTTGATTTTTTCTATGATTTCGTATGGCCCTTCCCAATTCGGGGCGAGCTTGCCGAGGCTTTTATCTTTGGTGTGCAGAAAAACGCGCCTCAAAACCTTGTCACCGACTTTAAACTCCCGACGGCGTACTTTAGATGCGTATCGACTCCTCATTAGGGTCTGATAATGCAAAGAGTTCAACTGAGCGCGACTGCGCTTTTCTTCTATAAGATCGAGAGCGAATCGTCTGTTGTCGTCGTTTGTATTTTCCTCATAGGTACCGTCTCTGAAAGATGGAAAAATAGACTCTGCTGTTGTAACCGCGTCCATACTATACACCAGAGCATAAGGTGATTCCTGGGTTGCCGTCCGGGAGGTGGTTCGGTAGGCCCACAACACTTCTTGTAGGTAGTCCGGCTACTTGCCAGCCTTTCCTTCAAAGTTCTTTCTGAGACCGTCCAAAATGGTTCGGTTGGTGACCTCGACCTGCCCGTATGCTTGAGGATGGAATGGAGCGGAAAAACATTGTCTCATCCTGTGAGTTGTGCAAAAAACTTTGATTTCTCCGCTGTCGAACTGCGGTCCGTTATCCATAGTTAGCCTCTGGGGTACCCCGAACCGACAACATATGTTGGACCAGATAAATTTGATTATGTCTTTGGCCTTGTTGGCTGATAGTGGCTCAGCTTCGACCCACTTGGAAAAATAGTCTACTGCCACGACAATTGTCTGTCTCCCTCCCGATGCCATCGGTAGTGGTCCGACAAGGTCGATTCCCCATCGGTCAAAGGGTAGTCCTTCGGATATGGACTCTAGAGGAGCTGCGGGAACGTTTATTGCGTTTGCGAATCTTTAACATGTGTCGCAAGTTTTCACTATTAGTCATGCATCTGCTGTTATCGTAGGCCAATAGAACCCTGCGAGAAAAATCCTTATAATTAAAGCCTTGTAACCGCAATGTGCCGCACCCTCACCGTCATGTTGTTCGGATACAATTATTTATGACTCGTGGACCCCCAGGCATCTGAGCAGAGGGCGGCTGGATGATTTCTTGTATAGCACGTCGCCCAGTAGTGTGTAACCCCGGGCCTTATTGCGAACCTTTCGAGCCGAGGCGCCATCGCTAGGTAGTTTACCTTCGGCTAGGAAGGCGATGATATCACGCCGCCAATCCGAGATTGTTACCGAGGAGACCTGACAAGCGATTTCAGGTCGGTTATCGAGCTCTTGTCATTTGATGATGGATGGATTTTCTTGCTCGGTTACCCAGGGATAGCTGTTCGAGCAGGAAGCTGCCGCCAAGGAATCTGCCACCATGTTTTTGCTCCTCAGGACGTGCTCGTATGTGATTTTGACGAATGAGGCAGCTAGCACTCTGAGCGCTGCTAAGTATTGTACCAGATGCTCTTTCCTAGCTTCCGCAATTCCCGAGGCTTGGTTTATCAAAAGTTGGGAATCACTTACGAGGTGTACTTGCTTTTCCCCACACACTTGCGCTAGCCGCAGCCCGGCCAGGGCAGCCTCGTACTCAGCGTCATTGTTCGAAGTATGGAAACCAAATCGAATGGCCTGGTGCATATTAATGCCAGTTGGGGTAATTATTTGTATCCCCGCTCCGCAGATCGGTAAGGTGAGCTTCATCCGTGCCGCTCTTGACTAACATGTCATCGATGTACACCTCCATATTCCTCCCAATCTGTCCCTCAAACGTTTTATTAACTAGCCTCTGGTATGTTGCCCCAACATTTTTTAGTCCGAACGGTATGACCTTGTAACAATACAATCCTCGCCTGTTATAAACGTGGTGCTTTCCTGATCTGCAGCGTGTAATTTGATCTGATTATAGCCAGCATATGCATCCATGAATGAAAGTAATCTATTCCCCGAAGTCGAATCTACCAATTGGTCAATCCTCGGCATCGGGAAAGGGTCCTTCGGACACGCCCGATTGAGGTAGCTGAAATCCACGCACTTCTCCATTTCCCGTTTTTCTTCTTGACTAGAACGGGATTGGAGGTCCACAACGGGTAACTTGCTTCCTTTATATGCCCGACGCTGATCATTCTCTCGACTTCGCGTACGATGATGTCTGCCTTTTCTGGGGAAAAAGCCCGACACTTTTGGGAGATCGGTTTGACGTTTTTGTTGATAGTTAGTCTGTGAACGACACGGGATTTTGGGACCCCAGTTACATCTCTTGAGCACCATGCGAACAAATCTAGGTTTTCCCGCAGTAGAGACAGTAGCTGTTCCCTGAAGATTGGTGACAAGCACACCCCGATCTGCAAGACTTTCCCTTCGGTAAATAGGTGTTGCTCACATTCCTCTTCGGTAGTCAGATAGTTAGGGGCTTCCCTAGGATCATCAACAGGTAATGACCCCGGGGTGATCCCCTTTGATTGCTATTCCCGAGCTTGAACCATCTCTTGATCTTTTTTAGGTGCCAAAGCTTCTTGGTAACACTCTCGTGCTGCTTTCTGGCTACTTCGGACTATACCCACATTGTTTCCGACCACGTATTTTAAACACTGGTGGATTGTAGAAGATACCGCATGCATTCGCGATATCCACGATCGGCCAAAAATCGCGTTGTGGGAAGCTGGTGCGTCTACTACCACGAATAAAACGGTAACATCTTTCTTGAATGAATCGCGGCCTAATAGGACGATGCCCTCAAACTCTCCTATAACGGCAGCTGCTGACCCCGTAAATCCCACTATGGTACGGTCGGATCGTGCGATGACGGGCGGCGTCCTAAACTTGGCGAAAGTGGATGCGAAGATTATGTTGACTGAACTACCGATATCCACCAAGATGCGTCGGACTTCCTCCCCTGCAATGGCTGCCCCGATCACAATGGCATCCTCATGAGGGCCGGCTATGTCTCTCATGTCGTCGTCGTCGAAGTACAAGATTGGAGACGGGACACTTTTGGACTGGGAGTAAGGTCAAGCCTCTAACTGAGTGGTTAGGTTTACGATGTGCCTTTTCCTAGAAGAGTGCGTGGTTCCTGCCATAGAATCTCCCCCAAAATAGTTAGGGATTCAAAGAATTTACAAAGGCTTCTTACATTACCGACGTTTTCCTCTGCTTCCTCCTCGATAATCCCGATGATGTTGCGGTTTGCTTCGGGGTCAAGGTATTCAATGGAAACATCGAAAGGGTCGGTTACCTCTGAAATGGTCATTGCGGTTTCGGGCTTCGGAATTATCACGACTTCCTTCGAAGTTGTACTCTGCTGTGCTTTCTTAACGTACTCCAGGAGGTTCCCATGTTCTATAAGCATCTGTATTTCTTTCTTCAGGGCAATGCAGTCCTTAGTATCATGCCCCACGTCTTCGTGATAGCGACAATAGCGGTTGTTCCTCTGTTCCCGAGGAGTCGGTATCGGGAAAGTCCTTCAGTACATCCCACTTTTTTTAGTTTTTTCGTAGATCGACGATACACACTATGTGAGGTCTGCGAAGTAAGCGGGTCGGATCCATTTGTTAGACATGGGTCGCGAAGTCGTCTGACTCGTCTGCTTTGGTTTCTGGCTTGTTGGAGCCGAAGGTTTGGTGGATACTGGCTGGGTCGGATGTATTGTGCTGACCGGTTGGGCTGCCCGAGCGTAGCTCGATTGAGTTCCCTGCCTTATTACTACCGATGCTTGGGCACTTTGTTGAATTTGCGCTGCCAGCTCGGACGCTTCGGTCTCTTCGATCAATATTTTCTTTTCTATTTGAGCCAGATTTACGGAGAAAGTGAATGCCTGTTTCTTCGTTACTACTTGCTTCATAAGTCCCGGGAGTAAGCCTAAACGAAACGCGGTTAGAGCCACATTCTCTTCGCAATGGTCCAGGTCGGTCTTAGCGTCAATAAATCGTTGGGTATACTCCCTGAGGCTTTCCCCCAACCTCTGTCTACAATTCATAATAGTGTCCCCGTTGGCTCGAAAACTCTTACTTCCAACGAAATGCTGCCTAAACATCGTCCAGAACATCCCGAAGTTTTTAATGCAGCCTTGGGGTTAACGGTTGTACCACTTGGATGCCCGATCTCGGAAGGTCATAGAGAATGCTCTACACAGGAGTTTATCATCATTGTCGAAACTAAGCATGAAGTTTTTGAAGGCCTCCAGGTGGTTATCCGGGTCCTTCTTCCCGTCGTACTTTTCTAGCTTGGAAATATCAAATCGCTTCGGAAGTTGCCCCGCTAATATATCGTCGGACAATGGTGAGGCTCTCCAATTAACTCCGAACCCGAATGCTCCGCCTCCGAGTCCTTCAGTCTGAACTCCGTAGAGTCCCTCGTCCGCTGGAGTGATAAACTAACTGCTGGTTCGGTAACCTTGGTTCTGGCTGTTCGATGGTTGCCATGGCACTTGAGGCAGCGCTGCTCGCTCTTCACGACTGGCTGCGGGCATTTCTTCCTTCTCAAACGATACCGGAGTTCGTTTCTCGGTGCTGCCCTTTTTGTACTTCGGGGAGCCTGTCCTGGGTCCTCGGAAGCGTCGGAAACGACTTTTATGTGCGCGTTGGACTATTTCCCGTCGTCGGTACTCCCTGCCCGATGAGTCATATGAGGTGTAGTCAGCGGACACGCCATGATGGTCCTCCGGGTTTCGTTGTGTTCTGGCATTTTGCCCTTCCTCAGGATGTGGTTCTCGATAATACCTGACAGGTCGGGCTTCGATGCGAGGTTTAACAGTGGGGTTGCCCTCCTCACGGTCCTCCATGAGTGGTTCTTTGCATTTTCCTTCCCGGACCCTTTTCTCGTCTAGTGCCCGCTCTTTTTCGGCGTTCAGCCTGGCAATGTCCTCTAGGAGCTGTCTTCGAGTCATGATTAGGGTTGAGTGTTTGTCCCGACCCTGATCGTAGCGCCCCCGACCTGGGGCTTCTTCGCCTTCGGATACCGAAATGGCTCGGATTACTTCTCTACCGACCCTCTCTCCCGCAGCCTCGTTATTCATCTTTTAAAGCGTGATTTTCAAAGAAAAAAGATTCCTTTTTGGTATCACGGGTTCCCACAGACGGCGCCAATGATGAGTAAATAAATGACTTATGGAATATTTGGGATCTCGAGTCTGATGTGACTAGAGAGAGAAAGTGTAGAGAGAGAAGGTGCAAAAAGAATAGAATAATATTCAATGTCCCACCTACCAAGAATAACGAATCCCCCTTTTATAGTGTTAGAAGGTGGACCCATTTGTGTTCTTAATGGACTTGCTTTATTACCTCTTTAGTCCCTTATTGTTTATATTGTTTACAAATTACTCTCTAACTTACAATAAATACTCAAATAAATAAATTAGTTTCCTTTTATTAACAATTGGCCCTTTACTCCTATTACTGGCGAATTATTCCCTTATCACTTTCAACCCTCCCCTTTAGATTATCTCACTCCAAAATTTCATGACTGATATAATTTTATGTTACGATTTTAACTTAACTTTGTTGCGTTAGCTCAAATACATTTGCATAATTCTTATTTATGACTATTTTAAAACCAACTCATATTCCATCTATTAAAGTCTATTTTGAATCCAACCTTTTTAGAATCATTTTTTTGTGTGTTCTATGTATACGGACCCAAATTATTTGAAACCGGCTATAAATATCATGTTTTTATCATGAATTTAATAGCGATTTCAAAATACGTTTCAAATATTATCCAAACAAAACACTATTTATTTAACTATTTACTTTCATAAAAACAACTGTGCATATATTGTGGCCTTTTATTTTAGGGTCAGGCTACAAATTAGTCATATTTTGATAAATCTTAAACCGTTGGATCTTACACGCGTTTGATATATCTCTCACCTAATGTTGGACAAATTTTCCCTTTTCAGAAACCCTATGTATGAAAGACTTTGATAAATCTCTCACCATTTTTTTCTTCTATTTCTCTCTCTCTCTCTAGAAACCTCTCAATCACTCAAGATCGACCGAAAATCAAACTCCATTTTTTCAAGAATCTAAACTCAGTAAAACATAAAGGTAAGAAATACAAATCTCCTGCTCTAATTTTCTTTAGATTTCGTTGGGTATAAACTGTTGAAAATTGGGTTTTTAGGTTTCATTTTAAAAATTTAGATTTTTGCATGATTTTAGGTGTTGTTTTGTTAGATTAGTGTTGTATTCTTGTTAGTTTTGTTAGGATCTATGTTTCTGTGTTTGATTTTGTGTGAAATGAGGCTGCTTTGGTGGGTTTCTAATTTTTGAACTCGGTCTTCTTGGTCGCACGATCGTGCAACCAAGAAGACGTTTAGTCGCATGCGACAGAAAACTTAAGCTGTCTCATGCGATAGCTTAGACTTAGACTTAGATTTTTTTTTTGTTTTGTTTCACTAAAACATATTACTTTTTGTTGTTTTTACAGGCTGGGGCGGACAAAGAGCACAGTAAAAAATAATTTTAAGAAGAGCCAACGGAGGGCACACGACGCGCGTTTGGCGCGTGAGGCAACAGAAGCTAGAGTTTCCCCCGAGCATGTAGAGGCAGGTCCCACTGAGGGACAAACTCTTGGTATTCAGACGAAACAACGTCTCCGTTGTCATCATAGTGACGATGGCATTCCTATGGCTGCTGATAGCACATGGGCAGGTTCATCTTTGCAAGAACTTGAACTTTCGTACGTCGTGGACGCTGCAGATGCACCAGACTTATCGGAAGATATTAAGGGACCGAAGTGGCGGGAGGCACCTGAGGGATCATATGCACGTGATGAGGGCGATGCAACCCACGCACCCTAGGCCGAGGATTATGACTTCTTGTCGGTGATGTCACACGTCCCGGCTCTTTATCTCAATTACGCCCAGCACGAGGCGTTCAGTGTCTATCACGGAGATGTAAGTATTAATTCTCTAACTATAATATATGTTCATATTGATTGTTTTATCACTTTCTTATGTTTTTTATACATATTGCAGGATAGGGTCTCCCTACGATGCTTTGCCATGTACGATAGTCTCCCCAGATGGGACTTCAAAAAGCAGAGCAGGGTACGGGCAAGGGTGATGACGACTATTTTTTTTCCTCTCGTCGAGGCACTCTTCCGCTGGCATACCAACCTCCACTTGGTCGAGGTATTCCTCGAGCGATGGCATAGGATACTTCTTCATTTCATTTCTTGTTTGGGGAGATGACAGTGACTTTGGACGATGTCCACGTCATCACTTGATTACCGGTCAAAGGTATGCATTTTGATGTATTATTATTCGACTCCGAGGTTGAGCGGAGCAGGATTTATGCTAGCATGCTAGGTGTACGACAAACAGATTTGAATAAAAATCTTACAAATGTTAATAGTGTGAATCTTGGGTGGCTGCGTACTACATTCACGGGTGATAGGTATAGTGATCGTAGGATCACAGATGAGAGAGTAGATCATGCCACCCGTGCCTACATATTGTTCTTGTTAGGTACCACCATCTGTGCCAACAAAACTGGAAACAACATTTCCTTAGATTACCTCCAGTTTGTGAACCAATACTAGGGTATGCATAGGTTCAACTGGGGTCAGTTGGTCTTAGCACAATTATACCACTCCCTTACTCAGAGATCTCTGCATGGTACGAAAGGCATTTGCGGGTTCATAGGAATGCTCAAATCGTGAATATTTTCCCACTTCGTTCAGTTCCGGGCTCCGTTGTTTAGCGACTATCAGCTATCTATGCCCCATATGTGTAGAAATGCGCCGCAGAAGATCGGCATTTCGCACGAAGTGCGCATGGAGTTGAGACATGCACTCTCAACGTGCACGGATTCAGATGTAAGTAATATTTTTTTCATTTTAATGTTATGTATTTTTACTAATATAAATGGCTAACTTGTTCATTTATTTGTTTACATGTTATTTTTCGTTCCCTTCACGTACTTACGGGACCATCATACGTTCGAGAGCGTTACTTGGGTTGAGTTGATGCTTAGGGAGTTCGATATCATTGTGCCGTATTACCCTGATCTTGTCACTCGATAGATGGGATTCGTGCAGCTGATTCCAAAAGATATATGCCCTCCTGCATCGAAAAAAACAGGGAAGAAGACGGCTAGCAGATACGTTTGGAACGCACACATGTGGAGGTATTGGGAGTACCATCGTTACGCTCCTGATGGACCGTCGTACTATGGTAGTGGAGAGAGTGCCGACACAATGTACTACTTTTGGGTGAAGAAAAGGTTATGGTATATCGTTAGTAGCTCTGGTCCAAGTGGAGGTCCTCGGTTGGAGCCACAGGGTGCTGCTGACTACGCAAGATACGATCAGATTGCTCGGTATGCTCCATCTATACCGACGATGGAGTACGACGATCTGGTACGGACCGCCCTTCACATGTGCAGGATTGCTGAGCGGTACAGGCGTCATTGATTATTACTCGCAGCAGACTTTTGTTTATTAGCTCGGTGTTTGATATGTTAGACTTTTCAGCATTAGCATTATATTTTGTAACCGGATAAGTTTATGACTGCTTTTATTTATTGTATTTCTTTTCTTTTTTTTACACCTCATTCGGAATTTTATTTGAACAAGCTAGCTAATAAAAGTATGTTATAGTATAAAATTGTTTGAAATATTAGGTGTTAAATGAAACACAAACGTAAACATAACTGAAACACAATCTCATACATAAACTGAAACACAATCTCAAACACAAATTGAAACACACACTCGAACACAAACTGAAACTCACACCCAAACTTAAACTGAAACACACACTCAATAACAAACTGAAACTCAAACTCAAACATAAATTGAAACTCACACTCAAACATAAACCGAAACTCACACTCAAACAGATACTCAAATCATAGTTTTTCTATCAGGCCAATTCTATTTCATTAACTTTCTCTCTTCTTTTGCATCTTGGTATGCACGCATTTCCTCTACCAGAATGTCAATGATGTCAGAATAGACCTGGTCTAGCTGCTCCTCTATTATAGAATCCATGATCTGATAGTTGAACCGGTTACACGCAACACGACGTTCCAATTTGGTAAGGCCGGAAATTGGATGTAGACGGAATGTGACTATGACTGACCACCTAGCTCTCACCTCATCAACATGCCTTGAAAATCTAAGCGGCTGGACACCATCCCTTCTGTATAGGAAGTACATCTGGCATGCAATGGCTCCTAGTATGTTTTACACCCCTCTATCATGTTCGTGTTACCAACTTCAATTGATGCTTTCATCAGATATTGATCTTCCAACTCAGTCCATGGACATATTTTTGCTTAATTTATCAACTAGTTTACCCTTTAATATGGATACAACATCTATTTATAGACAATTTCGTTTTCTGGTAAAGTAATCCAGTTAGACAAATGAAAACGTAACACATGTAAAGTGAATAGGACGATGTAGATAGATAGGGACAGACAATTATTAAAAACTCCCGCCAATTCTCATTAACAAAACAACTCCCGTCAGATTAAAAACTCCCGCTCATTCTCAAAAATCAAAAACTCCCGCTCATTCTCAAAAATTTAAAACTCCCGCTCATTCTCAAAAATCGAAAGCTCCCGTTCATTCTCAAAAATCAAAAACTCCCTCCAAACTTGACTCCACCGTATTAAAAAATCCCGCCCTAAAAACCCCTATAAAAACGGACTAAAAACAGCATCAACATGAGGACCATCAAACATTCTGAAACAGTCATAAAAAATAAACAATTTAACAAATGGAGTTTACGCCTTATTAAGACCACCATTTGCTTGAAGCGGTGAAGCTTTCCCGACAAGAAATTGGGGAAGATTCTAGTGATGCATTTTTTGAGAGAGTTTTGTGTAAGATGTACTACAAATACGGCCGTTTAGTAACTGGAGGTCTACTTGTGCGCAACCGTGAACAAATCAAGCAGAGGTACTTTTTTTGCAAATCGATGGATCATTTGTTGTTTTTTCCATATAAAATTAAGCAAGAAGCGGCCTCCGTTTAGAACATGACGGTGGTAGACTACATCACTAGGGATATGGTAGCATATCTTCAAGATAGAATTACGCAAATGGAGGAACGGATTGATTCTGACGACAACTTGAGATACGACTTTGACGATTGAGCATTTTGGTTGTTTGCATGTTGTAGTTTAATTGTTTTCTTGTGTTTGTTTAAGTTAAGGTGTTAACTTTTTGTTTTCATCTTTTATGGTATTTCCTTCAAGCGTCTTATTTGGTGTAGTGATGAACTTGAACTCCAAAATGAAAATTTCCCTTTTTTAATGTTCTTTTACTCCAATAATTGTTTAAACTACGTTATTTAACCAATAATTGGTCTCTGGTTGTTAAAACATAGCCAATTATTTGGTCTTGCGTCACATGCGACCATTGCCAAATGGTTTCGCATTTAGGTCGCGCGATGCAAGCCCTCTAGTTGAAAAACCAGGGCAAATTTGTTGGTCTTGCGTCACAAGCGACAATTTCCAAATGGTGTCGCATTTAGGTCGTGCGACGCAAGCCCTCTGGTTGAAAAACCAGGGCAAGTTTGTTGGTCTTGCGTCACATGCGACAATTTCCAAATGGCGTCGCATTTAGGCCGTGCGACGCAACCCCTCTGGTTGAAAAAACAAGGCCAATGATTTGTTCTTGCATTGTATGCGACCATTTCCAAATGGCGTCGCATTTAGGTCGTGTGACGCAAGCCGTCTGGTTAAAAACCTAGGGCTAATTATTTGTTCTCGCGTCGCATGCGACCATTTCGATATGGCGTCGCATTTTGGTCGTGCGACGTATGCCCTCTAGTTGAAAAAACAGGGCCAATTATTTGGCCATGCGTCGCATGCGACCAGTGCCAAAGAGCATCGCGTGCGACGTGTGTAATATTTTATCATGCCCACGCTTTTAAATAATAAAAAATGCTCGCAAAAGTTAGTAATGGAACAAAAAACCAACATCATACAAAATTACATCAACTATATTACAAAATTACATCAAATGTTAGACAAAATGACTTAAAATGTTGTACAAAATCATTTCAAATGTCATCTCTTGTCAAATCCGTTACATGTGGTTTTTCGTTCAAGTTGATTTTTCTAGCTTGCATTATTTGTGTAAATTTATTGAACCGACAGTAGTACAAATGCGCCCATTGATATGCTTCTTTGATTGCGTAAGCACCCCAGCAAGGGTATAATGGAGGTCATGGTCCATCGGGTGGAGTAGTAATATGCAAGAAAAAAGAAGAAATGAATGAATTTTGTAATGGTAGCGTAAGAAATTGGGCTAAAAATGACATATACTTACATTAACAAAGTGACATCCATGTACGAAAGCTATCCCAACTTCTATGATCGTTGAATTGTTGACAGGTGGCCTTCCATGGATTGGTAGATACATTAACGACGCTACTTGCGATACATGGTATACCATGCATTGATACCTTGTTGCAATGACTAGTCCAATGTACAAAAATGTCATCTAATAGTGGCTACTAGGGTTGGGCTTGAACTAATATAAACTATGTACCAAATCGTCAAACACCTTCGACGAACCATATACATCCAACCAAGATGCACGGTTGTCCCGTAACTCTTTCAATAACTCACGTCTAACATCCTCCCATCTATCTTTGTTATTGTATATTGATACGCTACAGAACGATATCCGCATTTTCCGTCCGGAAGAACGTCAACTAACTTTAAAATGTAAGTGGTAGAAATGTCGGGATGCAATCCGGATATAATGTTAACTTCCCATCCTTAACAATTTTCTTAGGCCTTCCAACTTTCTTTTTTGCTAATGGAGGTTTGGGTGGTACGACGGGAACCACGTTGGATGCGGTTGTGCTCTCTAACGTGTTAACGGGTGTACTACCTATCGAGTTAGCCGGAGTACTAGCACTAGCGGTTTGTTCAATGCGATATTCCCACGCACTAGGGTTCCATTTAGTCGATTTATCAACGCCTCCATTTGGCCTACCCTTAGCTCTAACCGCTTCTTTAGGATCTTGAATATGACTTGTCTCGGGCCTCAAAATTTGCATTATCCTATTGATAATGTGGTTTTTTTGGTCGGGGTGGAAACTACGAATGGGGTTGTCAATTATGGAAAGTTTTTTTTGCAATTATTCTTCACGAGAACTAGGATCTCTGTGAACAATATCTAATATTTTCCAAAAGACATCCACATCTTCTAAAGGGATGCACCTACCATCTTTAGCTATAGACGCAACTTCACATGCACAAGGTAACCTATGTGTTTTCCTAAGGAAACATCCTCCATATGCTACCCGATCTACTCCTATATTTCTAGCACATACAATAGCAAGCATCAATATCTTTAGACCCGCATGTGACACATGACCTTTAAGATTTTGGGTCAAAACACCATCAAAACCGGGAATAATTCTAAACTTACTTCGCTCGAATGATCCGACGATCCCTGCATGCTGCTTCGTTAATAAGTTGTGAATTTTTTCCCAAAATAGCTCAAAGTTGCATTGATTCGTCCCAAGGTATTTTTTAGGGATGAGTGAGCACCCTCCGCCCTACATAACAAAATTATGAACATATTTGAAAAGAGATATAATAGCTAAACAAAAAATTGGATAAAAGGACAAACATATTCGTAGTTGTTTGGCCATAATATTTAATCTTGTTGGTTCGGTACGCAAAAAACTTGTCCATAACGTACGCAAAATACTTCGGTTGAGAGGCAAACATCTCCTTCAATGTATCTATATTGTTTTGGTAACTCTCAACCGTGTTCGCCCCCGCAACGTAGCCGTAAAACTTAAAAAATTGTTTCACAACCGCATCATCGTGCAATATATTTCGGAACGTCCCAAGAATGTTCTTACCAATGTGTCACGTGCATAAAAAGTGGTGTGTGCCCGGAAAAATATCTTCGATTTCTCGCATGAGAGCTAGCTCTCGATCGGTAACAATAACGCTCGGAAATGCGCACACGCTATCCATCATCAAACCATAGAGAGTTTACAATCTTCTCTCCGCTCAAAAACACGTACACAACGGTACATGTAATGGAAGTCAACGGTAAACCAACAATCTCTAATAAAGGCATCTTATACCTGGTCGTCTTGTACTTACAATCCATGAATATCACATTAGGGAATGTACGTAATAAGTCTATGCTAGTAGGAAGTGCACAAAAAAATGAGTGATCACCTTTGAATCATCTTTCAAACGCTCCCACGTAGAGTATCCATTCTCCTTCAGTTTTGTCAACAAATATTGCATTTGCGTTTGTCTCTCGT
Organism: Limnanthes douglasii subsp. nivea; assembly: GCA_036936605.1. NCBI lineage: Eukaryota > Viridiplantae > Streptophyta > Magnoliopsida > Brassicales > Limnanthaceae > Limnanthes > Limnanthes douglasii. The sequence goes on from JAUPFV010000005.1 coordinate 98,466,264, forward strand.
ACTCAACATCTCGATGTTTTTTGCGGCAATTGTAGATTGCACGCATATTCGAAATGTTCTCGGGATATTGGTACTTCAAACCATTATATATCTCCCTAGGACGCGAACCGAGGTGAGACAAACTACGAACTAGTTCCTCTTCATCACGTTTTAGCCTACAAGCGCGGGAATGACCGTCTAGGCGAACATAGGGTTCCTGATTATGCGTACCGTTTATCACCTTCAAACGTCATTTCATGGCTAGTACGTCGATCAGATGACCTTTTAGCGCAAACGGATAATTACATTTCTTCGTTGATGTCTTCCGCTTTCTTAACGTTTTTGGCTTCGCTTTTGATACGAATACATCGTGCCGCTCGCAAACGTACTCTAAACTATGAGTCCTTCCCCATTTCCCGCTATCGTAGAGTTTTGTAATCGTGACAAATTTAATCTTCTTCGATTCAATGTCCACAAAAGCATCCAATTCGTCTTTAGTAAATAACCTATTCGTTTTGAATATTTTACTGTAGTCGGCATCCATAAATGGAGGCTGGACAGGTTTCTCCTACAAAATGTAACATTAGAATCTATAAGTTTCTCTATCAGTGCAGTCGCACGAGACATGTATCTATAGTTGTCGCATGCGACGCCTAAGGCAATATTGTCGCATGCGACGTCTAAGCAATGTTGTCGCAAGTTCGTGCGATGACGAAGCTGTTCGTCGCACGATGTTCATGCGACGAGGCCAAAAATAAAAAACCGGGTTTTAGCTTATTACCTTCATGCGGTAAGCTTCCTCCTCGTCTAGTAAGTCTTCGAGAGAGACGCCCATTTCATCATTGTCTATGGATACTTTGATTTTAGGTTGTTTCTGGTGGATTTTATGGGTTTGGGTAAAAAAAGGTAACTTTTTGGGTTTAATGGGTTTATGGTAGTAAATATTGATGGAAAGCTTGTGGATTTAAGGTAACAACTAATAGATTTCATAGTTTGGGTTGATTTTGAGAGTAAATGGCATGAATGTAGTAATCTAGAGGGAGAAATGATAATTTGAGAATTTCAACTTTGAATTTGAAAAAGAAGGGGTAGAGTGAGAGATCTATTAAAATGTGTCTTATTTCTAGTCTCATCTTTTATTTTATGATTAAATATATTTTTTTTAAAAGTACATTTAAAACTTTATCTTTTAAAGTATTTTATAATGAGTTTTTCAAATGGTACTGCGACTAAATTAATACAATAATTTCATTATATTACAAAAGGTAAAGTAAGGAATCAAAGGATTCTTCTTTGGGGAATATCGATGCCAAAAAACGAATAAAGTAATCAAATCGGTGTTGGCACAAAAGGTTGCCTTTTCCTCTCAAAATAAGTGTAGAAATGGAAAATTTAGTCGGATTTCTAGTGTGTATAGTATTATTATACTTTTACATTTTCAAGGACATTAAAATTTGTGTAGTGGATATGGATTATTTAAGATAAAATCTTAGGACTGCGTTAGATGAATAAATAATATTTTGGTTACTTATTTTAGAAAAATAAAATTTAATGACCGTTTTAGATGAGTAAATTTTAAATTGTAACTAAATTTCAGTTATTTATGTTGTAAAGGGGACTGGTTAATTATTTTTTAGAATTTTATTATCAATAAAAAAATAAAAAATAAAAATTGGTTATAAATTTTAATTATCCATCCAACATTTGTTCGGATAAAAAAGAATTATCGAGTATTTACTATATCTAATTATGGAATATAGAATTTCAATTAGCCTCAGATTGATCAAATACACCACAAACCTAAATGCTATCCTAATTTGTTCAACTACATAAAAAAAAATCACATGCGAATTGCAGCTCAACATGGATAGCACACAAAAACGTTTTTCATTTTGTCATCACAGTCAAGTGAATGCACTGGATCACTTACGAGCGCGATCTTTTATTTGACCATGACGATCAAGTGTATCATAATGTGAGGTTGCGCGCTAACACGTGATTTCTAACTTTTCTGATGTAAAATATACCGAAAACAAGGGTTGCGCACAAACTTGACGACCACTTAACGGTCATGGCCAAGTGCATCTAAATATGGAATCGCGCGCCAACACACGATCCCTTAACTTAGCCAAATTTCTTAGATTGAACGAGAAACGAGGTAGTGCACAAATATGAATGACCAAGTGATTCAAATGAGATCGCGCACAAACGCGACCTTCTATTGGTCTTTTTGACCATCATAACCAAATTTACCCTAACGAAGAATTACACGTTAGCCTGCGATCCCCAACTTAGTTTGTTTCCAAGTTTGTCGAGAAAATGGGTCGACCACCACGAGCACGACCCATTGTTTGGCCATCGCAATCAAATGACCCATTACTCGGTCATTATGGCTAACTATATTTATTGTTTAAAGGTAAGATTGTGTGACTATGTAACAAACTCAACTTATTGTTTAAAGATAATTTAATAGCTCTGTTAAAGAAAAATAAAGAACGTATTATTCTCGAAGACTCAAAAAGTTACCATAGTCGATCCAAATATCATATGTCATTCATTAGCTATTGGCAGTAAAGTCCGACATGTACGACAAAAATGACAGACTTTTTCACTGTAAAAATTAGAAGTATTTTTTAAAAAAGCTGACAAACTAGTCAAATTTGGGCACATCCGGCAGGCAAAATACCCAACGTGGATAACGAATCATGTTCTAGTAAAATATAAGAACGAACAGTGACTATGTGTATGGACTTCACCTCAACCGGGCGTGTCCCAAAGATGTGTTCCCCTCCCAAGAATTGACCAATTGGTCGATGTCAGCATTAGGCATAGAACTATTATAATCCATTTATTCTTATTCCGGATACATCCAAATATTGATGAACCCAACGTACGAGGAGCGTATTACATTTCAAACAAAGCGCGGTTTTTATTGTTACAAATTCATGTCGTTTGGGTTAAAAAATGCGGGTTCTACATACCAAAGGCTACTTAACAAGATATTCAAACATCAACTCGGTCAAAACATCAAGGCTTACTTCGGTGACATGATTGTCAATAGCGACTTAGAGGAACAAAAACTTGAAGTGCTTGGGGGAATCTTTGAGACCTTACGCATGTACCATTTAAAATTTAACTCTTTGAACTTCTCTTTTGGTGTGCGCAACAAAAAATTCCTAGGTTTCATTATTAGTAAAAACAAGAATCGAGGGTGACCCATCCCAACTAAAAGAAATATTAACGATGGAACCCCAACAAAACATCAAGGAAGTTCAACCGCTGACAGAAGGCCTCACTGCCCTTTTCTAATTCATCTCTAGAGCATCACGCAATAGCCAACCATTCTTCGAAATATTAAAAAGGAAAACAATATGAGTGGACCGAGGAATGCAACTCAGCATTTCAAGAGTTGTAAGAATACTTGACATCACCAGAGGTATTATCAGCACCAGACCCCTAGAAAATCACCTTACCTTTACTTATCAGTCTTAAATTATGCGGTAAGCAGTGTACTGGTACGGGAGATGAAAAAGGCTCGGAAGCTGGTATATTATTTCAGCAAAGGCCTAGTAGACATCGAGACCAGTTACCTTAACCTAGAAAAACTAGCGCTCAGTCTAGTAGTAGTTGTTGTCAGGAAAATGTGCATGTACTTTTGAATTCATATTATCATACTACATACATCATTCCTGTTATGAAGCTTAATTTGAAAACTGGATATATCAGGACCATTCACTAGGTGGTCAGTCGAGCTTGGCACATATAAAATCATTTACAAGCCCTAGAGAGCAATAAAAGGGCAGTAGTGGCTCACTTCATCAATAAATTCATAGGATGCAGATGACAGGACACCAATATGATTCAAACAGATGAGAACAACCCTCCATGGATTGTTGAGGCTGATAGGGCCTCCAACCCATCTCGGGGGTGCATGAATCATTTTAAGAACAATATCATGAGAGGAAATACGAAAATCAGTTAAGTATGGCTTCAAAGTAACAAACAACATTGTCGAATATGAAGTAGTACTGAGGGTTTGAAATTAGCACACATATGCGGAGTCAAAAGTTACTCGTCTGATCCGACTCAGAGCTAGTCTATGGTCAAGCTAAGGGGGACTTTCGAGGCTCAGTAGGAAAGTACATTGGGTTACCTCAAAGCCTTAATATAATTAGAGATTAAGTTCTATCATGTCAAATATGAGAAGGTACCTCGTTTTGATAATTAAATCGCAAATTCACTCGTCAAAGCTACTACTCAAATAGACAACCCAATGGTCATCATACAAGAGGTGGATGGTGGAGGCAAGTGCATAGGTACTATAGATACATACAATAACAACAAATACTTATTGGATGGATGAATACAGCACGTATCTCCAAAATCAAATTATCCCTACCGATAAATCATAAGCAAGGTCCATATAGGTATGTGCAGCTAATACATACTCTTAGATAGTATGTTATATAGGAAACGTGTAACTGGTTCATTACTATGATACATCAACAAAGAGGAGTCAAGACTGACTGAGCATAACCGATATACATGAGGGAGAGGCTAGTGCTGTAAGGGAAATATGTTAATTTCCTGTCAAATCAGATCAAAAGAAAAAAGGGAAAGCACAAAAACAAAAGTGAAATCAAGCACACAATTGTTAACGGAGTTCAGAAAATTATGCCTACGTCTCCGGATCTGCTGCACGTCAATTTTATTAGAAGAACACAGTGACTCTGCCGTTTTTGGTGAATACACAAAAACCCTAACACTAGGTTTTGTATACACTGTAACACTTCAAAGGGAAAAAATATTACAGTCCTTAATGTGTAATTTATGACCCACTAAAATTACACTGTCTTTTTAATTCACTCTGGTTCCCTTTAATGTGTTTAGCACTTGCCTCATCTTCATTATCTTTTCATCTAACATCTCTTCTATCCAATAATAACATGTTGAATAAGTCTGGATTATTATGTCAAAATAACAATCTCCCACTTGAAGACTAGTTTCAACCTGTCTTCACACCTTGATCTATGCAACAGATCTTTATGGTCTTATTACTCTTGCAGACCAACTGAAGCTGAACACAACTTCAGCTTTTCAATGGCTACTGTCTTTGTCAATATTTCAGATGGATTCTTGCTTCCTTGAATCTTTTTCAGTATTAGCACCCCATCTTCCAATAAAGATCTAATGAAATGATAGCGAAGACTGATGTGCTTGGTTCTTGAATGAAATGTTGAATTCTTCGCAAATTGAATTGCACTTTGGCTATCACTATGCAGAACGTTATTCTTCTGTTTGAATCCCAACTCGGTTAACAAACCTTGAAGCCATATCATCTCTTTACTGGCTTCGGTCACTGCTACATACTCAGCCTCTGTAGTTCATAGAGTGACAATTTTCTGTAACTTTGACATCCAACTAACAGTTGTAGTTCCAACGGTATATATATAACCGGTAGTGCTTTTCCGGTGATCAACTTCACCTCCAAAATCTGCATCTACGTAGCCTTGTACCTTTATCTCACCCTTACCAAAGTACAAACACTTCTCTGTGGTACCTAGTAGGTACCTCAAAATCTATTTGACAGTTTCCAATGAATTTTCCATGGGTTTGACATAAACCTACTCACAACTCCCACTGTATGACTAATGTCTGGTCTCGTACAGACCATTGCATACATCAAACTTCCAATAGCTGAGGTGTAAGGAACCTTAGCCATAAAGTCTTTTTCTTCATCCGTCTTAGGGGATTGATCCTTGGATAAATGAAAGTGACATGCCAATGGTGTACTAAATATCTTTGCATCACACATGTTAAATCTCTTCAAAACGCGATCGATGTACTCTGACTGAGATAACTGCAAAACATTTCTATGCTTATCTCTTATGATTTGCATTCCAAGAATCTTCTTCCCCGCACCCAAGTCCTTCATGTCAAATTCTTTTGACGATTGTAGCTTCAATATTCTAATATCATCCATATCTAAACTTGCTACTAACATATCATCAACATAGAGTAGTAAAATGATATAAGTGGGCTTAGATATTTTAAAATAGCAACAATGGTCCACATTACACTTCTGAAAACTCTTATTGTGCATAAAACCGTCAAATTTCTTGTACCACTGTCTTGGAGCTTGTTTTAAACCATAAAAACTTTTCTTAAGTCTGCATACCATGTTTTCTTTCCCTTCTTTTAAGAAACCTTCCGGTTGATACATGTATATCTCCTCATCCAAATCCCCGTGAAGAAATGCAGTCTTCACATCTAATTGTTCAAAATAAAGGTCTTCAATGGCAACAATACTCAACACTGACCTAACAGTATTGATCTTCACAACTGGAGCAAAACTATCGGTGTAATCTGATGAGTCCGGATATTTGTCACCACACTTTATGGGAACCGGACAGGGTCAATTCGGACAATGTCCATTTTATCGGACAAGGGCAGATCGGACAACTATCATCCACTGAACTATCCGAACAGAACTAAAGTACTTAAAACATAATCAGTTTTTAACTAAGCTGCCTATTTACTTACTTAGAACTAATGGGTCTTTAAACTCGACTCGAATCCATTAAACACGACCCGAAAGCCCATATGGCCCAAATATAAGGGTATAAATACCCAACCGCCAACATTAAATGAGGGTAATGAAAATTAAATACAACCAAGCAGCTCAATTCTCCCTTTACATTCTACCTAAGTATTAAATACTCTCATAATTCTACAAAACTCTAGACAAAAATTACAAACTTACCCTCAAACAGAAATAAACCACACCAAATTGGCGACCACAGTGGGAGCAACGACGGTGCCTGAATCTAGCATTCAAAACCATCAGAAAAACCAGTCCGAATAAATCCGAACGCACCAGAATTACCACCAGATTTGCTTGAAGTTGTGGGAGAAAATGATGAATATACCATCGAGGAGCGTGATAGATTAAAAGGGCGAGATAGAAGCTCTGATGGCAGAGAGGGCAGAGAGGGAAAATATGGGCATAAAAGAGAAGTCACAGGCATCAGTTTCTCATCATACTGACAACCCTAGAGAGCATGAGCCTTCGAAGACCCATGTGAGTACGAAGAAGACTCATGCTAGCTCCAAAAAGTCTCACCGGTCCAAGCCGGTGGAGAGCTCTGATTCAGACTCAAAATCTTCCAGTAGCTCCTCGGGCGAAGATGGAGTTGAAGAATCCTTGTCCTCTAGTAGTGATGAGGGCCGATCTAAAAAGAAAAATACGTTGGTTAAGAAGTATTCAAGAAAAAGGGATAGGCATGGAAAGGTAAAGAGGTATATAGGCAAAGGGTTATCTCATAGCCGGAGACACATAGACCGGATGCTGGTGGATCCTTTTGCCTTCCATGATGAACCAGGTATCTTTGCAACTCCTAACGAGGATATCGTTTTCAGTCGTGGCCGGAATTGGAGACAATCTCCATTGTCATCCAAGATTCTGTCCAGAAACCTCCCTAAGAGGTTTGATAGTACAAAAATGGAGAAATACGATGGCAGTAAAGATCCGGACAATCACTTGGAACAATTCAAAAATTTCATGATGAATTTTGATGATGACGACAAGTTACTTTGTAGAGCATTCTCCCAATCCTTTACAGGGAGTGCCCTGAAGTGGTATAACAGCCTACCACAGGGGTGCATCAGAAATTTCGATACCTTTTGGGTGGCCTTCCGGAGGCAGTTTGTTGGAAGTAAGGAGGTGAAGGGCAATGGAGACACCATCATCCATTGTGCCCAGGAACCGAACGAATCTTTAAAAGAATACATTGTGCCTAAGAACCGAACGAATCACTGAAAGAATACATAAGTCGTTTTGTAAACACCAAAAATGGGTTGGCTGATTGCTTTGAGAAAGTAGAAATAGCATCTTTGAGGCAGGGCTTAAACCCTGGAAATTTGGCTGATTCAGTGACCATAAAAAAGGTCATGACAAGGGGAGGTCTACTGAATCAGGTTGGAAAGCAAATTAACGTCGATGAAACAAAGAAAACCAGGGTGCACAGGAAGGTGAGGTCTGCTCCGGCTTCACCGAATCAAAACCAAAATCAGTCCGGGAACAAAGTAAGGGAGACTGGGAACGGTCAAAATAGAGCTAAAGTACAGTCTCAGCCAGCTGCGCTTGCCCAGAGTCAGCAATCTAGAAACAAGAGATGGCCTTGGGTTCAACCATAGTGGTTTGCTGAGTTAAAAGAGAATGTAGCCACCATTTATGACAACACGAAAGAAGAAGTACACTATAGAATACCGGCTGCGCTACAATCTCCTAGGGAGCACCGTAACAATTGCTTCTGTCAGTATCATAATGACACTAGCCACACCACCGAGGATTGTATTGCTTTAAAACAAGAAGTCCAGAATTTAATTGAAAGAGGAAAGTTGGGAGCTTATGTAAAATGAAGAGGAGGAAATAGACCTGATAACGCTCATCGAATTGGTCCAAACAACGCAGGCACATCAGCTCCGGAGGGAGCTATGGTGATAATCGAGAGATTCGATGTGGAGTCAGAGTACTTGGACCCTGATCCAACTCGAAATAGAGTGGGTGCCATTGAGGAACGTTGCAAGACGGTGTCCGGGCTTATTAACGTTTTTGAATCACTTACAATTTTCGGAGGGGATTCCATGACAGCACCCACTGCTTCTTCAAGAAAGAGGCATGTTCATACTTTAGCTACCCAACTGGAGGGAGGCATGACCTCCTATCAATCGCAGATTCCATTCCCCTTCATTTTTTTCGATGAGGATGACCTGAGGGATATAGATGGTCCTCATGAAGATGCTGTTGTCATAGGAGCATCCATTGGGGGCAATGACATAAGATGAATTTTGGTGGATACTCGGAGTTCAGCCAATATCCTCTTTTTAACTTCCTACAAAAAGATGAAGAATCCAGCGGTAATTCAGCGTTCGAACAGGTCAATTGTAGGTTTCACTGGAAGCTCAGCTGATGTGATCGGGGAGTTCGAAGAAGAGGTTTTGTTGGGAAAAGGCCCTTTTAAAAAGATGGTTAGAATACTTTTTATTGTGGTGGATTGTCCCACTTGTTATAATGCTATTCTAGGAAGGTCTTGGCTCTCTAGGATGCATTCAGTGGCCTCAACAGTCCACCAATGTTTGAAATATGTTGTGCAAGGACAAGTGGGAGTTGTTCGGAGCAGCCAAAAGGTAGCAAGAGAGTGTTATGCAACAGCACTGGCTCCTCGGACGTTGGGGGCAGTTCGTATCAATGAGGAATAGCATTTTGAGGGGCTTTCTGGGGGTGAGGGTGAAATTGATGACCCCAGAGAGACCCCTAGAGTTTTAATACCAGTTGAAGAAGTCGAAACACATTCTGTGGAAGAGGGAAAAAATGTTAAGATAGGGTCTAAAATGACATCCGAACTAAAGGGTAAGATGTTGAAGTTCCTAAAACACCATCAGCATGTTTTTGCTTGGTGCAATGCTGATGTTACCGGGGTCCCAGCAGATATTATATCACACCACCTGTCCATCCGAAGAGACATAGCACATGTGGTACAAAAGAGAAGAGATTTTTCCAAGGAAAAGGCTGATGTTATCGTTCAAGAAGTCGACAGGCTTACCAAAATGGGGCACATAAAGGAGTCTCAGTATCCTTTATGGATAGCCAATCCGATCCTGGTAAAAAATAAAAATGGCAAGTGGCGTATGTGTATTGACTTTACAGATCTCAACAGGGCTTGCCCAAAGGATTTATACCCGGTCCCCTAGATTGATCAGCTGGTGGATTCCACATCTGGGAATAAGCTACTATCTTTCATGGATGCTTTCTCTGGGTACAATCAGATTCAAGTAGATCTGAATGATCAGGAGCATACTATATTTGTTACTCATATGGGCCCTTATTGTTACAAGGTGATGCCGTTTGGGTTAAAAAATGATGGGGCTACTTATTAGAGGTTGGTAAACAAAGCTTTGCTGATCAAATTGGAAAAAATATGGAAGCATACATCGACGACATGATGGTATAAAGTGTGGACGAAGAGCTACACTTGGCAGATCTCCGAAAAACCTTTGCTAACTTAGTAAAAGTAAATTTGAAACTAAACCCAGAGAAGTGTGTGTTCGGAGTACAGTCCGGAAAATTCTTGGGGTATGTAATAAGTGAACAAGGGATACAGCCTGATCCAGACCAGCTTAATGCTTTATTCCAAATAGAGCCTCCTCGGAATATTAAAGAAGTACAACGGTTGACTGGGAGGTTGGCTGCGTTAAATCGATTCATTTCAAGGTCTTCGGACAGATGTGCCCCGTTCTTTCAAACTTTAAAAGGTGCAAAGGGATTCGACTGGACTTCACAATGTGATGAGGCCTTCAATGAAATTAAAAAAAATTTGTCCTGCCCCAAGACTTTATTTAAACCTGTTGATGGATAGACACTCTTCATATACTTGGCAGTTTCCAGTTGTGCCATAAGTGTCGTGTTGGTGAGGGAGGTAGATAATTATCCCCGTCCGGTGTATTACATCAGCAAGAGCTTGATAGATGCAGAAAAATTTTATATGAAGCTTGAAAAATTAGCATTAGCCCTGGTGATTGTTGCAAGGAAGATGAGGCTTTATTTTCAGGCTCATCCTATTATTGTTCGAACGTCTTTTCCCTTAAAAAACGTTCTTCAAAAGGTAGACGTTTCAAGTAGAATGACTAAGTGGTCAGTGGAATTGGGGGACTTTGATATTGATTTTGCTCCCCGGACAGCGATCAAAGCCCAAGTTGTGGCTGATTTCTTAGTTGAATTCCATTCAGATATGGATGCAGAGCAAACAACTGATACCAAAGATAAAAAAGTTTGGGTCGTCCGAACTGATGGTGGATCAAGTACCATGGGATGTGGTGCTGGGGTATGCTTGAACTCTCTGTATGGTGACAAAATATACCAAGCTATATGTTTTGCTTTCAGGGCTTCTAATAATGAGTCCGAATATGAAGCTGCTATAGCTGGTTTAAAGTTGTCTTTTATTTGTGGAGCCAAAAGGGTCAAGTTGATGAGTGATTCCCAGCTTCTTATCCATCATGCACAAGGTCAATACGAAGCCAAAAAGAAGCAGCTGATAAAGTACTTACTTCTTCTTAAAAATGAGGCACTTAAGTTCAAGAGCATCATTTATGACCACATACCACGAACAGAAAATGAACTGGCAGACTCCTTGGTAACCATAGCCTATACTGAATCCTACCCTTGGATCCATGTGTTGGAGGTCCCTTCCATTCAACTCAGTATGGGTAATCAGGAAGAGAACTTTGATATACATACGAAACAGCCTCAAGATTGGAGGTTTCTTCTCCTTCAATATCTTTCAGATGGGATTTTGCCTCCGGATAAATCAATAGCAAGAAAAGTAAAGTACAAGGCTCGTGGTTTTATCATAATAAGAGATGTTCTTTATAAGAAGTCTTACAGTAAACCTCTCTTACGATGTTTGGGGGTTGATGAATCTCAAATAGTGCTCTCCGAATTACATGATGGTGAGGGATCAACTCACTGTGGATTCAGGGCTCTAACAAGGAGAGTTTTGTTAGCTGGTTATTATTGGCCCTCTATAATGCAAGATGCTAAGGAGCTGGTGAGGAAGTGTGACCCATGCCAGAGATATAGCAATGAAATTCATATCTCAGCCATCTCTTTAGAGTCAATTTCTGAGCCTATACCTTTTGCTCGATGGGGGTTGGATTTGGTGGGACCTCTACCCATGGCATCCGGAGGACGCAAGACAATAATTGTTGCTATTGACTATTTTTCAAAGTGGATCAAAGCAGCTCCATTGGCAGGTACAACATCAAAATCTGTTATAAAATTCATTTTATCCAATATGTGTTGCAGATTTGGAATTCCACAGAAGATAACAACAGACAATGGGCCACAGTTCGACAACAAGGAAATGGAGAGTTTCTGTGCCTCTAGAGGTATACAACATTGTTTCTTTTCACCTTTCCACCCACAAGCAAATGGTCAGATTGAAGTGGCTAACAGGACTATAATGTCTGGTTTAAAGAAAAATTTAGAAGGGGCTGCTGGAAAATGGCCTAGTTATTTGTAAGAAGTTTTGTGGGCTTACCGGACTACACCTGGGGCTGCAACACAAGAGACACCTTTTTCTTTGGTCTATGGGATGGATGCCATAGCTCCCATAGAAGCAACTCTCCCTTCATTTCGAGTTCATAATTTCTCCGAACACACTAACGAAGGGGCTATCAGAGGCCAAATTGATTTGATAGAGGAAAGAAGAGTTAAGGCTCACCTTAGGGCTGTGCACTATCAAGGTTTGATGAGAAGCAGGTTTGCTTCTAAAATTAAGAGAAGGGATTTTCAGCCGGGGAATAAGGTGTTGAGAAACGTTTTCCTACACACTAAAGAAAGGCAGTTCGCTAAATTGGCTCCAACTTGGGAAGGACCCTATGTGGTCATTGAAAAGCTTAAGCCTGGAACATACCGGCTCCAAGACAAAGATGGAAGAATTTTAAACCACCCTTGGAATATCGAACACCTCCGGTTGTACTTGGAATAAGAACTATGTAAATAATTACTTGTTTAAAAGTTCATGTAAATATTTGGGGGCATACTCTAACCTACCCTGGTGGCGCGGGGAGGTTTTAATGAGGTGTCCGGGCTCTTTTATAAAATTTGATGCCTTCTTAAAATTTCGGAGTGTTTTTAATTAATAATTTCTTGTCAAATTTCTATTTAAACGCAGGCCGGATTAAATTAAAGGGAGTGATGACTACTTAAACATTTGTCATCGGAGAATTTAAACACTCTCACTTTAGAATGTTTATGAAATAACTAAGGGCTGTTTAAACATTAGCCACCAAAATTGAAAAAACTATGAAAGAATGCAAGAGTTGTGCAAAGTAAAGATACCCATTAAAACAACCGAAGTGCCTTGGCCATCCAAGGACTTTAAATTGTCAATCAAAGCAAAAAGATCTATCCCGTCAAACACCGGACACAGTTACAAAAATTCATTGGCCTTCAAAGGACTTTAGTTCAATCAAAACAAAAGGTGAAAAAATAATTGATATTCTAAGACTGAGCCTTTGAAGATGGCTCAGCCTCACTCATTTTCTTCTTCTTGAGGTCATCATTCTCCTCATTTGGATTCTCCTCGGTTTTCTCTTCCTCATCGGATGAGTCAGCACTAGAATAATCATGCAAGTCTCCATTAGCCATAGTGTGGAAGGGAAGGTCTTTGTACTCTACATAAGTCCATAAATCTCCCATATTCCTTTTTGGGAACTTCTCATGAAAGAGCAAGACCATATCTGACTTCACCTTGGCATACATTTCTTCCTGTGTATCTATCACACTATTGGTGTAAGCATCAATCTTGGCTTGGATTTTTGCCTCTTGCTCCCTTAGCAGATCAGCTTTTTCCTCTGCAGCCTTGGACACCGAGTCCTCGAGCGTGATCTTGTCATTGGTCAAAGTATGAATGACTTGGTCCTTGGCCTTCACCTCCTCTTTCGAAGAGGAGAGATATTTCTCCAACCCGGACTACTTTACCCGGAGGTCTTTGATAGTATCTTCTAAGGTAGCTACCTTTGTGGCCTAACCCTACTGGCTCTTCTTTAACTCCTCGTTTTCTCTCTTCAAAACATCAGCATTTTGGGTGGCAATGAGGAGGTCGTTGGACAGTTTCTCTTTGTCAGAATTAAGGGCAGTAATGATAGCTGACTGACCTCGTACTTGTTTCTCCAGAACCAGCACTGGCTGAATATTACTCAATATAGAGTGAGTTATAACATCTCTTTCACTTGAAACGGTGAAAGATTTACCATTGAAGGTAACGGTGAAAGATTTACCATCTGATCCCATGGCGATAAATGGAGAAGGCCTCTTAAAACTAGTAACTACTTTCCCTGGTTTGACAGTGGGCTCTGATTCTTGAACCGACGAGCCTGTAACAATTGGTGAAAGGTTGGTTTGAAACATCTCCACGGTTTAACGCTTCTGGTTAAAGAAGAGCCCTTGTCAGGCTCTGTGTTTGGTGTTTCTGGTTTGTCGACAGGGGAAGTAGGAAGGCCTGCAGCAATGCGCCTCTCCCGATCAACTTTTTGTGCCTTTTCTAACTCTGATAGATTAAGCCATCCGCCTTTGATTAAAGCGTTCCTAGCTGTGAACATAAACTCACACCGAAAAGAAGTGTTTGTTTTTTAGAGAGAAAGCTCTGAAATTTAGCAAAGTAAGAATGAATAAGTTACTTTTTGGAGAAGGTGGGAGCGCCATTCTAGGTGAAAAAATGGCTGATGTGACGAACCAGAGAGAGACACGTGTCCCACGAATTCTAGCAAAAAACCGTTTAGTTTTCAAGAACTTTTTCAGTTCGGATAAAGTTATAACACAGTTCGAAGGACCTGTCTGAATGTAACTAACACCAGCAATAGGCTGTTTTTTAGGTCTTGCCAAAGGTTTTTTAACACCACCTGAAAAAAAAATGGCTACTGATGAGTCCGGATATTTATCACCACACTTTATGGGAACCAGACAGGGTCAATACGGACAATGTCCATTTCACCGGACATAGGCAGATCGGACAACTATCATCCACTGAACTATCCGAACAGAACTAAAGTACTTAAAACATAATCACTTTTTAACTAAGCTGCCTATTTACTTACTTAGAACTAATGGGTCTTTAAACTCGACCCGAATCCATTAATCACGACCCGAAAGCCCATATGGCCCAAATATAATGGTATAAATACCCAACCGCCAACATTAAATGAGGGTAATGAAAATTAAATACAACCAGGCAGCTCAATTCTCCCTCTACATTCTACCCAATTATTAAATACTCTCATAATTCCACAAAACTCTAGACAAAAATTACAAACTTACCCTCAAACAAAAATAAACCACACCATAATCAATTCCTTTCTTTTGGTGGAACCCTTTGACAACTAGTCGGGCTTTGTATCTCTTAGAGTCATCATGCTCATCTTTCACCCGATACACCCATTTGTTATGAAGTGCCTTCTTACCCATTGGTAACTCAGTTAGGTCCCATGTATCATTTGAGATTAAAGACTTCATCTCATTTTTCATGGAAAACTCCCACTTACTAGCATCACTGGTCTGGCAAGCTTCATCATAGCATTCAGGTTCCCCTCCATCGGTAAGTAACAGATAATTCAAGTATCTCATGTTGGGTACATGGGGTCGGGAAGATCTTCGCAAAATAGGAACTGCCTCGGTCGGCTCTAGGGTATCGTATTGCTGTCGATCGGTCTGTCCAACGGACTCTCCTTGTTGAGGGGTTAATCTGATCGACTCTATTTCTTGACTATCTGGGACTCCCTCGATATCTGCAAATACTTATTCATACGGCTTTGAGTCATTTGCTTCAGTGTTATGTTTGTCCTTGTACATCACTGTTTCATTGAAGATCACATCTCTGCTTCGTATCATCTTCATGTTCTCCTCATCCCAAATACAATAACCGAACTCATCTTCGCCATTGCCGATCAGGAAACATTTTTTCGATTTTGGATCAAGCTTTTTCCTGCCTTGATCACTAATATGAACATATGTTGTACAACCAAAAACTCTTAGATGTGATAATTTTATATCCTTACCACTTCATACCTCCTCGGGTATTCGATGTTGTAAGGGAACCGATGGGCCTCGGTTAACCAGGTAAGCCGATATGTTGATTGCTTCTGCCCAGAACTGCTTCGGTAAACCAGAATGTATTCGAATGCTTCTGGAAATTTCTGTCAACGTTCTATTCATACGTTCAGCAATACTATTGTGTTGAGGAGTACCTAGAACGGTTCTCTCCATCCTGATACCATTCTCATAGCAAAAGTTCTTGAATTCGGTGTCTTCATGTTCACTACCATTATCAGTTCTCAGCTTTTTAATCTTCAGACCTGTCTCATTTTCAACCATAGATTTCCATCTCCTAAAAACATCAAACACTTCAGATTTATGCTTCAGAAAATAAACCCATGCCTTTCGAGAATGATCATCGATAAAGGTCACGAAACAGTGTTTCCGTCCTATAGATGAAACAGTTGTTGGCCCCAAAGCATCAGAGTGAACAAGCTCCAGCCTTTCTTTCTTTGGGATTCTACCACTCGTCTGAAAACTGACCCTTTTTCTGTTTTCCAAGTATGCAATCTTCACACATGTCTATATCGACTGACTTTAGACCTGGAAGCTTCCCATTCGAGTACATAATTTTCATACCCTTCACACTCGGCTCTGCTGTCTATGTAAAGAGTACCACTCTTCTTTCAGCGAGAAACCTTCATTGCTCCCTTTGAAATTTTCCAATTGTCACCATGGAAGATCGTATTATAGCCTTCGCTAGCCAACTGCCCTACTGAGATTAAGTTTTTTCTTAGACTGGGGATATGTCTGACATCTTTCAGTTCCCATACAGACCCATTCAACTTAATCTTCACAGTACCTTTACCAATAATATCACAAGGTTGATCATCACCAAAATATACTTTTCCAAGGTTACCAGGGACATGCCTCTCGAAGAATTATTTCTTTGAATTCGCGTAAAACGATGCTCCAGAGTCTAATACCCAAAACTCTTCCCTGCTTTCTAAGGAACATATTAACGCATCGTCTCCTTCTGAAGTGATATTTTCCTGTCTTCTTCTCCTGGTCCTTTGGTTCTCTCTTGCACTGAAATTTATAGTGCTCAGTCTTCCCACAATTCCAACACTTGCTGCTTCTCAACCCCTAGGAATTTTTAGGATTCCTAGACTTGGACCTCTAGTCTCTTGATTTTCCTCGGTAGTTCGATGTACCGCGTCCATATACTCTGGTTGAATTTCTTCCTCTCTTCTGTATGTAAGACTTAGGAGACTGATGGCTCACCTGATTCTCTCCTTCGAATCTCTTGACTGAGAACTAGGTCACAAACATCATCAAATTTCAACTTATTGCTTCCTAACGAGTTACTCACCGCAGTGACAATAGCATTCCAATTATCTCGTAGTGAAGACAACACTATCAATGCTCGTATTTCTTCATCAAAATCAATTTCAACTGAGCTCAACTGGGTTGTGATTGTATTAAGTTGATTGAGGTGTTGAGCTACCGAAGCGCCTTCCATCATTCGCAATATGAATAAACGCCTCATCAAGTGAACTTTGTTAGACGCTAATGGCTTCTCATACATACTGGAGAGATCCTTCATAAGACCCGCTGTGGTTGTTTCCTTTATGATGTTAAAAGCAACATTGCAGGATAACGTCAATCGGATAAATCCAAGAGCTTGTCTATCAAGAAGGGTCCATTCTATATCTTGCATACCCTCTGGTTTCCTTGTCTGAGAGGGGTTGATAAAGATTTTTCTGGTACATATAATCTTCAATCTGCATCTTCCAGAACCCCAAATCTACACCATCGAATTTTTCGAGTCTTACATTTCATTCGTCTGTAGCCATTGCTCCCACTCAAATTTGATTTTCTTTGGATCGATACCAATCTGGCTATGATACCAGTTGTAAGGGAAATATGTTCATTTCCTGTCAAATCAGATCAAAATTAAAAAGGGAAAGCACAAAAACAAAAGTGAAATCAAACACGCAATTGTTAACGGAGTTCAGCAAATTAAGCCTACGTCTCCGGATCTGCTGCAGATCAATTTTATTAGAAGAACACAATGACTCTGCCGTTTTTGGTAAATACACAAAAACCCTAACACTAGGTTTTTTAGACACCGTAACACTTAAAAGAGGAAAAATATTACAGTCCTTAATGTGTAATTTATGACCCATTAAAATTACACTATATTTTCAATTCACTTCAGTTCTCTTTAATGTGTTTAGCACTTGCCTCATCTTCACTGTCTTTTCATCTAGCGTCTCTTCTATCTAATAATAACATGTTGAATAAGGCTGAATTATTACGTCAACTAAACAAGTGCCTATTGTAGATTTAGAAGTCTGATCAAAATATTCTTACTAGCAGATTTCTATTGGCCCCAATCGGCAACAGACCCCGTAAGCCCTTGTGTAGAACTAACACCCCTTTCAACAGTTTGCGAACAAGAGACATTTACCAAGAAAACCAATGAGCTTCGTACCTGCATCGTTCCTTTTTTAAAAATGGAGGATAGACTTAGTTGGGCCCCTGTTTAAGTCCACACAAAAATAACAATTTTTAATAATAACAGTGGACTACTTTACAAAGCGGGTCAAGGTTAAACCTCTATCGCAAACTAGGACATAGGAAATATTTGTTTTAATGCAAAATCAAATTCTTTCTCGATTTTGGAATTCCACGAATCCTTATGACCAATAATGGACCTCGTTTCCAAAATATAATCATTACTACATTCTGTCAAAGGAATCAAATTAGTCAGGAGTTCCGACATCGTACTACCCATAAGCCAACGGACAGGTTGAGGTAACAAATCAAACTATCCTGGCATGGATAAAGAAAAAACTAGAGAACTCAAAGGAAAAATGTCTTGATAAACTATCAGAGGTACCATGGGCATATCGAACTACACCTAAGTCAGCAACTGGAGATACACCCTTTTCTTTAGTATATGGAATGAAAGTTGTGATACATGCAGAGATTATAATTCCAATCCATCGAATATCAAACTAATATGAGGAAATTAATGACCTGGAGCAACAATCATCCATTAACCTAATCGAGGAAATGAGGGACCAAACAAGAGTTTGATCTGAGCATTAAAAAAGTTTGATGAGAATCAGATTTATTTATAAGTTGAAACCTCAAACCTTCAAAATAGGTGACTTAGTCTTATGGAAAATCTTCCACCGAGCCCAAGACAAAAAAACACGGTCAAGCTTGCCCTTAACAGAGATGGTCCGTACAAAGTAATTTCCAAAGGACATCACAGGACATAAATATTTGAAGATGTGGATAGGAATGCATTAAAACATCCTTGGAATGTTAATCAATTGAAATAGTATCAACACGCCATTTTAGAGCAGATATGCATTTTTGTTCCCCTTTTGGTGGCGCTTAAGAGTTTTAAATGAGGCACATTATAAGCCAAATACATTAATAAAGTCCCTGTATGCAAAATCACTCTTATTTTTTATTTTGTTTAAATACGAAGGTTACAAAATAGAAGAAATGAAAATATCCATAACAAAATGTCATTTAATAAAAAAAACACACATACAAGAAAAAATAATAAAGAAATAGGGGAGTCCACAAAAAATATAAAAATGAATGGACAGACATAAGCCACGCCGACTCAGCTACGCAACGGGCCACACTAAGTCTTAACTAAAATAGTCGACAAAAATGAACTGGTTTTAAAAACCAATCTTGCAAGGCTGCACTAGGATCCATACTGAGCTCGATCAATAACGTTCAACTAATTGATCTCGAACAACTGTCAAGTCTCTAATCCTACGCTACAGGCGATACTGAGCCTAGGCTTAACAAGCCCAAGACGCAAATTAGTTTATAACCTAATCCTAAGAGGCTACGCAACAAGCCTAACTATGCTTAAATAAAGAACCAAGACTCCCACCATCCCCTCCAAGTGCAAAAACTTTAGTACTCCAACATGTATTCTTAGACAGATAACTATATCATATTACAAAACACCATTTTTATCTCATGACGCCTTGGTAGCACCGGATACCCCATCATCAACCTTGGCAACCTTTTCAACCACTTTTTCGATAACATCCCCCTCTTCATCATCTGTTACCTATGGTCGTTCATCCTCTGGAACCAACCCTTTCAACTTTCCTAACTCTAAATCACGGTTCTTCTTCCACAACTCTATGATGGTTCTTTTCGAACTTTCTCAAGATTGTATCCATCTCCCCATCAGCACCTTAGTAGTAAGATCGGCCCACACATTTTTGGCTTCCTTCATCTTCGAAGTTAACCAAAAAAGCTCTTCTCTGTGAGTAGAACTCTCCAGTCGAACGTTACAACTTATTATACTAGATTCTTCAACCTTAGTAAGCAATCCAAAATTCTGCACACTCAATTTCATGGATCGCTTGGTAAAAATTTCATTCTACTCCACCAGCTCTGCAACCATTTCCTTTAAATCATCCATTTCAGATGTAAGAGCAACTACCCGATCACCCATGTATGGCTTCTCCTTAATAAGCTTCTCACAACACAACTTGGAAGCACCATAGTCCCGCTTGTATCGCAAGAACTTGAGGAATTTACGAGACCCAAACATCAAAGGCTCGTGATTGAAATCTTTCATAGCCTTGGTATCAACAGGGGTAATCTTGCAATAGGCCAACATAATTGAATTATGATGACTCTACAAAATATGACAACAAAATAAAAATAGAATAAATAAAACAATGGTAATTTAAAGTGACTAGTAACTCAAGTATTGATATGAAAGCTTACCTTCACTATCTGATATTGCATAATGTTTCCCATAGGCATGTTGTTGTAATAGGTCACCTTGGGGCATTGCTTCAACTGATGGAACATGAGCATGGAGGGCTTCAGCATGCTAATTAAAATAAGACATTCACCCAATTCAGACATAGGTGAGTGCTCAATGGATGAGGGGCCCAATAGAGGGATTGGGCTTATATTTCATACGATAGTCATCTCGCAAGGACCGTCTGATTTTCACCACCATCATCGACGGGAGTAGGAACCAAAGGGTTAGAATTTGAGTTTCTAGTCGGGAGGATCTCAGAAACATCATGATTTTTGTTAGTAGAAGTAAGATAAGGGGTTTTTTCTCCAACACTAGCAGTATTGCTCGAGCCACCACCTATGCAGCCTTTGGTCAGCAATGGGTTTTCATGCACAACCAAAGGGGAACACTTACCAACATATGCTTGGTTGGTCATCGACCCCCTCTTGTTGTTCGCCAACGGGAGCTATCTTCATCCTCAATACTCTTTTCTTTCTAATAAACCCACTAGTAGAGGGCCTATCTGTCAAAGTTCTTCATCATACTTCTATGAAGGAGACACTATTACAAAATCGCACCATCCCCTTTGGTCAGATGTAGTTACAGTGCCTCCAGTATCAGAAGAGCATGCATTTTCAACCACCCGAGCCACCATCTTCTTCTTTTTTGGTTTAGACTGCACAACATTTGTATCTCGACAAGTGTTTTTCTTCTTAACCTCGTCTTGAGATACCTCTTCAAAATCTTTTCCAATCCTTCTAAAAGGAAGTTCTAACCCGACACCCGGTGGGTTTGCACCATACACTCTTTCTAGTAGTATTGATCACACTCGACCAGTAGTGGCTGATTCTCCCTTAGAAGCAATAGTGACATTTCCATCCTTCGACATGGTAATCTCTGGTATTGGCCACAACCCAACTAGTAAAAATTTGACATCGGTGAATAAGAACGAAAACTCAATATGCCACTCAGTAAATGCGACGGCGGACAACTTCTCCTTGAAGATTAACTTCTCGTTCTCCATAAACCTTCCTCTACAACTCTTGATATTTCTCTGAATCTATACCTTCAAAAGAATAAAATAACAACAATTAAAATCACCAAGAAAAAAACATAAAAAAAACTAAAACCAAAACTAACTCTAAGCTTACATGTCTTCATCCATCTCCGTTCTAGTTGGAGGTTGTTCACCCAAACGGGATGCTTCCGGTTACAAGAAACAAACATAAATGAATGCTTACAATGTCTTTCAGAACCAGGCAAGTTAACGACTTTGCTCGCTACCTATGGATATGTAATTGTAAGGGATCGAAAATATTTTGTAGGCATCATGCTAGCTAAAACTCTATTAGGCAAATGGGGATGTCTAGAATTTTGGAACTTACAAGAATACTTAACATCAATCCAACCATTAGTTGTTAGTTGTGTGGGACATATCATAATATATCTAACACATTCATTAAAAAAACTTAGAAGGGGTAATCGCTATCCCCAATAAAATTATGTGTTGTATAAAATAAGTCACACTCTCCTAACCATGATGAAGATGCTCATTCGTCTCGGAAACTCTAATATTACTTAATTTGAAAAGTCGTATACTATTTTAAATATACGGTGCCCTTCTTCGGTCAAAGGTTTATAATGGGGGGCATACGATCAAAATAACTGTCCGAGAATACTTTATCTTCCACCTTATCCACTGGTGGAAGGCCAGAAACAGTACCAGTAGCGGATTTCTTCGTCTTCAAAGCTCATTTGCGAGGCATTTTTATAGGGAAAATAGATAATTCATCATGAGAAGAGTGGAAACCCATAAAAAAGAATTTAGAGTTTCCAAATATGAGGTCATGATATCTTAAGGTCACCATTATAACACTAACTAATCCCATACAGCAACAAAGTAGAATATAGGTACCAAAAAGAAAGCAAAAGACTTTGGTATTTACCTTTTTACTATTTATGGTAATCGCGAGGACATGGAATGAAGAGCAAACTTCATTTCTCTAAGAGTGACTTAAAGCAGAAAAAAGTCTTCAAAATTAAAGCCAACACAACTTAGTTCTCTATGCATAACAGGAATAAAGGTCGTTTAAAGAAATAGGCTCAAACTGTTACGGTCTCAAATGCTTACCAATCAAAGTGCAAAAAGTATATGAAGCGTCAAGTATATGAAGCGTCATTTTGCTTAAAACACGCAAGTAGCGACTGCTTTGTCAAACATAGGTGTAGGATTTGCGATACGTGGCAAATAGGTACCGATATTGCTTTGTCAAACATAGGTGTAGGATTTGCGATACGTGGCAAATAGGTACCGATAGGTACCGATATCAACAATCGTGGCAAATAGGTACCGATAGGTACCGATATCAACAATCGCGCGCATGTCGTTACATATTAAAGGTAGATGTTGTATATGACACGTGGCAAGCATCAGATAAACGAATAAAGTAAGATCTCGTTCTAGTTATATTTTACTCTTTCAAAATTCGAACTATTATAGCAGGTCACATTCAAAAGAACTAGGGGGCGACTTTCCTCCGTAATATCAAAATGACTCTCGAAGTCATGCGCGGTAGCAATACTACCAAACCAAATACGACAAGTAGTAGGGTCCTGAACTAAACGTTGGAAATTTTAATGTCATAATGCCTTTCAAATCCTCCTAGCTATTATCCTACTTCAATAATTATTGATAAGAAGCTAAGAAGAACGCTCATCTTCCGGCAATTCCACCCAGAAGGTAATGAGTTACTCCTACCACAACTAAAGACGTCGTCCAACACAACTAAAGACGTCGTCCACATATGAAGTGTTGCCGATCAAACTATCAAACTACACCTTAATCATTATACGCGGTGTTGCTAACCGAAGGTATAAACTGATGAGCGGTTCTTAAACAAACGAGACAATAAAAACATCAACAACAAAAGAATACGCAGAACATTGACTTACATAAATATTTAATAATTTAATGTGTATATATATAGAGAGAGACTGGATACGCAAACATCACTTCCATTAAAAAGCTGATAAGATTGTTAATGTTACAAATAACAAACATTACACGCATTGCTACTAATTCACAGACATATCATCAACTAGATCTCTCGCCCTGCAAAATAATATTTGAGAGCTATATAACAAAAGAATGATTGACCTGCAGATTGGAGAAGATGATCTTCCACCTTCCATCTTTCCACTGCCAAACAAACCCGTTGAAACACAAAATGTGACTAACTGACCACAAAAAATTAATCAAAAACCAGTACAATGTTTAGCTATCAACAGGAGTCCGAGATTGAGCTTCAATAGCCTCAGCAGCTTGCTTTTGCTGTTCGAAATACCGATTCATTCGATCGAGCAACTGTGCCGCTTTCCTCTTCCCTCTTTCTGTCCCGTTTTGAGTCAAATCCTCCAACGGTCCTATGACCCCCAGTTTTTTCGCCTCGACCATATACTGTTGATCACCGGAGCATAAGTGTAATAATACAGCAGCTCCGTTTTCCCTGTTTCGAGGCGACCCATTACTGATAAAGTCGAGCAAAACAGGTAGAGCGTCGGCTGAGCCAATCACGGCTTTACCTTCGGGATGGCTTGATAGTATAGCGAGGATAGCAAGTGCTTCGTCCACCATTCCGCCTCCTGATTCTGTTACTAACCGCATTAAGATAGGGATTACTCCAGCCCTAACCGCTTTCCCTTTGTTCCCTTGGTAGATACACAAGTTGAATAATGCAGTTGCTGCATCTTTCTTACCTCTTTGTGTACCTTCATTAAGTAAAGTGACAAGCGGAAAGATCGCACCTAATGCACCGATCGTAACTTTATTTTCATCCACGACCGAGAGGCTGAAAAGGGTTGCAGCTGCATTTTCTCTAGCTTCCATGCTTCCTTTCTTGAGGACGTGAACTATACCCGGAACAGCTCCGGACGAGATGATGCTCCCTTTATTATCTTCGCATATCGAGAGGTTGAGAAGTGCGGTAACCGCGTGTTCTTGAGTGCGTGAGTCGGATGTTGAAAGTAGGCCTACAAGAAGACGTATTGCACCTGCTTCCGCGATGGCAACACGGTTATCCGCATTGCGTTTCGCGAGGAGACGGATTTCACCAGCGGCAGATCGTTGGTCTTCGGGGTTTGTGGATGCGAGTTTGCGTAGAAGCATTTCGATCTTGTTACGTTCGGCAGGCGAACATGAAGATGTTTTTTCGGGTTTAGGACGTTCTGGTGGGTCCATTCCGTTTGCTTCGCACCATTGCGCTATTAAACTGCGTAGAACGTAATTTGGTGTAAGGGCGGTACTTGTGAGGTTCTGCTGTGTTTTAGGACAAGTTGAATGTCCTGCTGCCAGCCACTTTTCAATGCAAACACGTTCATAGGTCTAAAACAAAGCAGGCGAAACTAGTCAATAAAAAAACAAATCTTTTACTCGACTAAATTTTGTATGAGAAGTAGTGAAGAAAACGAGCTGAAATTTGTGTAATTAGGAAGGTTTGTTTGTCATCAGCTCTCATTGGTTAAAATTTGAAGGGGAATTAAGTCTTAAGTTTCTGTGCTTGCTTCAATTTCTTAAGTTCTCAAACAGATAAGTTCGTATCATAGATATGAACAAACATCATTCTTCCTCGCGAACTTACCGAGATTTATATAGAGCCTAAGATTTTCACATCTCCCTTCGGTAGCAGAAAAGATATATTATTAGCCGGAGTCTTTTTTTCTTAACTTCATTGATATTTTCTACTCATATATACTTGTTAACAGACTAAAATGAAATAGCCTTTGTATATAATTCTTTTTGGCGCGGATTTCCTAAGTAAAAATACAAGAAAAGGAAAAACTATACTTCAATCTTACAAATCAGAGAATCCAGATGGTCTTACCTGCCCTGTAGAAACAATAACAGGATCCTTCATTAATTCCAAGGAGATTGGACAGCGGAAATCATCTGGTATAACTGCAGTCTTGAGATTCCCATCCGCAGACGTTTGTCCATTTCCACTTGAAGGAACACCTTTTTCAGTTGCGCCAATGTTAGGATTTTCTGTCTGCACGAAATCCTTAATTTTCCGTAATAGCATCGACATTTTCTCTATTTTCTCTCCAGGATCTCCACCGCTAGAAATAACCATCTCATGTAGAGCTAGTGACTCTTGCTTAAGGTCTGATATCCCCATTAGCCGTAACTTCTCAGCCACTCTTCTTAAAACAGCTGGATCGGTAGAAACATCAGTGTTTTTGTCGTGAAGAGATGAGAGATCGGTATGTAATTCTACATCGGGGAGGTCAATTCTTCCATTGGCTCTTCTAAATTGTGCAAGAACGAGCTCAATCTGTAGAATTTAAAATTATTAATATAATTTAGTAATTTACAAAAGAAAATGAAAACAGAACAACACATCGTAAGCAGTGGTGAATCCACTATCGGGGCAGTGTGGGTAGCTGCTCCCAGTGAATCAAGTACCTTAAAATTTAATAAAAAAGATTATACTTAACCATCAAAGTTTGGTACATTCAACATTTTTTTAGCCTGTAGGGAGATTCTTTTAGTTTAGACCCATGATATTATGTCAGCAACCTCCTATATGACAAGCTTTACTTTTAAAAATCATCTTAGTTCAATTTCAACCAATAAAATTTGAATTATTGTTTTTTATAACTATAAATTTTAAGTTTAGTTTAGGTGTAAATTTATTTGAAAAGAGAACTACAGGATGAAAAAATAATTTGCACCCGTTACTCAAAATATTTGGATCCACTGTTGATCTTAAGGCCCTTTAGAATTCCATGTTAAAGGAAAATTCTAACTACAGACTAAGATTCTTTTTGGCGCTTAAGTTATAGAAAAGGAAAACAAGAAAACAATATTTGCATCCTGTAGGGAAAAGAAATGTTACAAAACAAGCACTAAAGAGAGCCATTCATGTTGTTTTGAATGCGTACGGTACTATGTAACTACACAACTTAATATTGATGATAAACATGTTTACATTTACCTGTTCCTTAACTTCATCTGATATATCCAGACTTTCATAGGAAGTTTCCCTCAATGCTTGTTCCAACTGAGCTGTTACCTCCTGAAATTTATTCATAACTTTCTCTCTCTCTAAGACCTACAAGCACATCAAGAATGTATAGTTAAAAACTAAATCATCATTTTAACTATCAGAGTTGACAAATTCTACTTCATATAGATTCGTATTATACTCAGAAACTAGGAAGCACATTTTCTTAAAAAACTGGGCCACACCCGCACCAGGCCTTTCTCACCCATCGCACGCAAAGGCTAAAATTGTAAAATTTACTGCATCTGTCACACCTCTCCCACATCTGTGCTTCCTAGCTTAGCTAGTAGGCAATTCATTTATACCTTAGGTATGATGTAAGTAAATTCAGGTTCAGCAGAAACAGACAGGATAAAGTTCCATTTCCAAAGGACATCGCAAGTGCAAGAATTCAAAGGACCAAACACCACTTGGAATCAAAGGCCTAAAACCTCGATTTACTTCCACATTACAATCTGAAAACTCATAAACAATTTAATTTCACTTTTAAAAGTAATCTTTAGTGTTGTATGCTAGCTTAATATAAACCTAATATAATACTTTTTTGCATACAGCAAGATTCTAAATCAGCAATGAGACCAAGAAGTGGGACTGAGGTAAACTGTTTCTGCTACGGGAAGTCTGGATAATCAATAGTCAATTACTTGGAATCACATTTAGAGTAACCAGCTTCTCTTAACTGACCATCTTTCATGAAATTTAAGTGCCAAAAACAAGCTCGCTAATGCCAAAGCAAAATTAGTGTCACAGAAAAGTGATTGTACTGAGCTAAATTTCGAAGAATATTAGGTGAATCAAAAATTGAAACGTATGTAGAGCCAGATAAGCCTAAACATGAAAATCAGAGTTGAGAGAACAAAACTTTAACCTAACAACACATTTAAGATCATTCATAGATGTTGTTTCCCTACAGACCTTATATCCCAAATCTTTCAGTTTTTCACCAGAAAGATTGTGCAACAATATTAAAGGTACCTATCTCCTCCATTATCCAAACCCATAAACCGAAATGATGTTCTACTCTAGCATTGCAGCTATTGGCTAACTTGATACAAGAAAGTTGCAGAAAGAGACTATCGCTCATAATTCAATACCTCCATTAAAGTGTACTCGACATCAAATCTCAGTAAACTATGAATTTCTTGAATTTCTCGTTAGCTTCTAAATACTACAGCCAGAAATGTTACTCTTACTAAAGAGAAAACAGCTTCAAAATTACGAATCATTTCTACTCTGCTAATTTCTCTGCGTAATTTCTTACTAACCAAACAGATCCAGCAAAAACGAACTACAAAATAGATCAACAACAACAAGTACTTACTCACCATATAAATCTTGCTTCCTTCGCATCCAAATCTCAACAAAACAATCGCAGAATTCAGCGCCTCCTTCAACGAAACCAAAGCCTTAATCGTGTCGTCAGGTATTGAATCCTTGCTTTCTCGAATCTCCTCGAACATAGGAATAAGTAGCTTCAATCTCCTGGCGAGATTACAATACTCTTTCTTAATCGTGGGTCTGTAATCGGAAATCGAAGAAATCTGGTTCACTAAATCGATCAAACTCTGTGCTAGTCCTCCTTTCTCTTCCTCCATTTTGACTGAATCCTGAAAACAACTTGATCAGATCTCACTGTACAAAGAAATCGAGCCTTTAACTATGGATATGGAAATGGATATGGGTAAAATTGAGTTGGAGACTTGAGAGTCTTCAATGAGAGAGAAACAATAGAACAGGGAAAGGGCAAGACTTTTAGAGAGAGAAAATAACAGAGAGAGAGATGATGATGATTGATGAAAGGGAAGACGCTTTTTTTTCTTTTTCCTTTTTGGTGGCGCGGCTGATGGACGGAACTAAAAAAGCAAAACGGCGTTAGTCTGTGTTTCAACTGGGTTGGTCACTACACTTGTATGTTTAGCTTATTTATTTTAGCTTATAGTATTATATGAATTCATCATATACATCAATGATGACATTTTGAGGATTATGGTTCACTCACAAAAATTTATTTGATCCAACATGACATTAATTTTTTTTTCTTACTTAAATGCTATTGTTCGCATTAAATATACCCAAATAATTTTCTAGTCTAGGAGTATTTGTTTGCTATATATAAATGATCGTCTGAAAATTTTCATATAATCAAGGCACTATAATATAGTCTAATTTACGAAAAATATAGTCTAGGTTATAGGTATTTACATTAATCAAATAAATAATCCATATCATATATTTAAGTAATTTAAAAATTATAAAAGTTAGTAATTTGATATCCATTGTCAGGGGTACCTAAGTTTAACCAAAACTAATATAGACTGACTACCAAAAAAATTTGAATAAAATGGAATGTTGTAAAAAATAAAGGGAAAATTGCAAAAACAAAAAAAGTAACTACTCAATTATTCTACTTACATCTAATATCCAACTCAACCTGTGTACTTACATCTAATATTTAACTTCCTTTTTATTACCCGTTAATACAAATCTAAATATGTAAATTATATAACTCACACTTAATAGCTAACTTTTTCTTAATACATACACTATCCTATACCAATTATATAAAGAGAAATTTATGTTTTTTTTCCATTTTTAGCTTTCAAAAATTTAAAAATATAGTCGTTTTCGAACAAATTAACCTTACGATCAACAAAAACCACCATAAACCACCAAGAATCCACGATTTTCAGATGATCGACGAGTTTAAGGTGAGTATATTTATGTAATCTCTATGTAAAATACATCTAAGTATGGTTTTGTAGGTACAGAAGTTGATCGTACGTTCATCGGGTTTTTCTTCCTCTGGTTATTTCCTCCTACGTGTTTCTGGTAGCTACTGGTTTCTAACTACTGATTGCGAGGTTACTGCTTTATTTTTGTGTTAAAACATGTCTTCTTTTACTGGTTTGTGAATGATGATTATGGAAATTCAAGACCTTAATCGTTGTTTAATTAGTTATATATACTATTTTTAGTATATTTGATATTTTTTGGGCTTGAAACAATATATAGACTCAACGTTATAGTTGTGTAGGCATGCTTGATAGAGGATGCAAGCTGTTTGGAAAATGATGTGAATTGTTTGATATTTTTATGTGTGGAAGATGTGAGTGGTGTGATTTATATTTTGTATATGAACACGAGATTTTAGAGCAGTAGACATTATGTTAAAAAATATGTGTTGGTAACGTTGATAATGCGAGTTGTTTGCTGATTAATTTAGAATTTGAGAATTGTGTGCATTATTGTGTGTTCTTCGTATAGTATTCACAATGTGAGTTATGTTAAGAAGAAAGAGAATTGTGTGTGGTAACATTGATAATGCGAGTTGTTTGCTGATTAATTTAAAACTTGAGAATTGTGTGTATTATTGTGTGTTCTTTGTATAATTTTTGATAATGCGAGTTGTGTATATTATAATGAAAAAGTGAAAGTTGTATTAATCAAGTTGATAATGCGAGTTTTTAGTTGTACTATATATGTTAGTTCATTGAATTAGTGATTTGTATGGTTATGGTATTGCGAGTTGTGTTCATTACTAACTGACCTATTTGAATTTGTTATGCCACGTAATTGCTTTATAATTGTTAAATGCACGGTAAAGTATATCTAAAACACGAGTTTGTATCGTCAAAAATGGTCACCAAACTGCAATTGTGCCTTTCACGGAGTTTGAAAACTTTCAAAGCATCCAAGAGTACATGAAGAGCATAAGGGAGGAGTTGGTCAGAGGTAACTACATTATTACATACTTTTGCGATGATCACAAGAACTGTTTCTTTAATAATGAGAAATATTTTGTTGGTTTAGAATTATATCTTAATTTGGAGCGTTTAAAACGGGTTAGTTTTGTCATACAACAACAAGTCCTTGATAATGTTTTTGGTGATAAGGGTTATGGTCAAAAGAGTAAAAAGTCTACCATAAATTTTGGAGAACCCTAATTCACTAACTAGCATGGAGAGTAGTAATAGTTTAGTTAATTCTGATTAGAGAAAAAAACAACTTGCTACAACTTGTTAGGTTGATGTTATCACATGCATTGGTCAAGCTTTTGAAGAAAGTGTTGCAGTTCTAAGGTTATCTTTATGCCGATATGCTTTAGAGCTTGGTTTTTCTCTCAAATACATACACAATTCAACAAACAAGATCACTGCTTATTGTGAAAAGAAATTCACCAGCGGATGCAAATGGAGACTTTATACATCAATTGATTCTGGCACCGGCTTAATGATGATTAAGAGGTATGTTGTGCACCATACTTGGAGTCATGTTTACTCTCAAAAACATAATAGGTATAGACATTTGACATCAGATTTGATTGTAGAGGAAATTCATGATTTGATTCGAACATGCCATTCGTTGACAGCCAAAACCGTACAATCGTCTGTCAAACAAGACTACGGTTTAGATATATCTTACCGTCTGTCATGGAATGCTTTAGAGAATGCAAAGAGGGGAGTTTTCAGAGATAGTTCAAGTTCTTTTAGTTTACTAACGGGGTACTTCAAACGACTGAAGAGTCGTGATATTACTACTAACTGCCAGTTGGAATTATCAGGTGAAAATGTCTTCAAACGTTTTTTTATAGCATCTAGTTCACGTCTTTAAGGTTTCCATTCATATCGTCCAATGTTGTATATTGTTGGAACCTTCTTAAGCGACAAGTATAAGGGTGTATTGTTGTCTGTCGTAGGAAATGATGGCAACAATGGTTAGTTTCATGATTTTCTTATAATTTGATGGCTTGCTAGAGTAGTGTAAAAAGTATAAAATACAGTACGAGTTCTTTGTTAACAGAGCGTGAGTTTTTCACTATAATATAATCATGCAAGTTGTTTGATATATATTATGCATATGAATATAAGAGTTTTTTGTTAACCAAGTGCGAGCTTTTCATCGCGATATATACATGCGAGTTATTTGAATTATATTTTGTATATGAATATTACAGATATAACTAACTCACATAATGTGTGCTGTTCATTATAAGCTAGAAATGCGAGTTATTTGATTCATATTTTGTATACGAAGATTAGAGTTCTTTGTTAACCGAATGTGAGTTGTGTTCATTTTAATATAACGTATCGCAAGTTTTTATATAACATATATTGCGAGTTGTGTTCATTGTAGTACAACGTTATCACGAGTTCTTTTACAATTGACTTTGTGGGTTGTTTATACCATTTGACCATGCTTGCCTTGTATTTCAGGTATATTCCATGTTGCATTTGGTATCGTGAGTACTGAGGATTCTGACAATTGGTTGTGGTTTTTGGCATGTTTGAAACCTCATTTATTGGAGCGTCAAATCACATTTATTTCGGACCGCCATTCTGGTACCATTAATGTTCTTTCTCTTTTGTATCCAAATTATTATCATGCATACTATTATTTCCATCTTGTTCAGAATTTGAAAAACTTCTATGGATCACACTAACATAGAATATAATCCTAGGATGTTATGTTTCGTCCATCGATGTGCTTATGCACCCACTCAAGATCTTTTTAATGACATATAAACAGATTTTCTATGTAAAGGTGGTGATAGAATTAAAAAAATTCTTGAAAATCTACCTCCTAGATAAGTATGCTCATGCATTTGTTAAAGGAAAATGATACGGGGCTATGGCTTCTAGTGCGGCTGAATCTTTTAACACCCAAATAAAAAAAATTGCGGCCTACTCATTATTGAATTGGTTGATAAAATTAGAATCTTTCTTATGACTCAAGTTTCACAACGATATCAAGAGGGGCTAAGCTGGAGTACTAATTTATGCCCCGAGTATGAAAATAATCTAAATCATAATGTTGAAATATTCCGAACTTGGGTAGTCTGTAACTCTTTTATAGCCTTGTTCAAAGTCTTTTCAGCCCCTGTAACAGTTGTTGATATGCTGGATTTTAAATGTTCTTGCGGTGCATGGCAACAAGAGTGTTTTTCATGTCCTCACGCTTTAGTGGCAATACAGCCTACCCAACAAGATCATTTTACGATAATAAATTCGTTATTCACGGTTAACAATTACAGGTCAAGTTACTCTTTCAGCATACCGCAATAACCGATTTTGGCGAAGGACCAAGCTCTAGCGATTTGTCAGAGCTGGAAATTATGCATTCTAATTGGAAAAGACGGCCCAGAAGGCCTAAGAAAATGAGAATTCCATCTCGAGGAGAAGTGACAACAAAACAGTTGAGGTGTGGTCGTTGTTTGAAAGCAGGTCATAACATGAGGACCTGTGAGGTTCCATTTTAAGGAATGATTTGTTTGGTACATTAATCTGTCACGTTGCGAGTTGTTTACTTTTATAAATGCGAGTTGTTTGCATTACACTAAGGAAATGAGATTATTGTGTATATTAAATTCTAATACGAGAGTTCTTCATTATCAACAGTGCGAGTTGTTTACTTTGCAATGAGTATATATGAGTTGTTTGTATATTGAGATAACGAGTGTTCATCTATATTAAAAAGCTCAGTGCGAGCTGTTTACTACTTATATTGCGAGTTTTGTACATACTCGTTGATAAAATGGGATTTGTTTGTATGTCCTTCCCATGAGTCTTCCTTGTATATTACCCTCGACCATTTGCGAGTTTTTTTTAATTTTAACATGCGAGTTGTTTTGATATTAATATCCTGAGAGTTCTTTCTAATTGAAATGCTGACATTGGTGTGTACACAAATAAAGCGAGTTGTTTGTAAAATATCAAGTGAGTTGTGCCTACTTTTCGCATGCACGTTAACATAAACTGGAAAATATGAAAACAGAAGTCAAACCAACAAACAACTGAATAAACTACCAAACGAGTGTTTTGTCCAACAACTATCAAATGCGAGTTGTTTTTATAACTCTACGATGATGATGCGAGTTGTGCCTACTTTTCACATGCACGTTGACGAAAACTAGAAAATATGGAAACAGAAGCCAAACCAACAAACAACTGAATAAACTACATCTAATAGACATAACAACACGCAGAAAGTGATACACAGTACATGCAAGCGCAAAACCTAATGTATAACACGATAAACGTAGTAACTACGATCCTACTCACGATCGTAACTGTGTAATTTCAGTAGAACTAACCAACGTCGATCGTGAATAAACACTAACATACACTTTAAACTGAGTAAAAATGCAAAAATAAAATAACTTTTAGAGAGAATTGTGTACCTGTAAACTCTATTGTGGGTTTTTTCACCGACCGACGTATACTCAACGACTTCGTGCTTAGTGGTTACAAGTTAGTGGCTAGTGTTCGACGGTCGCTGGTTGAATTTCGGACGAGAACGGTGTAAAGGGATTTCGGAGAAGAATGGTTTATTGTCGGAAATATGGACGGCTTGTGAAGTAAGAGAGAAAGAAGATAAAAGAAGAGACTGTATTTTGGGGTTAAAGGGGTCTTAGAAGGGCAAAAATTGGTTTGAAGAGAAAAACGAGTATATATAGCTCGGGGGTATTGTTATCCAATTTTTAGGTTGAGTAACCAAATAACAGTATCATATTTTTAGGTACTAGTTGGTAATTAGGTAGTTGAGTGGGTATTTACTGGTACTTTTCTCAAAAATAATAGTGAACGAACAAAACACCATTTTATTAATGATTGTTAGATTTTTATTTATATGTTTATTGTTATAATAAATATATTTCAAATTAATAGTTTATTTTTTTCAAACTATTTAGATTACCGAGTTAATTTTACCTTTAAATGGTCTTTTGGATATTTGAGTACTTGGATAGTTGATTGACCAATGTGTGAGGTTGGACTAATTACACCTTTATCAGTAGTCCCCCTAGTCGTTGCGCGAGTAATAAAGAAGGACTAGCTCAATCTTGTCTGAAGTGATTTTGGTATTGACTGATGCACTATTTACCTATGCTGAACCAACCATGATCTTTCCCAAAGCGTTTGTTGTCCTTGTCAAATTACATTATGTTGTTTGTTGAAGACTACTTTTGGACTCCTTTGATCTGGTAAAGCTTGGCCTTTGAATTTTGAAGTTATTTTAGAAAGCTTTAGTTTTTTGTTCACCCTAGCTGAGTACCACATAATCTTTGTTGAGGTATGAGGTAAGGACTATTTTATGTTTCTAGGGTATTTCTTTTTACTTCAGCTCCTTCTGTTGGGCTTTGTTCTACTTTATCTGAGCCTATTGTAAGGGTATTTTAGTAGCCCCTTAGCCTTTGGCGAATGATGATGTAAGGAATATGATGCCTTCATTGTTTTATTTTGTGTCGAATGGATTAATTTATTCCCTTTTATTTGATTTGTTTTATAAATTTTAAAAGTAGCCCCCTAGTCCTTGGTGAAGACTGAGGTTAAGGGCTAAATATATAGTTTTAATAGGAATTAGTCCCTTGACTATCTATTTTCGTGACAAATAGGTTCTCAACTAAAAAAAGACTGGATTTAGTCCATTGACTGTCCATTTGGATAAAATTAGTCCTCCGCGTGTGTTCACTATCCATTTTCGTGACAAATAGTCTCTAAACTACTTAGTTTTGATAAAGTTAGTCTTTTGACTTTCCATTTTTGATTAAGTTAGTCTCTTGAATAAACATACGCACGAGACAAAGTTTATCCAAAACGGATGGGCAATGGATTAAATCTAGACTTTTTTTAGTCGAATGACTATACGTCACCAAAATACATAGTCAATGGACTAAATCCAGACTCTTTTTAGTCGAGGGACTATGTGTCATGAAAATGATAGTCAATAGACTAATTACTGTTCAAAATCGCTATATATATAGGATTTTTTTAGTCAGCTAAAATTGATCATGCTAGCTCGGACGAATGGGAGATAAGTATTTTTTTTGTATAGTATATTGTGTGAATATTAATTTTTATTATATTTTATTGCCAAGTGGTTGAACACCTAATGTTGGAGGATTTGTTTTTATAATTTCCTTGAGTAAGCATGCAAACTGTTTACAGATATTGACATGTGAAAGTTATTTAGTTTAAGCATGTTTAATTAAACGTGTTTTGCATGAGTAGTGAATTACAATTAGTTTGTAGGACTATGGTAGATTGTTAGATCTTCTATGTTCCATGAGTGCCTAACTTGATTTCTATAATCATCCAACAACATGTAAGTTCATGGATTTATTTTAGATTCGACTTTAAATGCTCCTTCATAATTTGGGCCTAATTTGTTGAGTATTTTTTTTCCTTTGTATGTTCGAAATTTTTTCGTAACATTATGTCTCATGGTTCAAAACTTCTAAACTGAACTTTGAAATTGTATATATTTCTCATTAGTGCTTTGTAGTAATTCGACCGAATATGAGCTTCGACCATTCTTTCTTCAGTTAGATCTACTACAGCTCTTTGTTCTTGGTTAATATTTATTTCATCATATGTTGATATCCTATGAGATGTCATGCATATCTTAACTGGAATTACTGCCTCCATTGTATACACCTTGGGAATGTCTGGACCTTGGCATGGCTAGATCATAAACTTCATTAGTCCTTGATGTATCATCTTTTGTTTTAACTTGTGTCGCAGTTTTTATTTTGCTGGTCAAAGCGCACCCGGTCGGATTGTTTGTGTAACCTACTTTCTTTTCTATGATTATTTCATCTAATTTGATGAATCATTCCACATGATTCAATATATCTCCAAAGTATAACGCTTTCTTTTTCATTATTGCATTATACATGGTTTCTTCTCGGACTCATTGCCTAAATGTTGCTACGGTTACTAGATCATGACAATCTTGTAGTTAGAATTTTATTTCCAAAAAATCATTTTGTGTACTCATTAAAACTTTTATTATTTATTTTCTTGAAATAGATTATATAATTATCATCTCTAGGATTTTCCTTATAACCTACAAAATGGTTGTTGAATGTTATCAAAAGCACCTTGTAGTTGCTTATGCATCCTTTTTATACTATTGAATCACGACATTGCAGATCCTTTGAGGATCATTACAAAGGATCAACATTTTATCTCATCATCAACTCTATATTGCAACATCGCAATGTTGAACTACTGCATATGGAAATTGTCTATCTTTTTGTTATTATAGTGTTGTGGCATGATGTGATATAAGACATTCGAACCCAATGGGGACTCTTAGTCTAGAAGAGCATCATCATCCTTATAATAGTTGTTTAGACCATCCATGAACAGGTATGCATGTTAAAACCCTGACATTTTCTAAGTATTGTGTCTCAGTTTGTATGGGTGGTAACCCGAATTTAGGTGTATGTACCCTGGTTGATAATACGGGATGCCTTAGGGCCAAACAGGTATGTCATTTTGATGTTGATGTCCTTGTGTATGGTTCGGCAGATAGCCTCCTATTACTTCTTAATATTTATGGGGCATACCTAGTTTGACGTTTTGGTTTTGGTGATTGGTTAGATGATAGGGATGGCAATGGGCCATCCGCGGGCCGGCCGCTTGAGCCCGCTTTTTTTATACTTGAGCCCGAACCCGGCCTGACCCGCTCCGACCCGCTCCCGGGCTCATATTTTCAAACCCGAGCTCGTCCGCTAATGTCTGCCGGTCAACCCGGCCCGACCCGCGGACATTAATTTTAATATTTTTTATATATTTTTTAATTGATTTTAAATATATTAATTTATTTCTAAAAAATATTATTTTTACTATATATAGAAATATTATTTTTATATATATTTTATGATTTTCGGGCCAGAACGGGCCGAACGAATTTGAAACCCGAACCCGGCCCGGCCCGGTTGCGGGTTACATTTTCTGAACCCGAACCCGGCCCGTTCTAAGTTCGGGCCGGACAAAACCCGGCTGGGTCGGGTCGGGCCGGACACCACCCGAATTGCCACCCCTAGTAATGAGGATATCCACATTGAGGCATATAGTCTTGTGGGGGAAGAGGGTATCCCTGTTGGGTCCTTATATATGGTGGTGCCCCAATATTCACAGTTGGCAGAATCATGCATCCTGCTCATCTATTTTTTATCATGCTTAAAAGTGGAAGTTGAGCTCATCATTCCGTCCCCACATTTTTGTCGTCTCTTATTGCCTCTACTATTGGATCTTCAATATAAGTTTTCATTTCTTTCCTTCGGGCTCTCTTGTAGGGTTTTTTTCTTTTCATGGGATTCTTTTTATGAGAAATCTTTTTCAGTATTTCTGAAGTGACATTATCTAATTCCTCATCATCCACTCTCTAGATTATATATTTGACTATGTGAGTCTATAATAATAGTTATTTATGTAATAATATAATTGTTTTAGCTTGTTCTTCCCTTAACTGCTGAACCAATTTCTCAATTTTAGTAAGAGGTATCTCAAGATCATTTATTATCGTCATGGACTTAGGTTGTCTGTTCGGATGCGCCACTTCAAACTCCTCATTTGTGGATGAGTCAGTTTTATAATTGGAATTTGATATGAGCTAGTTAAAATTTTGGATTTTTTAGGCATTTCCCATAAATGGCGTTAATTAATATCGATTATTCCAGGTATGTAATCTTAGCTGAAGTCAAATGTAGACTATGATAAAATAGGCTAGTTTTTTAAAAACGATGGATGTTGTAAATAAATGATATTGAATGAACAAAAAAATATCTTATTAATGGTTTAGGTCTATTGTTACAATATATACATATATTATGTGACAACAACTTATTTTTTTCTAACTACTTAAATTATACGGTTAGCTTATATTTAATTGAGTCTTTTGGATATTTGAGTAGTTTGATAGTTTATGGATCAATGTGTCTAGACCAGACTAATTACAGCCTTATCAAAGTTACTTCGAAAATATAATTAATAATATTTTGAAATACAAGTTAATATTTATTATTTACTTTTTATGGTTAATTAAAAGTAGTATAACGGTCAAATATATAAATTAATCGAATATAAATAAAGGTATAATAGACTAGTAATGTGTGGCTAAGGAATAAACTTGTATAAAATCTAAGATAAATGAGTTGGTAATTCATGACTTAGATTTAGTTTCGATACGTTTGGTTTTAGTTTTAAAAAAGAAAAAGAATCCTATCACAGGTATTATGTACTTACACATTATAAATAAAACATTTTCTTTGGAGAAAGATACATATAAGTTTTAATATTTAGATTATTGTTGTTTCGTCTTTCTTTATTATTTGATTTATTTCTACTATAATATTTATTTTTTTAAATCTTTTTTTTGCTTGGGTCAAATCATGAAAAAATCATTTTATAAAATATCCTCTCCAAAATATGAAATTATGTTACCATGATTAAAGACCTAGTCATCGAGGATCGCATCCCGGTGGCAGACTTATTGATTCGTTCTTATAAATATAGCAGTAGACGGACAATTTATGTCGTATACATTTAAAAGAATTTCTAAAAATTCATTAAATTATAACAAATATGTGCTTGAAGCACAGAAGAGATAAATTTAGTTTTTCAGTATCCGCATCAGTTAGTAAATTTTGTTAAAAGTGGCTATGTATTGACCACCATGATATGATGGTATTATCATTATGCAAACCAGTCATCAAGGTAAAACCAATTAGTTCACCACTCATGTGCCAAAATCCTAAAGACAATGAAGTAAAAAATAAGTCCAAACATGAATTATTCAATATATACAAGCATTACAGCCCTAGGCATGAATGATCGTAATAAGATGAAATAAAAAAATTATTTCTTATCATCATCACTATGAAGTAATATGGCAAGCCAAATCCCAATACAGCCCCGCATCATATCTGTTAAATCGTTATGGTGGTTTACCGTATGCTGCTATAGTAGTACCCCTCCTTATCAAGGCCCACAATTTCCTAGTCGACACTAATTTTCGAACCCTCATGACCAAGGTATATTAATCCATGGTTACCATTGATAAGAAAATACCTAAAATAGAAATACAACCTACTCGCGTCCGCATTGGCCCCATAAATCATAAAAGGATACCTACTATTAAAACTACCCTATTGATCAATACAAATATCCACCGAATGTTTATCATATTGGTTCGATCTCAGCCTCTGTTCACGTTTATCTTTGATTCGTCATCAGCCTTGGTTCGGTCTTAAATTTGGTTAATTTTCAACTTTAGTTCAGTCAATGAACTTGGTTCGATCTTAGCATCAGATCGACCTCAATCTTCATTCGGTATCATTCCTAGTTTAAGCAACTTCATTTTTAATCTTATTTCAATACTAGACCCTTCTTTCCTTAACTATAACCTCAGTTCGGTCTCACCATCTATTCGACTTTAATTTTGGTTCATTTTAGCCTTAGTTTAACCTCAACTTCGATGTTTTCTAAATCTTTGTTTATCTTCAGTCTCAGTTCAGTCTTAACCTTAGTTTAGCATCTACTTCTGTTTGGTCTTAACCTCAGTTCAGTTTAACTCTTTCTTTCTCAGGTTCAGTCTTGGATTTCCCTCAGTCTTGCTGTGGTCTCAATCACTATTTGGCATAAGATTTAGGTTGGTCATACTCTTAGTTTGTCCTCAATCTCTAGTAAATATATTTAACCTCGGTATTGGCTCTACTCTTTCTATCACACCCTTATTCTCGTTTTGGCCTCCTTCAACATGAATATTGGCTTAACTTATATTTCCTCGATATTAGCCTCCCTTTGGCCTTATTCAGTATGATTTGGCTCGTCTCTTTCTGTATATGCCTTATTCTTGCATCAGCTTCGTTTGGTCTTATTTTGGCTTGACTAGATCTATGTCTTTTTTATGAGTGAATAATAATTTTTTTGTTTGGTTTCGATAACTAAAACTTTACGTTCGATAGACGGGCTTAACAACCAAAATTTTAAAGTAGTTTGGATACTTAAAATACTACAATTCATTAAAGAGGTATATTAATTTAAGCACGAGATTTGTATCTAACCAATGTGTGGTCGAGTTTTTTTTGTATGAGAACTACCCAGTTTATTCAATATATATGATTGAATGATTTATAAAATGTTGAACCCAATAAATTGAAGACTTAGGTTTGACTTGCACTTGATGAAAGCTCGAGAGATAAATTTAAAAGTTGCGTCGACTCATTTTATCTTTTTGGCACGGCCTCTATGTGGCACTTTAGACATCAAATGGTTATGTCACTCTAATTGTTGGTAACTCTTATGTGTCGGTTCAGACCTTAAACAGTCGGTCATTCTAAATATTGGTAACTTAATTATGGTACTTCAAACCTCAATCGACTCACTAATCCTATATTTTAGCTCGGTTGTGGAAATGATCAATGCTTTGGCTTCTAGGTGGCTAAATATTGGCAACGTTTGTTTTAGTTTTTTTCATACTTCAGAGCAGTAAGAGTCTATAATAGTAACAAATTCAGAAGCCTAAGAAACGGTACCCAACATTGGGCATCTGTCATACTACACTCATCTAACAGATTATTTAGGTATGCAACTCATTCTCTTCTCTAGCTGAAATCATAACACACACGCACTTTCAAATTTTAGGATGGTTGTATATCGCAAAATTGACTTATTTTAACTAAAGGTTAAGGTCTGGCGGTATTTGTAAAAAATTAAAACTTCCAAATAAACGCAGACACAAAGCCAAAAATTACCAATAAGTCTTTCTTTTTTTATCTTATAATTTACAGTCATCTTTTTTAATTGAATAAATATAGGGGTAAGCACCTTTGATAAAAAAAAATGCTATATTTACCTCACGATACACTAGGAGACTACTACTTATTCATTTACTTTTTCACAGAAAAAATTTTTTTCTCCTCAAGGGATGTTTTGGTTGATGAGGGTTTTAACGAGGCATAAATAAAGATAAAATCGACCCAATATACTTTCCGGATTTACCTCGGTTTGACTAAACTAACTATGTCAAGAAACATACACTCGAAAGAATAACAACAACTGTGCCCAGTAGTCCGATAATACAAAACCTACTAGTGAAAATGTGAGGGTTCATCAATCCAGTCAAACTAAAACCTCATGAGTTTAGCTTCCACGAATCAAAATTTAAGGTTTAGCAATACAATTATACTAAAAATTAGTATTTCAGTTGTTCCAATAAATCAAAATGAAAATTTGGCAGATCGATCACAAAACCTAACAATTTGGTTGTGTAAAAACTATTAACCATGTAATTCAGCTCCATCATCATTATATTCGCATCGTTAAAAAAAAGTCAAACATGTAATTGGGATAAAGCTATTAAAAAATTAAACATTAAATGACATAAAATTTAATTACTTCAATGTAATTTGGATAATTTAAAAAATAATTTTTTTAAAATTTAGTTAAAGTTAATTTAAAATAAAATAAATTAAAATAAATACTATTTAGTCCATATTATTTAGGCATTCGATAAAATAGATATTGATAAAGGATTTTTGTGACAATGTAACTAGGATTAAGAAAGAAAAAATAGTTTGAATAATTCACTTTTGTTTATTTAATCAAAGAAAAATCGTACATCTTATTTAAAGGCTTTAGGTCTATATATATATATAAATTAGTGTTCAGTTTATCCCACTATCTAAACAACATTTGACACTTTCATTATAATATTTGTAGGTAAGTGTTGAGCTCCCACGTTCTTCATGCGCTTCTAGTAATGCGTTTCGTGACCTCGTGCGTCGAACAACTATCTTTTTGGCGATCCTCTCGCTCGGTTATTACCCGTTCATCAGTGTTTCTTGTTTCCTGCCGACCGAGTTCATTCTACTGATAGTCTTGATTGATTTTCTTACGCTCAGTGTGGCTTGTTTCCTGTCGGACGAGGTCATTCTATTGATAGTCCTGATTGATTTCTTTAAGCTCGACCATCGTCTGAAACTATCTCGTCCACGTCAATAGATATCTTTTGACTAAGATCGTTCTATTGATAGTTCTGAACAGTCACCTTTATGCTTGGACGTTGGTGAGGTTAATTATCGTCTAAGGGTAGGCTTGTAATTTGTTTGGTATTTTGTGGAAGTATATGGGTGTTTAATATTTAAAGTAGAGAGTAGAGGGAGAATTAAGCTGGCTGGTTGCAGTTAATTTTCATTACCCACATTTAATGCAGGTGGTTGGGTATTTATACCCTTACATTTTGGGCCTTTATGGGCTTTCAGGTCATGTTCAATGGACCCGGGTCATGTTTTAAGACCCATGAGCTCTAAGTAGGAGAGCAAGTAGCTTAGTCAAGAAGTGTTTAGGTTTTTTAGTACTTTTGTCATAGTTCGAACAGTCTCATTAGCTAAGTGTTCGAAGTGGTCTGTCCGGTCCGGAGGGATAGGTCCGATCTGTCCCTGTCCGGTGAGTAGTCAGAATTCGGACTCATCAGACGTCTCTTATTAAAACATTGAGATCACCTCATCTATGTAGATTGGTATATTTCGATCGAATGGTTATGCTTTATCATCTATATAATGTTAAAAGTCGAATGTATAATATTCACGCCTCCAGTAAAATTTTTGAATTAGAATACCACACTATAAAGTAGTTTGAAATGCTTTAAACATGTGCATCCAATATAGGATGACACTAACATATAATAGATGATATATTGTTTGGAAAAATATGTCCTATACTCTCAGGAATTTCTATTAAATATATAAACACATGAATCAATGTATAAACCTATAAGCCACCATATAGATTAAAATAAAAGTAAAAATAATATAAATAGAGCAAGAAAGAAGAAAATAAAGAGTGAAATACGCAGCCTATGATATAATTAAAAACAAGAAAATTGTTGTATGATTTCAATTTTTATTCAAAATATTATGTAGTTTAATTTTGAATTTTTCATTCGCTTCAAATTTTAGAATTTGATTTTGATGAAAATAAATTTGGTTAAATAAAAATGTTTTTATAGATATATGGATCATACTCTGATGAAAGACATATTGAATTTTAAGGAAAGTAATACTCAAACAAGATGAGAGGTTAGGCTTAAATCGCTGCTTCGTCCCTCGACTATCACGTTTTGTGTCATTTAGTCCCTCGACAAAAAAAATACGGTTGAGGGTCCTTCGTCTATAAAAAATCTATAAATTCAGTCCCCGCGCGTGGTTTTTGCTGTAATGCTGCCACGTGTCACTATAGTTAAATGGGTTGCGTTCCACAAATAGTCCTTCGACTTTTAATTCCATTTTTACCCTTCGAATTTAATATTTTTTTAATATTTTATTTTTTTTATTCTTTTTATTATTCCGAAAACAGAGTATCCCAAAATTTGGAATACTCTGTTTTTCTGTTTTTAAAAACAGATAGTAACTCCAAATCGATATATCTAAATATATAGTAACTCCAAATCAAGGCTACAGCTAATGCTCTGATACAAAAACATACGTTTTCAATTTACCCCTTTCTTCATTGACCCTACAG
Source organism: Limnanthes douglasii subsp. nivea (assembly GCA_036936605.1). Lineage (NCBI taxonomy): Eukaryota > Viridiplantae > Streptophyta > Magnoliopsida > Brassicales > Limnanthaceae > Limnanthes > Limnanthes douglasii. The sequence goes on from JAUPFV010000005.1 coordinate 98,510,010, forward strand.
GACTACACCATTTATGTCACCGTCGAAATCAACGGTCACGGTCGTCATACTCATAACCGTCTCTCACACCGTCAGCCACACGATCTCTCTCTCCCTCTATACAATACGTTACAAAACATCTTCTTCTCCAACGCGTATCTTCAACTCCATTAGAATACAAACAAAAAAAACCTGCACGCATTTCTAATTCTTCTTCTTATAATATTCACTAAAGCTTCTCGAAACTGAGAAAATCACTTGAAAACAACTACTATATACCAATTGCTGGATAACTTAGAGGACTGTATGGTGTGCAACTCTCGCTTAGCTCTTGATTTCTGGTGATAAAAAAACAAACAAAAACGATCGATTTTTGTTTCGAATTCAGTTTCATCTATTCTTTTCCAGGTCAACTTCAGCTCATGAACTTTGGTTTCTCGTTTAGGGTTTAAGCGAAGTGTTTTGGATTTTGTAATATTTGGGGTTTCAATATATGATCAAGTAAAATGCCTAGCATTCGAGCTCCTTCTACCAAGAAAACAACAACACTAACGGTTAGTTTCATTTGTTCTTCTTCTTACTGTGAATGGCGTAATGTGTACGTTTGGTAATTCCTTGTATTCATTACAGGTTGCTGTGAAATGTAGACCGCTGAAGGAGAAAGAGCGAGGTCGATACATTGTTCGAGTTAACCACAATAAGGTATTTGTATGTTTTTTTTATGTTTATTTAGCTTTGATTGATTCATGATCTGCTCATCGAATTTGTTTATGGTTTTAGGAGGTGATTGTGTTGGATCCTGACATCTCGAAGGATTACCTGGAACGAATACAGAATCGGACTAAAGAGAAGAAGTACTGCTTCGATCGTGCCTTCGGTCCTGAATGTTCAAACAAGGTCTCCTTCTATTTCAAGTTTAGTTAGGCCAGAACCTTATGTTTAGTAGATTTTAGTAATTCAATGTAATCCATTGAAGAAATAATGGACAAGATTAATAATGCTTTTGGAATGATCATCGTGCTGATTCGACAATTATTTGTTCAGGATGTTTATATGAGAAGCTTATGTTTAGTAGATATATCGATTTGGAGTTACTATCTGTTTTTAAAAACAGAAAAACAGAGTATTCCAAATTTTGGGATACTCTGTTTTCGGAATAATAAAAAAATAAAAAAAATAAAAAATTAAAAAAATATTAAATTCGAAGGGTAAAAGTGGAATTAAAAGTCGAAGGACTATCTGTGGAACGCAACCCATTTAACTATAGTGACACGTGGCAGCATTACAGCAAAAACCACGCGCGGGGACTGAATTTATAGATTTTTGATAGACGAAGGACCCTCAACCGTGATTTTTTTGTTGAGGGACTAAATGACACAAAACGTGATAGTCGAGGGACGAAGCAGCGATTTAAGCCTGAGAGGTTATAAAGAAAAGGTAGGCCATAAATCTTAGTGTCCTGAAATCTGAAACGAATGTCAGAGAGAATCCTGCATGAGAGAGCATGTGCTAAAGTCAAGGAGGAACCAAAATATCTTTCGTTCATTTCTCTCCAAATATGGTAAACAATAACTCTAAATCAAGTACGCCAAAGACAACGTGAGTTAGGAGGAGGCTAGTTTGAAGCCCTATAAGACCATTAGGTAAAGTTGGCATTATTGTTGAAATTAAACCCGAGTTTAATATTTACGTAAATCCAAATACTTCGAGTGAAGCTACAGCTATAAAGGGTATGATTGATAAATTTAAATTTATTGTCGTTGTTGCATCGAACACAAGTCAGAACAGTGTTGCTTGCAATTGGAGGAGCTAATTTAGATAAATTTTAGTTATTTTCGATTAATGAAATGATTTAAAAGTTTATAAAACTACTAAGTTATGAGTTAATAAATATAGGACATTCATTTTAAATTTAGATGTTAGATGTACTCATTTAAAATTCAAGCTGCAGAACTCGAATTCTAGATATAATTAAATTTAAAAAAGGTCGGGAAGTACGAATTAAAATAAGTAGATCTATATTTGCTATTTTAAATGTAAAATAAGTTTCATTATGTTAAATTTAGAGTTTTAACAAGTTGAGATATGAATTCATAGTGCATAAAGTTTAATTTCATATATTTGAACATGACACTTGTAAACGTTAATATATACTAGTTTGGTGTGTTTTATTTTTATACAATGAGACATAATAGAACATAGATATTGTAAATATGTTTATATTCTGTTTTTGTTTATTTCTCAGTGATAATATATTTGCAATTTACATTACTCTACTTGTAAGACGTAGTTGAAACACAATTTTATATAAAAGAGTGATACAAATGTGTGGATTTTGGTCATCATTTTAAATTTGCATGAGAATTAATAAGTATGGTCTTGTGTGGATAACCTTTTGATATTGAATGAATGAGATGTAGTCCTCTATACACGAAGTTTTTCATATATGGATGATGTGTGCGATCATGTGTAAATGGTTTTTATTCATGTGTAAACAATATTTGTACTCCTGTATTGATGATGTATGTGATCATGTGTGGTCCTGTTTGAACAAGGTGTGGTCCTGTGTAGGCGAGGTATGATATTATATAATTCATGAATCCTCACGTATATATTATATTACCATGTTTATTGTCGATAATAAGAGATGTTGAATATAAAATATGGAAGTGGTATTTGTAGGTTGTTTAATGTATTCTATGAATATATTTGTCTTATGTATATTATGTTACTTAGATATAATGAATGGTGGTGCTCACCTCCACATAGTTTCACGTGTAGATAACAAATCAAACTTATGGTCGTGGTTATGCATGGTCATGTGACATACCTTAGTATATGGTCTACTATTGTTTAGTCGGTCGTTGACCTGATGTGTATCCATGTCTTATCCTGTAGACTTTATAGACAAGACACGACCAAGGCAAAATACTCACATTAATCCATATTGTATTTAAAATTTGTTTCATCTCTTCCATTTATACGAAAATTAGTGTCGGACGTCCAAATTTTTTAAGTTGTGGATACTTATATATTAAACTAAGATTTATTTCACTTATTTTGATTTGGGTTAGTTATGAATATCACGTTGGGTTATTGTGTTTTATTATCACATATGAGTCAAATTGCCACAGTTTAGTATCAAGTCCAGGTTTGATAGGTTATGTAGACTTTATAGACAAGACAAGACCAAGGCAAAATACTATTAGCAATGTACAATAACTAGATATTAATGTGAGTTACTAATCTTTATTACAGTTTGAATTAATATGTGAATACATGAAATAATAACAATAAAAATAGATCTTTAACGTAATTAAGGACATCAAATGCACGTCTTATGTGAGAACATAGAAATAGTTCAAACTCGAGATACGACGGAACAAAAATCATGAAGTACAAACATAAATATTGACTCGATGAATATATATTTTGACTAAAAAATTGAAGAAACTTTGATAGATCACAAGTTTGGAAAGATGAACTGAGGAATTTTATGAATGGTTCACAAAGTATAACCCACCAAAGTTTTTGGGTTTAAATAATTTTGAAGAAGCTGAAGGGTTATTAGGAATAATTTGATATATATTTAAGATTATGAAAACATCAGGTGACAAGAGATGGTTTTATATGTTTTTTACAAACATTTTTAGTGCTCTATCATTGTTTATAACGGGTCAAGATGCCCCGCAAACATTAACATAAGGTTTAAATCATTATAATTGTAGAATAATTGGATTATATATAGATAATGTACATCATTCAGACCAACTACTTCTAATGAATATGGGCAACTGGGATATATGGCCATAGATTATACATGAGCACTAGAAAAATACATTGGACAACTTAAACATCATATCAAGGTATAAGTCACGGGTGAAGTCAGTTACATTATAGAGGGAATATACAATATATAGCAAGTAATAGAGGGGCGGGTAATCAAAATCGAGGTTTTGTAATAACCTGATATGCTGCTGATGTAACACCTCATAGTGGTGATGGGTATAATATTTATTTTTAATTTGCCGTTATATACATAAATGTATTGTGGATTTATGCATTCTTTTATATCATATAACTTTGTTAGAAACATAAATAAACATATAGTAAATTTTAACGATAAGTTAATAGTATCACCGCTTACTGGCGGTATGGTGGTTATAGACCACGTATATAAAGATAGTCTTATTTTATTAGAAAATAAGACATTGGTAGCTAACTTAATACAGTTGGACATCATCGACTTTGATATTATTTTGAGTATATTTTTTTGTCTAGATATATACGAGTCTGATTTCGGTGGTTAAAGCTAGAGATAATTTAAGGGAGAATGTAAATTCATTATGTCTTATACAATAGATCAACAAATTATAGATGTAATCCCTGATGAATTATCTGGATCAAACCTGAAAGACCAATTACGTTTGTGATTGACCTACCACATGGTGCGACAATATCGTATGGTGCCGCCAGAAATGAAAGAATTGAAAGTCCAGTTATATGGTTTATTGTAATGCGGTTTTATACAACCGAGTGTTTCTTCATAGGGTGCACTCATATTGTTTGTAGATGAGAATGATGGTATATTATGGTTATACATTGATTATATACAACTAAACAAAATGATTATCATAAACAAATATCAATTATCCATAACATATTAAGTTTTTGATCAATTGAAATGTGTTTATATATTCTAAAATGGTAATTTGAGATCATGTTATCATCAAATGTGAGTTAGGAAATTTTATATAAGAAAATAACATTCCATGTTGAAAATAACATTCCATGCACTATATATATCTAATGAATAGAGAGTTTAATATGTTCGTTGATTTATTTATTATCATATTTATCAGTGGTATTTTAATATACTGATAAATAAAAAATGAGATTGATATTACAAAAATTACAAGATGAATATTTATAAAACAAATCTAAGTAAGTGTGAGTTCTGGTTACATGGGTCAATATTTTTGGACCACCTTGTTAAAACTGATAAAATTACAATAGCTCCTAGTAAAGTTAAGGTTGTTAGCCAGTGGTCGAGACCTGTTAGTGTAACAGAAATATGTAGTTTTCTTAGATGGTGGATTAGTATGGAAAGTTTATTAGTAATTATTCACTAATACTCCTTCCTATGATAAAGTATACTCAGACGAACGTTACATTTGAAGAATGTGAATTTAGTTCTCCAAAACTAAATAAAAGATTTGGTCCACCATCTTAAGTTAACATTAATCGTGTTTGAATTTTCCTTGATGTTTGAACATCTTACTTATATGGTATGATCATGAGATATATACAGATCACAAAAGATTTAATTATATATTCACACAAAAAATTGAGACAAATACACTACATGGAACTCGCTAAAGATTATGATTGCAGTATCCCCTAACATCCAAAAAAGCCAAAATCATGGTAAATGTTTAAGTCGAATAAATTATGAAAACCCTTATGTTTGCAATGCATATCGTTTGATTTCATTCAAGAGTGTGATTATGGTTAATTGATCATGAGGTTATACTAGCACATTTTTATGTATTTTGGTTCTTGGTGGCCGAGATTTAAAATTCTCAATGAACCTGGAAATTATATAATTATATAAGAGTGTACAAGAAAATAAGGTAATTTAATATGTTGTTTGGAAGGATCAGATCCATATTATGGAAGAATAATATGTGTCATATTTTTTCATATGATATGCATTTTGGGGGCATGGATATATATAAAACACTAAAAAATATTATCAATGGTATGCAATTAAAATATATATTACTTAATATATTATTCAATTTTGATATATCAACAAGTTAAAGTTGAGCATAAAAAATGGGTAGCTTAGTCCAACCTTTTCATAAACCTGAGTTAAATGGGAGCATGTGACAATGGTTGGTGTTTGAGGATTATGATGAACACATAATAGACATGATTAAGTTTGGGTTCTCATGGATAGATTAATAAAAATAACTCATTTTTACATGTTAAAGTTACAACTACACTAGACTAATATGACCATATATATGTTTGAAATATTTTCAGACTTTACTATGTTCCAGCTTTGATAATGTCAAATTGAGATCCAAATTTTACATCACGATTATGGGATCATGTACAAATAAATATAGGTACCAAACTCAAATTTACTACAACGTTTACCCACAAATAGATGATAGGTTACAATGGATGATATAATTATTTGAATATATATTGATAACGTGTGTGATTCAGTTTACTAGTAGCTGAGATGCTTATTTACCATTTATTGAATTTACATATTAAAATAATTATTTTACTAGTATCGTATGGCTTATTTGAAGATCTATATATAAATAAATATCATAGAATAGCGTGTTGAATCACACATATGGCTCAAACTTACTATTAAAAGTAGTTGAAAATATAAATATTATATATAAAAAACAGAAACAATTCAAAGTTTCCATGATGTAGTTTAAACTTTCTCGATGTCTATTGGAATTTTAAATATGGGTTTTTGTATTTCTCTAAATATCAACATGGAAATGATTTCTAAGATTTGGTAAGATAGAGAATTTGGCACCGATGTATGTTAGACCATATGAGATAGTGGAACATATATGTATGGTAGTGTATCGTTCAAAATTATCGGGTGATTTGGTAAGATTACACATTATGTTTCACGTATCTATTTTGCATAAGTATATTCTAGACCTATCACACGTGTAAGAAACCCTATCAATTGAGCTAGATAAAAAGTTATGGTATGGAGAAAAACTAATTCAAATATTAGATAATCAAATAAGAGAACTGAGGAATAAAAAAATTATATGGTGAAAATTAGATAATCAAAGTAAGAGAATTTAGGAATAAAAAGAAATTATATGCTGAAAATTTGTGGCATAATCATACAGTATAGGGAATATGGAATGACTTGAAAGACATAAAAGAACATGAAAAACCGTAATCACAATCATTTATTTGAGGTATGTGTTATATATCGAACATAAAATGTCTTAACGAGAAAAACGTTGTAAAACTCGGTTTACAAATTTAATAAACTTTGAAATAATATATATTGAGTTAAGAAATATTTTATTACATTAGAACAATCATACGTAAATAACTAAATTAAAAATATAAATATATGAGTCAATTATATAATATAAATAAATAAAATTAAAAATTAAAAATATATTAGTATTATATTGATAATTAAACAAAAACTAATTATTTATAATTTAATATAAAATTATATTATAATTATTTAAAATTAAAAATAAACATGTATCTAAATAATTCTAATACCATATGAGCAAATGAGTAACATTTTCAAATATATACATCACATGGTTTAGAAAACATATCAAACTTATTTAATGAAGTGAATTATGTAAAATAATAAATAAATAATAAAGTGAACATATAATAAAATAAAATATTTTTTTTAAAATAATCGTTATGATAAATAGAATAAAAAAATAATATTGTAATTTGATTTTGAATTTTTTAAAGTAATATGTCTATGATAACCTAATATATTTATTTCAATTTTAATTTTGAATTTATATTTGATTTTGAAAATTAATTTTGATAAATTTTATTTATTTCCGTTCGAAGAGTAAATCTAGGTGTTAAGTTTGAAAATGATAAATATACGGTGTTCACTTTAAATCCAAATATTCAAATATATGTTTCATTTAACTAAATAAATTTATTTAGAAATATGTCGCGAAATTAAAATTTTGAGTATGGCTTAATATCGAAAAATAGTTGAAAAGTCTGAATTGAATATTCAAAATAATGATACCTATATTAGATATCTTAAATGTGATATAAGTTGTATTTTATAAAATCAATAATTTTAACAAGTTGAAATATAGTTTAGGAGGCGAGTGTAGTTTAGTCTCATTGACTTGAGCAGATAACTCATAACGTTGGTATACGTTAGTTGGTGAGTTTCATTTTTATATAATATTGATAATGTGAGTTTCATTTTTATATAATATTGATAATGTGAGTTTCATTGGTTAGTTGGTATATTAGATATTATTTTGTGTTTAATTTAGGAGAGACTAAGATGGAGTTAAAATACGATTCTATATATAAAAAAGAACGATATGAATGTGTGAATTTTGGTTATCGATTTACATATGCTTAACATTTGCCTGAGCATTCATAAGTGCGGTCCAGTGTGGATAAATTTTTTTTAATCATATATGGACTATGTATGGTCATGTATAGATGATGTTGATCTTGTGTTGACGATGTATATGGTCATGTATAGATGATGTTGATCTTGTATTTACAATGTATATCGTTATGTAAGTACAATATGTGTGGTCGTGTATGAACGAATTTGGGTATTTCTGGATGAGGTGTGTTCTCGTGTGGATGATATATGGTCTCGGATCGATGATGTCCTGTATTGATGATATGTGTGATTATGTGTGGAAAATGTATGTGGCCATGTGTGGATGATATATGATCCTATATGAATGAGGTGTGGTCCTTTGTGAATGATGCATGATCTAATTCATGAATTCTTGCCTATATGTTTTTACTCAATATTTAGTCGATATTTTGAGAGGTTGAATATAGAATATACAAGAGGTATTTAGGGTTTATTTGATGTTTTATATAAATATATTTTCTTATGTATATTGTGTTACTTAGTCTTAGTGAGTTTCTGTGCTCACCATAATACAGTTTCACGTGAATGTAACAAATCAAAGATAAAGCCGTAGTTCTGCATGCTCATGTGATGAACCTTGTATATTTAGGCTCGTATTAAGTTTTTTGCTTAGATTAATATATTCTGTATAAGCTTCTATTTATACGACAGTTGATGTTAGAAGTCAAAACTATTTGATTCGTTGATATATTATACTATTTAAGGTTTGTTTCACTTATTTTTATTTGGGTTGATAATGAGTATCACTTCGGTTTATCATATTTTATCACCATTATGAAAGTCGGACATGACACCGTTGATATCTAGTTTATCTGATATTTTATATGTTATCATGTGATGGTTTATTCGTTGTAAATACTAGAGAACCTTTTTGAATAATTTTCAATGTTTTATCCCGCATTACTTTCTTATCTATCAATCGTTCCAACCACGAAGAAAATACCTAGTCTCATATGAACTTTAGAATATATTTGACTCCCAACAACCAAAACAAATAAAACTTTTGCATTTCCTCCATTTTTTACTGAGACTAAACTTATGTTATTTTGTAATTAAGTATCTTTTGTTATGATGTTTATTATGTAACAATGTATCGTGTATGTTTAATATGAAGTACGGCTGCTCGTTCCTTGATTTCTTAGGCAATGATCCGTAAATTATGGTATGGATCAATTCTAAGTTTTTTCACTCTGAGTGGGATTAATAAACTTTTCAACAACAAGCTTATCCTTTTCTCCTTATGGATATTACCTAAGTACTTGTGTCAAGGATAATCAAAATTTTAGCTTTACAATTTAGTTTATCAGATACATGTATATTCATTGCTTATTTGTGAGGATTAATAATATTTAGTAAATATAACTCATTACTTAACTTTAAATATCAAGTTTCAACACATTATCATTTAAATAAATAGTCATCTCATTATTCCCAAACATCTTTTAAGACATCTCTTAAAGGAAAAAAATCAAACTTCTCACACGTTTTTCAAATACAATAAATGTTCACTTGAAAAAAACAAGTGAAAATCACAAACGAAATACACTCATTAAAAATTTCTCTTTACTTGATAGATGGATCTTTTAACATTAATGAGTCTTCGACTCCTTATAGTATCATTCATAGAATTACAAACATGGATGGTTGTAACTATATCAACCCACCACGTATTTTTTACAACTCGAACTAAATTGATTTATGATCAGACCAAAAAATTGAGATTATCGTTATCGTTTATTAAAGCGTGATACTTTTCACATTCAATTTTGAGATGCCTTGACCTTTTGAAAAAAGAAAAATCAACATAAAACATGTCATTTCTTATATTTATTTTCTTCTGAACCGGAAGCCTTATCAAATTATCAATCATACTTTCTCTTCTTTATTTTCCTATTGAGAATTCGCCTTATGCTTCTTAAAAAGTTCTTGTTATCAGCCTCATCTTCTCCTAAGTAGCATGAAAAAATCAGTTTATTAATTGTCCATTTCATTCCCTGAGGAAAACTAAAACACAAACCATATTACAACTTCTTTGAGAATGTCAATCTTAAGTGGTTTTAACTTTGAGGCAATTACTAGAACCATAGAAATATGTTTCCTTATTGTCATTTTTTCCATTATACTTCACGGTGGAGAGCTAGTAAAATCTTAATCTCCACCTTATTAAAAATTGGCAAAATGTTTCTCAATTCTTTGAGAGACTTAATTGCATGGATGATCTAATTCAGGACAACCACATAAAATTCCAAAAATATTCAATGTTTTATGAGAACTATCTTCTCTCTATGAGAACTAAATTTAGTGAAGGGTGTGGGCTTATTAGTTCTTAATATCAGGTCATGATCACAACAGTTCAAATACAATTCCATACCCTCCATTTATTAGAAAATTTTAACACATAAAAAACTAGGGTTTTATTGTCTTATGGGTTATAGGTATTAATTTATTCAAAGATAACAAAAACACATAAAATACACACTCATTGACATATAACACTTAAACTTAACATGTTACATATAAACATAACATACGCTGCTAAGAAGATACCTTCGAACAAACATACTAACATGCATTTTATGATTTTGAGAAAAATCACTATTTATCCAATTTCAATTGATTGTATACTGGTGAGAACCTCCTTTGGGAAGATTTCCCTATTTTAAATAAAACCTTAATGATCATTTTAGATGATCATCTCCCCTTTATTATTAAATATCCCAAGTATTAACCTTCCCTTGGATCGGAAACACTTGCAATAAAAACATCCCATGAACTACTCAAACTTTAGGTTCCTAATAAATCAATCAACCTTCCTTTGGGTCGATTAATTAGGATCTGATTTACCTATTGTAGTCTGAATAACCTTAATCGTGAAATTAGTTAGTACTCAAACAAATTGTAATTAAGAATATACATACAAAACATAGCATGTCCAAACATATATCACGTGATCACAGGTCTGAGGGAAGCAAGACCCAAACTTAGAACCCTTATAGGCTCGATTTTATAGTGAAGAAATTCTCTGTTGATGGTAAGGATATAAATAATCAATGAGTAATATAAATTATAAAAAGAGGTTATTATTTCAGCCTCTTAGAGTTAGAGGCTAATTTTAACATAAAATACTAAGAGTAAAGGATGAAAGTGCAATTTATTGTAACTTGTAACTAATTTTATTATTTTATCCTTGTATTCTATATATAGGAGGGGAATTTAAGAAATAGAGGCTCATTGACACTTCTTACTCATATTCGATTGAAGTCTATATCTTTTTTTGTTTCTCTTTCTAAAAGACTTGTAGTTTTCTTTCTTTAAAATCATTTTTATTGTTCTATCTTTAAACTTGAAATCTATTACTTAACATTGACAATCAGAGTGAGAGATTACAAGGTACCTAGATAGCAAATATAAAACCACAAAATTTAAGATTGAAGTTACAATGGAACCAGAAATTAGAACGGATCCCATACTATAGGTGGAAAATGAAGTGCTTGAAACATGCTTGCTTAGAGAAGAGAAACAAGGTGATAGTTAGGAAAACGAACATCGTAAGAAATCTGATATAGAGAATCGGTTGAATCAATTATTAGAAAAGATAACTATGTTGAACGATGGGTTTGATCGAAGAGAGCAACAAATCCAATTGGGTAGGTTGAAATAGGGTAATCCTCGAATTATGAGGGAAAACCCATGGTACGAGGGTAACACATCCAACCAGTATGTCAATACCTGCGGACCATAACCTATATGCAGTTATGGGAACAATTGGAATTGATCAGTATATTCAAGGAGTGGATTGGAGGAATTGTCTGCTGAGATTAGGTCGATAGCTCTTCCTAAGCGCTTTGATATTTTGAAAGTTGATAAATCTGATGGAACACAGGATCCCAATGATCATATTGAGCAGATTCAAAATTATATGATGAACTTCAAAGATGATGATAGATTGGTGTGTAGAACATTCTCACAAACTTGTAAAGGCACCACCTTAAAGTGCTATAATAGAATTCTGAGAGGATCTATAAACAAATTTAGGATTTTTTACACTACATTCCAAAGATAATTCGTGGAAGCAAAGAGATGCGAGCTATTGGTGATATTATAATACATTGAAAACAGGAAAGAAAGGAGAAATTAAAAGCTTATACTAGAAGATTTGTATTAACAAAGATATAGTTGGAAACTTGTGAAGATCTTGTTGCAATCGAAGCCTTTAGGCAATGATAACTTCTAGGTGATTTAGCAACGAGACTACGAGGAGAAGGGAATTTACATATGGAGCTATAATGGCTCAAGTTGGAGAATAAATTAAGGTGGAATAGTCGATAAGATTTCGAAGTGGATCGAGTTCCATTCAAAGAAATTTGGGGCATGCAACTACTAGACAAAGATATCAGGGAAGCTCTTTGAATTCACAGGTACCATCTCGTCCTAGGGCAAACACTAGTCTTCCTCATTGAATAGGATGAGCACCTCCTCAACCTACTAGTTATCGATCTCCTTGGGTGAGGCCCAACCAGTAGATAAAACCAAATATTTTGCTGAGTTAACTGAGAACGTGGCAACAATCTTTGAAAGAGCAAAAAATCATGTTAACTTTAGAAAACCAGCTCTAATAAATAGGCAAAGGGAAGAGCAAAACAACAAATTTTGCAAGTACCATAATTTTTCAGATTTTGATAGAAACGGCACATTAACAACTATTGCTAAAAAACAAAGCAGTGGACGAAACAATCCAAGCATGTCGGCGCAACAAGTTATTAACACGACATCAAAGCAGGAAAATACGTTGATGATTATGAATCTAAATTGGAAAGGTTTGATGCGGCTTCGACATATTTAGATTCAGACCCAAATTTTTGAATCTTGTTGGTTGTGAACGAACTAGTAGTTCAAGAAAGGGCTGCAGTTTGATTTAAGTATTTTGAGTCTCTAGAAATCTTCGGAGGAGACACAATACTTGGTGACACTAATATCTCTAGGAAGAGACATGTGGTGAGTTTGCCAACCCATTTGGAAGGTAAAATATCCACTCACTTGTATGGGAATAAGGAAACACCCTTTATCTTATTTGACGAACATGATCTAAGGGGTATAGCTGGCCCTCATGGGGATGCAGTGGTAATAGAGATAAAAACTGCGAGGACTCAGATCCGATGTATTTTAATCGATATCAGTAATTCAGAAAATATGTTATTCAGGTCACTATATGAGAGGATGTGGCCAATTCGAGGAACAACACAAGTTATCGGGGAATTCGAGGGGGAGGTTTACTTGGGAAAATGTCATTTTAAGAAGAAAGTTCAAGTCTTATTCATGGTGGTTGAATGTCTGGCCAATTATAATGCTATCTTTGAAAGGTCATGGTTATCAATTATGCATGATGTGGTTTCAACTGTTCATCAGTGTTTGAAATATGTTATCGGGGATCGAGTTGGGGTTGTCCGAATCGACCAACAGGCGATGAGAGAATGTTATGCAACAATACTGCATGCTAAAAGAATTACTGCCAGTGATCAGATGATAGAATATCAGTTAAGCGGGCTAACTTCAGATTATGAGGGAGTAGATGATCCGAAGTAGACCCTAGGAGCTTTGATGGTAGGGGAAAATATAAAGGTGTACAAGTTTCTTAATGTGAAAAGTTTGCGAATAGGGATGCTACTGTCACCTACTTTGCATTACCAGTTGTTGAATTTTTTATTTGAAGAATTAGAAGTTTTTTCTTGGTGAACCAAAGATATGGTCGGGGTCCCATCCGAGGTAATATGTCATAGTTTAGATTTAGAACCCAAAAGTCACGCCATCATCCATAAAAGAAGAGTTTGTTCCGTAGAAAAGTCAGTTGTGATTGTAGCAGAAGTAGATCAGCTTTCTAAGGTCGGATATATAAGGCAGGCACGATACCCATTATGGAATGAGAATTCGGTTCTTATTAAAAATAAGAATGAAAAGTGTAGAATGTGTGTTGATTTTACTAATTTAAATAGAGCATACCCTAAAGATCCATTTTATATGCCTTAGATCAATTAGCTTATGGTTTGACATCGAGAAATAGGATTATCTCAATCATGGATTTATTTGAAAATTATAATTAGATTCAAATTAATCCAAATGATCAACAATACAATGTTTATCACGGACCGAGGAATTCTTTATTATCAAGTCATGCCATTTGGTCTCAAAATGCTAGGGCAACATACCCAAGATTAGTAAATAAGGCGTTTGCTTCTCACATTGGGAGGAATGTGGAAGTTCATATTGATGATACGTTGGTCAAAAGCACGTCGGATGACGAACACTTACAAGACTTGAGGGAAAATTTCTTGAATCGTAGAGCCATTCGTTTGAAGTTGAACCCGGAAAAATGCACCTCGAACAATCAAAGAAATGAAAATTTTGATAGGGAGTTTGGCTGCTATAAATATATTCATCGACTAAATATGCTCTATTTTCCAAGTTTTGCATTGATCAAATGAATTCACTTGGATACAAGAATATAAAGTGGCATTTTTTAAGATATAAAAGCATTTGTTATCACCTGAAATTCTATTCGAGCATTGAATAAGAGAACAACTATTCATGTATGTAGCAGTGTCATATTTGACGTCAGTGCTATGTTGATAATGGAAGAAACTGAAGCTTCTCACCTAGTTTATTATATGAGCAAAAGGTTACTAGCATCAGAAAGATAGCTAATGTTTGAGAAGTTGGCTCTTGCCCTGGTGGTAGCTTCCAGGAAAATGCGCCATTATTTTCAAGATCATACAGTTATTGTTCTAACTTATTTTCCATTAAAGTATATATTACAACAACCGAATAATTCTTGTAGAATGACTAAATCTTCGGTTGAATTAGAGGATTTTGATATAAACTTTGCTCCTCAAACAACTATTAAAGCTCAAGCTTTAGCAGATTTTTTAGCTCAATTTCACTCAAGCTAATTTGATAAGGAAATTTTTAAAGAGTTATTAACAGTGGATTCAACATGGGTGGTTCGAACAGATGAAGGTTCTAGTATATTAGGATCAAGTACGGCAGTACAGTTGATTGCTCATTCTGGAGAAGCTATGTATCAGGCCATTCGGTTTGGATTTCGTTTATCAAATAACAAAGCTGAGTACGAAGTTGCTTTAACTAGTCTAAGGCTTGCAAATATTTGTGGGGCAAGAGCGGTTCGTTTCGAGATATATTCTCAGTTGGTAGTGAACACATGACGAGGATATTTGAGGTTAAGAAAGACCAACTTGTTTTATATATTCACAAGATTCGAGGATTAATTCTTTTGTTTGACGAAGTGGTTGTTGAACACATCAATCGAAGGGACAACAAGATTGCAGATTCTTTAGTAATTATTGCATATACAGAGGGGTATCCGTGGATTCCATTACAAGAAAGTCCGTCTATTTTGTCAAAGTTAGAACATTGCAAGTATTCTAAGGAAGGTGTTTGTTACTGAAGAAAAAGTTTGAGGTGATTGGCGATGTGAAATAACTGAATTTTTACTTAAAGGAACATTACCTCAAGATATGAAGTTAGCTCATCAGCTTAGGTATAGAGTTGATGGCTATACAATATTGGATGAATTATTATATAAGAAGTCTTTGAGTAAGCCATTATTACGAAGTTTGGATAATAACGAGTCCCACGAAGTTTTATCCGAACTGCATGATGGAGAAGGTTCTGCTGATTGTGGATTTACGGATTTATCAATGTGGGTTTTGTTGGCAAGATACTATTGGCCTTCAATAATGAGTGATTTTAAAATTTTGGTACGAAGATATGACATTTGCCAACTATTTGAAAATTCTATTCATAAATTGGTAATACCACTAATCTCAATTTCTGAAGTGGTTCCATTTAATAGATGAGGAATAGATCTAGTAGGGCCATTGCCTATAACTTTGGAAGGACGACAAACAATTATTGTAGCAGTAGATTATTTTTTGAAGTGGTCCGAGGCAGAACCATTTTCAGGTACAAGAGCTAAAGATGTTATTAAATTCATTTTGAATAATATTTGTTGTCATTTCGGAGTTCTTCAGAAGATTACTACAGATAACGGACCACAGTTTAATAATAGGGAAATGATTTTTTTTTATAACTCGAGGGGAATTATTAACCAGTCTTCAACACTTTTTATCCTCAAGCAAATGGACATGTGATAGTAACTAATAGATCTTTTTTAGAAGGGTTAAAGAAAAGTTTGACAGGAGTTGCTGGGAAATGGCCTAGTTATTTATAAGAAGTGTTATGAGCTTATAGAACAACATCTAGAGAAGCAAGTCACGAAACTCTTTTTCCCTTAGTATATAGAATGGATGTTGTTAGTCTTTCAGAATCAACTTTACCATCTTATAGAGTACTCCATTATTCTGAAGATACTAATGAGGAGAGAAGAAGAACCAATCTTGATCTAATTGAGGAAAATAGGGTTAGAGCGCATTTGAATTCAACACACTATCAAACTTTAATGAAGAGTCACTATAATTCAAAGATGAGGCGAAGATATTTCAAGGTGGGAAACAAAATGTTGAGGAAAGTATTCCAAACTGGGAAGGTCCTTATTCAGTGATATAGAGAATTCAACCAGGTACGTATCGCCTCCAAGATAAAGAGGGAGACTTTTACAACACCCTTGGAACATTGAGCATTTAAAGTTGTATTGGAAGTGAACTTTTTTTTTCTTTTTTACGTTTATGATATTATAGTTTTATCGTTTATATAGTTTGTACAATGGCATACTCTTTCGTCTCCTAGTGGTTTAGGAACGTTTAAAGGAGGTGCCACACATATATTTGTATTCATAAATGAATTTTTTTTCTTAGTTAAAGTTTATTTCTTAGGAATGATACAATTATGTTGGAAATAACACAAAGACTGATAGTCTTTAGGATAATTTACAAAGATATAATTTGAAGTGCTAACGTCCATTTAAAGCATTTTTTGAAGTACCAATTTGAGTTAAGATATAATTCGAAGTGCTAACATCAATTTAAAGCATTGTTCGAAGTTCCAAATTGGGTGGAGATACAATTCGAAGAGTTAACGTCCCTTTAAAGCATTGTTCGATGTGCCAATTTAAGTGGCGATATAATTCAAAGTGCTAACATCCATTTAACCGTTGTTCGAAGTGTCAATTTGAGTGGCGATATAATTCAAAGTGATAACTTCCATTTAAAGCATTTCCCAAAGTACCAATTTGAGTGGTGATATAATTCGAAGTGCTAACGTCTCTTAAAACATTGTTCGAAGTGCCAATTTGAGTGGTGATAAAATTCAAAGTGCTAACATCTATTTTGAGCATGATTTGAAATTTCAACGTGAGTGGTAATGAAATTCGAGGTGTTAAAAGTATGTTGAAGTGTTTTTTGATTACACGAGGACTACAAAATTAAGGTAGTGATACTTAGCATTTTTCAACTAAATAGAAAGTGAAAACAAATGTTACATGTTTAGCACCTACGAACGTAAAATATTATCTAACAAAGTAAACATAGGCACCACTGAGAATGAAACAAGAACCAAAACCAATAACAAAACAATAGCGATGACCACAAACAATAATGATAAAAAAAAACGACCAAATGCAACACCACTATCTAGTTGCCCTCGCCATCATTGGGAGTGTTATCCGAGCTCCCTTCTAAGGAACTTCTTTCTCGGTCTGAAGCGCCTGATGTAATATTTTCATTATCCTCATACTCGAATTCTTCGGCTGAATCATTTGGGACAGTGACAAAGGCTTCTTTAGGGCGTCGTTTTACTGGAATGAAATTCAAGAATTTTGCTAAAGTTTCCCTCGGAAAAGCCTGATGGAATTCGCAAAGAAAATAAATTCTTGTTTGTTCTTTAGTTATATTTATAGCATTAAGGCTATCTATTCAGCTTTTATCCACTGCGACTTTGATGGCAAACTGATTTTCTTCCTCGGGTTTTGTTGTGTACGATTCCAAACCCTGAAGAGTTTTTTTTTCTTCCTTTTCACTATTGTCGAATAGTTCCTACAGATGAGTACTTCGTATGTTCATCATTTAAATCAACTTCATGTTTTCCCTTAAGGTTATCTAGTTGAGTCTGATGGTTAGACTTAATTTTTTATTTTTTTGTCATTAATCGTGACTAAACGATGTTTGATTTGGATAACTCTCTTGAGGAATTCTGTTTTTTCGGTATGAAGGCTTGAAATTGTTCGACAAGGTTTCAGTTACAAATATCTCTCAATTTTTTGTTATAATAAGACTCATTTTTCTAGAAGATTACATCTTTTGAAAGGTTCTTTAATTTGTTTTGGGCAGATTTGACCTCTTCGCATAATTGTTTGGCTATATTTTCGAGGCCAGAGAAAGGTAAAAATAGATTTAACATTTTATCGAAGGGCTCATGATGTAGCCCAGAAGCCCAAACAAAACAAATTTTAATTTAATTTAATTTTATTCAAATATCTTATGTTATTCAAATCAAATCTAATTATATAAAAAAAATTATTTTATTTTCTTTTAAAATATTTATTTGTATCCATTGTATTCTAATTTAGAGCTTTGAACAACTCTCATATAAAGCATATGCCTTAAGTTATTTTATGTTTTTGAAATAATATATCTTTTATATTTGAAAATTTAAGTCTTTGTTACCCTTGGATTAAGGTTCATCATATTATGCTTCAATTAAGGTTTTATCTATATTTGTATATTCTTCTATTTATGTCGCGTCATCAGTGTGGTACCAGAGCCTCATTTCATGCTACGGGGCAAACATGTTTATGAAATTCTGATTTCATCTGATTCAAGGTCAAAAGAAGAGAAGAACATCTATGGTCATGAAGATCTCGAAAATCATTTCGTATGAGAGGACACACCAGGCGTTTCGATGACGATCGTATTGACCGATTACTGGAGGAGTTTAAATTGGCTAACAAACGTTGGATCAAGGTAAAACTTGCTTATTGAGAAGTTGTCTCAGGCTATGAAGAGGTTTCCGAAACCAAAAAAAAATTCATCAACTAGATGGCTTCAATGTGACTTCGAATAAGGAACACTCAAGAAGAATTTATCTTTATTGCGATAAGGTCAACAATTATAATTTCCACTGTAACAATTGAAAAAAATAATATAAAATAATTTTAGTTGTTGATGGTGATGGTGCTGTGAATTTAATGACAATTATTTATCAACCAGGGGACATTGATGTAGCCCAGAAGCCTAACCAAAAACCTTTTTTATTTTATTCAAATATCTTATACTATTCAAATCAAATCTAATTATATAAAGATTTTATTTTATTTTATTTTGAAATATTTATTTTAATTCATTGTATTCTAATTTAGGGTTTTGAGCAGCTCTTATATAAAGCCTCATATGCCTTAAGTTATTTTAAGTTTTTGGAATAATATATTTTTTATCTCTAAAAATTTCAGTCTTTGTTACCGTTAGACTAGGGTTTCATCATGTTATCCTTCAATTAGGGTTTCATCCATCTTTGTTTCTTCTTATGGTGATGACTATATGAGAGTTAAAATAAACATCTTCAAATACAAGAAATAAGAAGACGAAACATAGGATAAATAAACCCTAACCCTAAATTAGACTATACGAGACTTAGAGAAAAACTCAATTTTGATTCATAAAAGTCTGACGACAAAATAGGGTATATGATGCTTTACATAGCAACTACCCAAAACCCTAATAAAATATTCTAAAAAATAAAATAAAAATTTTAAAAATAAAAATAAAATTTGAATGCAATCAGATTTGATTCACTAATTAAAATATTTTTCTCACGTAAAATAAAATAAAATATCAAAAAACAGTACAATAGGTTTTTTGGACCCTAGACAGTAAAATTTTATGTCCGAATTTCGTGACAAGTACTGTGATGCTTTTGAGAATTGTTGGGCTTGTCGAGATGTTCAATTTGAGTACCAATTTCACCAAGATATGATACTCGAGTGGCAAATAAGAACCATTTGCGTCTGTCCAAAATAGCTACATAACTGTGGATCCATTGTAGAATAATCGAAAATACATGGAAGGCACATCTCCACGATAAAAGCTACTGCTCCGCAGTCCTTCTTCAACAAAGTCTATGGGGATATGTAGTATGGTGTACTGAAGTCTGAGACAATTTCTCGATCTACAAGCTTCTACTCAGCATTAATTAGATCTTCATTATCCCATTATTTAACATCATCACTCTTCTCTTCAATCTCATCGTCGTAGATATCAGAAAATCAGATTTCCCAATTTTGGCCAAGTTTCATCAGAAACTTCACCCTGGTAGTCAGCCTCATACACATCAAAGAGTGGATGGTCGAGTATCAGTGAACCCTCCGTGCCACCAGCAGCTACTTGATGGATCTCCTTCCCCTTTGGTTTTTCGAAATTGTAGTTATGGCCGTGGTTGGATCCTGTGAAAAAGATTTTCGTCTTTATATTTACGGTTGGATTTTGAAATCTAGTGGTGGTCAATCTCTCAATATCTTCTAGAGCTTTCTTCATTTGATGTCGCAACAAATTCATCCGTTCACCTATCTGGCCAAATTGGTATCTATCTCCTCTTGATAGAATGGTTCTACGATTGAAGTAGTAGACTTCCCGCAAATGGTTCTCTTAGGTGGCATATCTCCTTAACCCACGTCATGGGAGTTCTATCGCTCCCATACCAATATGGTGGCGGCTATATGAGAGGTAAAACAAACGGCTGCAAACACAAGAAATAAAAAGACAAAACAAAAGATAAATAAACCCTAGCTTTAGGTTATAGTATAAAAGACTTAGAGAAATACTCAATTTTGATTTATAAAAGTCTGACGACAAAATATGGTATAAGATGATTTATATAACAACCACCCAAAACCCTAATCAAATATTCTAAAAAATAAAATAAAGATATTAAAAATAAATATCAAATCAAATCAAATCTCAATTCATGGTTTTTTGTTGTTGCTAGAATCCTATTTTACCAGTAACAAATAAACAATATATAATGAGAAAGAAAATCCGAAGTTGACCTCTAATTGAATCCTATACATAAAAACATGCAGTCATAATCATGCTTATATTATTAATTTAATCAAACATGCTTTTAAAAAATCAAACTGATCGGAGGCACTACAATGATTTAAAGTGCTGGATTGTAGCACCACTAAACCGAAGAGTAATATAATATTTACTAGGTCTTCTAGTTAATCGGGCCTTTATATATTAATGAAGTATTGGTTATTTCCACCGTTGATTAGCAAGCTTTGGTCTAGAGTGTCTGATGAAAAATTGGAAGTTTCTTAAACCTATAAGTTGAAGAAGATATTTGAAGAGGGAGTTTCATTCATAAAGAGAATTCCAAATAGATAAGACTAAAAATGATCTAGTGTAATTTTATTAGTCTTGTTACAATTATCGGACCTCCTATTTATAATAATATCTATCCATAAATTGTAGGGATGTATGGCATGTGTAACATAGGACATGTGTCAATTATCCATTATAACTACTTAATAAAGATTAATAAATTACCTCTTAACTTTCATGGGTATTTCGGTATAAGCAACATCTTCTATGAATATCTCAATATTCTTAAGTTCTTTTCATCTATGGTTGATTACACCGTTTATCGTCGGCTATTTATCTGTATGAAGTTCACCGATACTTTTTATATATTCATTACTTTGTCTTTTTTCCGACACGTGTATCTAAATCTTTAATGATGCCTTAATTCATATTGGTTTATCTTTTGGATGCTTTATACTTCTTCACAATATGATTTGTTTCTTAGAATAGTCATTTTATCGACATTTGACGCCATTTTTAGAGATTTACCTTATGATATGAATCTTTACATTTCCTATAATAGGAGAATATACCTAAGTGGCATATATCCTTATCAGGACTCCCTCCTAATTTTAAAAAAAATATTTTTAAGGAATATCTGTAAAAAGAAAGATAACATTCATATGGTAGTAATTTTCAGCACAATCTAATCATTAATATTCTTGTCATATATACTTTTTTTGTAACCATAATATCATTCATGAGTCTTTTCAATAAGTGAAAATTGAATTTGATTTCAATGTCGGTTATATAAAAATGCTTATTCAATTTTCATAAAGTAATATTCTTATTATTCATTTTAACGACGAATATAGGTTGGAAGATGGTAAATATAATATAATTATATATGTTTTATAAAAATAAATGAATAAACAAACTAATTAACATGTATTATTGTCCTATCACTTTTTATGTTTCAGTTTTATTTATCTTGTCATAACATTTGAACCACTTATCTTATTTTATATCAACAGTTAATATGTGTTATCTTCTCCAATATAAAACTTCCATTATCTTCTATATTTTTTTACTTCTAACACTCACACTTTCTCTCTCTAGTTTCCATATCTAATTATTTTTCCTAACTGTCAGATTTCAACTTCTTTATAAGACAATTCTGTATCTTCCGATCATCCTATTATCTTTAATTCTAGGTAAGTCATTTCAACATAAATGTTTTGCCAAATACTTGAGCATGATTATTAAAATTACTACGTTATACTATATTTATCTTTATTATATATGATTATTCTAGGTAAATGATTATTAAAATTATTATGTTATGCTATATTCATCACCAATTTTTTATTAACTAGAAATCTTATTATGTTTTTTAATATTAACTAAAAATAGTTTACAATTGGATAGGTTCAATTAATCCGTCTAAGGAAATCTTTGAACTAGAATGTTATTACACTAATAAATTAATATACCTTGTTGGAGAGGAATTTCGGATGTGACTGATAAACTGATGATCAAAATGAAGAAGAAAACCCCATTGTTTTGCCGTAAAAATAACACATGGAAAATATCCTCATCAAACTTCGAAGAAATTAGACTCTACTACTCTTACGGTTATTCTCAAGGGAATGAAACCATTAAAATAAGAAAACAAAAGCTATTGATGGCTCTTTAATTATCACTACTTCTCTTGAAGGAAATACAACTTTATTTTTTATAAGCTCCAACTTATTCCTACGCACGTAAGTACAATTATTTTTATTTTATATATTTATTTTACTTACTATAATTGTATCTTATTTAAATTTTAGAAATAATCATCCATTTTTACTGATGAATCATCAATATTAAATAATTGGTCATTTATTGGCCATATTGTCCTTAAAGTTCAGATGGACGTATAACATTTTATTAACTTGTTTCAAATTTGTTTTCTCTAATAATCTATAACTATTAATTCATTTCTTATGGTTTTCTTAGAGCCTATTCAATTTCGTTATGCTTGCAAACACACAGTTTACTCATAATAACTTACAAGTTTTGACTAATCAAGTGATATCACCTATTCAATTTGGAGAAAGAACATCAAAACTTCAACAAAAGATTACCTCTCAAGATAGTCTTCTAGATCAATGAAAACATAAAGCAAAGTTATAGTAAAAATATAAATAAATTTTTAAACAAAGTTTGTTAACAACAACTCAAGAAAATAACAAGCTTCAAATTATAAACCATCAATTAGAGGAAGAAAATTATATGCTCAAAGATTAAATGAAAAACTTTAGAAAGAATCATGTCATCACTAAAAACATGAAAGAAAAACTGACTTGGAAAAGTTTTGAATAATGTTAAAAATCTTATAAGTGTATAAAAAATATGAATGTTGACACAAATAGTTTTTCTTAACAAACCTCAAACGGTCTTCATACGATCTTATTGGTATCACCTTTCCAAAAAATATAAAAAAATGTTTTCTCATATCCACTTATAATTCTAATCCAACTCTTGAAGTATTTTTCCATACTAAAGCTACTATATGTGAATATGTCCTTGCTCTTCAAGATGGTGAAAATACAAAATAAGACACCAGCCCATAAAAAACTAGCGACAATTAAACGAGAAATTAGATGACTCGAAAAACTAGTCTCGCACTGAAAAAAAAATGCTTCAATATTTTTATTTTTTTTATGTGTAATGTTTTAACTATTAAACATTTTTATTAACTCGCTTATCATTATTATTGTTGATGGACCTTATCAACATTTTTTAATTCTATACTTATTTTATTCAAAAAAAATTTCCCTTTGTTAAAATTCACGTCTTTATCATATATATATATATATATATATATTCGACTTATTTTATGATTAAAATCATTAATTAACTTCCATAACTCTTATACATTCATTTACTTGTTAATATATATATATATATATATTCGATACATTATATTTTAAACTTTTTTTTAAAAATATAATTAATTATTTTTCGACGGTATTAAATCCATTATAATATATTCTGGTATTTTTTTTTTCAACTAATACTTTTATTCTTTTTTAACTATTGTTTTTCTTAACGGTATATATTTTCATACTTGTCAAGGTGAATACAATACTGGATGATTGTTAATATAGTTATTAAACTCCACTTTTA
This sequence comes from Limnanthes douglasii subsp. nivea, assembly GCA_036936605.1. NCBI lineage: Eukaryota > Viridiplantae > Streptophyta > Magnoliopsida > Brassicales > Limnanthaceae > Limnanthes > Limnanthes douglasii. Next base: position 98,534,607 of record JAUPFV010000005.1, read on the forward strand.
TTATTTGTCGAATTCCAATGTTGACTTTTAAAAACTAATTTTTTATTGTCGTTGTATGTTCCAAGTTTTCTGATTGAAAAATATCACGACCTCTCAAATATATTAGAATAGTAGCATGACCTTATAATTTTTTAAGATGGACTTGGGTCGTAGCGATATATACTTTGAATGGAGTGCGTGGTCATTTTTTATTATAAAAGATAGACGTGACTTATGAACATGAATACATCTTAACACCTTTACAACCTAAACATAGTCTCTTATACTTTTCAGCTAGGCTTGACTTATAACTATATTTATGTTGGTTGTTTGTGTAACCTCTTATACTTTTTAGTGGATTTAGCTTGACTCCATACTCACTTTCTTCATTTGATTATATCATAACTTGCCATTCTTTATTACTTGCCAATTATTATCCGCCGCAATAAATGACCATTTGTTAAGAATTGTTTTTAGATCTAGTTTGTTTTAAATGAGTTTATTGTTAAATGAATATTTAGTAATCAATACTCATATTAATTTTATTAAAATGATAATTCATTACAACTCATATAGTGAAAATTCCTGCTTGTTATCATCAAATTACTCACAATCCATCGTGAAAACACAACTTTATACTGAAAACATATAATTCAATTTTTTAAAATTTCAAACTACCCCCAACCAAACATATTCCAAGTAAAGGTTATAACGTGATATTTTATGACATAAAATTCCATCAAGAAAAAATGTGTATGCGATTTGCAACTTTTCATATTATATATTTTATGAATGCAAGACTTTGTCACTTGATAACTTTGACTACCACGCTTCATGAAACCGACTCGTGCATTTGTTTTCTTTGTTTATTCCCATTTATAACTCATACTCTTTACTTTTTTTCCAAATTACTTATAACTGTATTCTTTACTAATTCTTTTTTACTACTTTCAACTTCATTTTACTAAGATAAAAATTAGGGGTTTATAATATTGTTTTGTTATTAGAACCGATAAAATTCTAACCAATATACTGTCACCGTATATTCTGTTTCAAAAGATAAAGAATAACACTCCCTAGCTATCTACTAAATTCTTCTGATTACTCCTACTCTTTCATTAGTCACATAATTAATAAATTAGTGATAACATGATGTTACTACCTCCATAATGTGCAACCAGGGTCATCCTAAAATAGAGTTATAAGAACTTGAAATATTAACAATCATAAACATCATATTCACAACTTTTTCCCATTTCTCAAGTCTCTACAGATTCATTCAAATTCACTTCTCTGACATAATCCATTATCATTTGTCCGACAAGTAATCCTGAATAGATTTCTATTAGTCCCTTTAAGTGGACACATCTATATTATTTGATCATTACTTACTTTAAAGCATACATTAGTTGAACTCCAGTATCAACCATTACCCTTCTTATTATTATTCTAGCTACTACAAGGGTTACTACTAAAGCATCTTAATGAGGCATTATATGACCTGTAAGTCATCATTAGTAAAAGTCAAAGTTAGGTTTTTATGTAAATGTAAAAATGACTCATCAAGTGAATGAAATTCCAAGTTCATTCTATATATTTTCCTTGATGCTTTAACAATTCCTGATGGTGTAAAGTGCATAGTTCATGTTGCTTTTCTTTCTTTCATCTCTTTTAGGTTCATTTATTTGTATTTTCTTCTCTTTCTTATCTTTCATTTCCTTTAATAAAATCTACCGATTCTGCATTAATCAATCTTTAAATTTTATCCTTTAACTGAAAATAATCTCCAGTAGAATCCCATGGTAATTGGGATAATCATAATAATATTGACAACTTCTTATTGAGTGGTTTTAAGATGACTTTAGGAGTCCGAAAATTGATTTGACTTCTTATCTTATCATATAGTACTACCATATATGTGTTCAGTTGAGTAAATTATCGCTTCATGTCATAATAATAAGAATGTGGCCTATTCATTAAATCACTTATGACTTCAAAAACAAAATCATTTTCGAGAGAATCTCCCATTCTCTCCATCAGCTTAATTTATATTTTCCTCATTTCTTAGTATCTTCTACCGTAATATACATTTATTTTCTTGCTAAAAGATCTCTCATACATTATGTAAGAAACTCTATAAAATCTTCTAGCATACTGCTATCACAAGGTAAATCCCTTTTAAATGTCGCTAAAGCTACATTCTCATTAAAACCTTTCAATGTAGTCATTTCTTTTATAAACCTTTGGACATAATCTCTTAAATATTCTTCATATTTTTTTAAATAATATCATAATATAATCCAATTTATGTTTTAATTTTTTATGAGCAATACACTAATTTTGAAATGAAATCCATAATTCTATAAAACTGTGAATTGATCTCGCTGATAAATTGTTGAACCATGCCAAAGTAATTCCTCTGAACGTCATTAGAATCACCAACATAGCAAGATATCATATGGATTAAACTCTAACATAATATTTAGAAATTGTTCGAGGTGATGCTCCGAATCTTTCGTTCCATCGTACTTTTCCATTTTGTAGGGATCAAATTTCTTTGGTATCTTTCCTTCCAAAATCCTACGTGTTAATGGAGTTTCATCCAAAGTGTAAAATGTTACTCCTCGTCTTATATCAGTTCTTAAGCTTTCTTCTAACATATTTTCCTTTCCTTTATCATTGCTTTCTTTGGACGACGCTTCATTACTTGACTGATCAATTTTATTCCCATTCTTTCCATCTTTAAAATAAGCTTCTTTTTTCATGAATTAATTCTTCTTTAGCCAATACTCCAACTAAATTTTCATTATCTCATTCAAAAACTTCTTCAGTAATGAGTGCAAAGTTTTAGTCTGTAACTCAAATCGATCTTGACTTTCTTTATTTTGTTTATTTTGTAATAGATTCAGTTTATATTGTTTTATTCTAGACTCATTTAATTACAATTCTAAAGCATGGAATAAAGAATTTAATAAACTAAAAATCATTGTTAGTCACGGGAGTTGGTCACTTATCTCAAAATATTCATTGGTGTTACTTTTATATCAAAACTATCACTTTTATTACATTTGTGGTCAATTTTGTTGGTCATTTTTGAATCTGTGGCCACTGTTAGCGACCATGGATGCACAAAAGACCAACAATAGTGGTCGTTTTGATACAAATGTAACACAAGTGTATATTTTGATACACATAACCAATTATGGTGACTAATCATGGTTTTTAGTTAATTTGACCTATTATCTTCAATACTATCGGTAAATGCTGAACAGTTATTGTATATGTCGCCATACCTCATTATGTTAGATTTTTCATTCAATTCCTTGATATTTTTTTATAACGTTTTCTTATTGACTTGAAATTCTCGATCCCGGTTCTCTTAGTATTAATTTCGTAATTACTTGTGCATCGTTGTTCCTACAAGGTGGCGAAGTAATATTTCAAGAATCTACTACTAAAGATCAATGCATAATTATTTCAAGAGATCATTGATCTAATCTTGAGTTATTTATCATCATTTAAAAAATAAACTAAGCACTTTGAAGATTACGTTCCCACAAACAACGTTAAAGAATTATGAGAGAGTTTCGTTTCTTAAGAGAATGTCAAAGAGATAAGACTAAAAATAATCAAGAACAATTTTATTAATAAATGAATTAACCCTTGTTACAATGATTAGACCTCCTATTTATAGTATTTTATATCCCTAAATTACAGAGATGTATGACGCGTGTAACATATGACATGTGTAGATCATCAATTACAACTACTAAATAAAGATTACTAAATTACACCTTAATCGTTATTAGTATTTCGGTAATAAAAATATCTTCTATGAATATTTTAATATTCCATAAGTTATTTTCATATTCAGTTGAGTACCATTTGATATCAACTTTTTATCCATACAAACTTTGCTGATGTTTTTCTCTATCTTTATTACTTTATCTTTTTTTCGACGCTTTTGTTTAAGTCTTCTAATGATGCGTTGATTCATATTGATTTGCCTTCTTGATGCCTTTTACTTGTTCTTAATGTCATTAGTTTCTTATAATAATCATTATTAATGACGCTCGACGCTAATTTTAGAGTTTTACCTTATTTTATGAATCTTTACTTTTCCAGTAATAAAAGATTATGCATGATCATATATCGTTATTAATATTGCTACGCAAAGTGCGGTATGACTGTGATGTAATGTGGCTGCAATTGTAGAGAGACAATTACGTGATAAGATATTTCCTGAGAGAGTGAAATAACATTAAGTCTCTTGAGAGATAAGTAAGGTGAGAGATAAAAACTCAAAAGTGGTTTATGTGAATCACGTCATCTTTTGTTACAAAGAGTGATTGAGTTCTTTGTGTTTGGAGAGTATTTATGTAACCTACATATATATAAAATAATGTCTATTTCTCGTGGATGTAAGATTTTTTCACAATTCGAACTACGTTAATTATTGTGTTTTGTGCTTGGTTTTCTTATGTTTTTTTATATTTGTTGCTCCTCTTGTAAAATAAAATTATATTGTTCTTTTGTAGGTTTATTTAATCGTATATTGGTTCTTGTCACAATCGATCGATGTACTGGTTTAACCCTCAATAAGTGGTGCAGTGACAATGAGCATGAAGCAACAATAAAAGGACTAGATTGATTGAAATATGTAGGTTAAAGAAGTATATCTCACCTGGAAAACCCAAAAGCCAATTAAGATGAGTTCCATGAAACTTAACCTAGAATATTCGACGGATCTAATGATTTCAATATTTGGAGAATAAAGTTAATGCGTACCTAGTACAGAAAAGATTGGAGGTTGGTATCGACAAAAAATCTTCACAGGTTGACACCACGGTACTGTTTCAAAGCTCATAGTGCCCTTATATTTATCTTGGGAGATGAAGTGTTACGAGATTTATTTGAAGAGCCTACATTGTTGAGGATATGGAATCGTCTGGAGACGATTTATATTGAATAGTCCTCGGTGGATATATTTTATATGAAGAAGAAACTTTACACATTATCAATGGATAATAACATAGAGATTCGGAGGCATGTAGATGTTACAATGGAATCATACATGACTTGAATGTAGTTGGTGTGAAGGTGGATGAATATGATCAAGCAATCATCATCTTGAGTTCTCTGTCGAAGGAGTATGACCACTTCATGTACACCATGCTTTACGGGAAAGACTCGTTTACGATGGTAAAGTTGAGAGCGCCCTAAATTCAAAACATCTTTAAACAAAGAGTGTTCTGAATAGTGACTTTGAGGGGTATAGACTCAGTGTGAGGGGTTGTTAGGGAAAGAGGAATTTAAGTAACAGGAGATGAAAATCTCATTCGAAGTCCACAAAGGATGGGATGAGTTCAAAATTAATCTATTGGACATGTAAGAAGAAAATACATATCAGTCAAAACTTCCTAAGGAAGGGAAATGCAACAACTATCAGAATATCGAAGTCAGAGATGTGCAATGGTGTCTGATGATTATGAGTAAGACGATGGTTTAATGAATTCTTTATTCTTGTAGATATAAAGATAAGTGGGTGCGGAATTCAAGTGCATCATTTCACATGACTTCAAACAAGTATTGGTTTGAAGACCCGCAAATGTTTGATGGTGGAAGGGTCATCCTAAGAAATGACAAAACTTGTGATGTCAAAGGGATTGGAACGGTACAAATCAAATTATCTACAAGACTTGAGAAAATAATTCAAAATATAACGTATGTACCCAAATTTAAACGTAACTTTCTCCCTATTGGGATGTTAGATGAGGAAGGGTTTATCTATGGGGATGGATTTGACAGACTTCGGATTTTGAAAGGTTCCCTTGTTGTAATGAAAGTATATAAGACTAATGATGTGTTAGTTCTTAAAGGCACTATAACAATAGGGTGTGTGTCTAATATGGTGAAAGACTCTCCCAGGTTGTGGCATTTAAGTGAGAAGTGGCTCAATCAACTAAGTAAGCATGAGTTGTTAGATGGTACAACAATCAGAAGGTGAGCTTTTATGGAAGATACATTTTGGGTAAGAGAAAGAGGATAAAGTTAATGCCCAACAACCAGACATTTAAAGAAGTAATTGATTATTTAGATGATTGATGTCTATTCCAAGTATCTTTTTACTTTTGAAGATCAAAGATGAAGCATTTCTTGTTTTTGTAAAATGGAAGACTTTGGTAGAGTATCAAACCAAAAAAGAGCTAAATAAGCTTCATATTGGCATGGCTTGGAAAATATAAACAAGAAGCTCACTAGCTATTGTTTAAAGTTTGGCATTGCTAGACAATGAATCGTGCGTGGGACTCCTCAATAGAATATGCTTGCTTAGAGATTAAATCAAAATCTGATGAAATGGGTTAGATATATGCTTCATACAGGTGGTATGGGTTGAAAGTTCTGCGCAAAAGCCGTGAAAATGACTGCATATATCATCGACATGAGTCCATATACAATGATTAAGTTAATGATGTATATGATCTAAAAAATGAAGCTGGTGATGTTTCTACCAAAGAAGATTTTAGGCTTGGTTCTGCCTCGGGTCGTATAAAGGAAGTTCAGCCATTGTATGATTCTGATGCTGAACAAGGTGTGTTATTCTAGGGCGTTCAGATGATCAGATATGAGAGAAACATAACGTGATAATTATTAACTGATGAAGGATATAGCACGGAGACCAAGTAAACAGTCGCAAATGTAATTGGTTATGCTTAATTGACTAAAATGAGGGAGATGTTCTTGAACCCAAAATATATCACGATGATATCAATAATAATCATAAGAATAAATGTCTTACAAACATGAAATAATAATTGAGAATTATCAAGAAGATGAACACCTGGATTCTTGTGAAGCCGCCAAAGGATCATAAGCTAGTTGGGAGTAAATGGATATTCTAGAGAAAGCCATGTATTCTTGGTATTAAGTTAGCTAGATACAAGGCTAGGATCGTATTTAAGGGCTTTACGCAAAAGGTGAGTGTCGATTTCAATGAAAATATTCTCATCGTTTGTGAAACAAACCTCCATTAGGTTTCTGCTGTCAATTGTACCAATATATTTCCGATTTCAAAGTTCACAAACTGAATGAAACTGGTGCGAGTCTGGGATGTAGATGAGATAGTCTCTAAAGATTAGAAATATTATGTATATCTAATATCGGAGTTACTATAAGTCTAGGTGGATAATTGTTAGGTGTAGGCTTGAAGTAACTGGTTAACAAAAATATTACTGAAGGACTACATGGGTGTTAGATCTACCGTTACATGTATATCAAGAACTTTTGAGACTCCATGGTGCTTGAATCGTGGCTTAGTTGTAGAGATTTTTACTAATTCCAATGATTAATATAAGTTATAAGATACTTTATGATCATTGGGTTAAACGAAATATAAATTGAGTCAAAACAAGACTGGTCGAAGCAGGCTGGTCGAAGCAGGCTGGTCAAAGCAGGCTAGTCGAAACAGGCTATCTGAAGTAGGATGGTCAAAGCAAACTAATTAAAAGCACTACTCTGATCCAAAATGGTAGATTATAACAACACTAGGCTAAATCAGAAGCACTAAGTCTTTTGAGAGATAAGTGAGATGAGGGATAGTCATTGAAGAGAGGATTTCATGAATCACATCATCTTTTGTTAAAAAAATGTAATTGAGTCCTTTGTGTTTGGAGACTTTTTTTTATAACCTATTTATATATAAAAGATCGTTTGTGCCCATGGATGTAGGATTTTTTCAAAAATTGAATTATGTTAAATACTGTCTTGTGTGCTTGATTTTATTACGTTTTCTTTTATTTTTTGCTCGTCTTGTACAAAACAATTAGATCGTTCTTTCGTAGATTCGTATAATCATATATCGATTCTTGCCACAATCGATCAATGTACTGGTTTAACCCAACACTGGCCTATTTATTTCCAATCATAATTACATATTAATTTTAATTAAGAAAATATTAATATTGAAAGTCTCAAACAACAGTAAATCAACATAAACAAAAGAGAACCAACGCAAAAGATTTATACGTGGGAAAAACCCATTCAATATGAAGAATAAAAACCATGGGACTGCTGAGAAGTACATGCTAAACACTTATAATATTACAATGAATTAACGGTAAAAGTAAATCTGAATCGATCTCACAAATATCTACAAACTCATAAGAAATTACAAAAATAATATGTAAACATGAATAAAGAAGCACAAAACAAAAATATCATAAGACACTCCATTTTTCCAACAGTGATTTCTCCCAAACCATAGCTCTAAATCAAAATGATTCTAGTTAAAATGAAACCTTACATACCCCAAATATTGTGTCCAAAAATCCAAAAAAATAATATCTTTGACCCTTTGATCCGGTCTTTTTACTAGTGGCTGCACTCAACGAATCCAAAAATCAAAATTCACTTCTCTTGTGTTTAGTGTCTCTTTGCGTGACTTTTTCATAACATTATACATCCTCAATGCGAATGTTATATTAACTTTACATAAAATATCTTAAAAATAATTGTACAGTAATAAATACTAAGTTATAAATTGGGTCTTAATTTGACTGTACCACAACATATGAGTGATTTAATTGTTTAATCAACCTTATGCATTGTAATGTATGAAATATTGGTTGTAACACAATAAAATATCTAAACCCTTAATACACCAGTTCTCAGCCATTGGGATGGACACTAACTTTCAGAGGCAGTCAAGAGTATGGTGGAGGACGGTTTTGCTTACACACGCATCCATCATTGTAGATGCCACAATACTCTCATAACACATCAAAAAACTCAATGCACCCTTACCCAGCCATTGAGAAGGACCCTAAAAAATATCCCCCTCAAATCCATCATGAAGAAGATAAAATGATGAAGTTATCACTTGAACCTCTTCCAGGTGAGCTTACTGCAAAGCTCAATCTTGCTTCCCGACACAACCTTAGTCAACATGACTACACTATTCTTATCGGTGTGGACTTTCTTATATTTTATTTCTTTTACTCCGATCATATCCCGCCACCAATGATATTTCACATCAATATGCTTGATGCATGCGTGATACATTGAATTCTTTCTTAAATAAATAGAATTATGATTATTATACAATACCACATACTCTTCTTGCGTCAACCATAAATTTCGAAGGAACCTCTAAAGCCAAAACATCATTTTTCTTTCTTCCTCTACTACAACATATTTTGCCTCAGTTTGTAGTTTGGATTTCTATGAAATGGCTCCCTCTGAACATACCTTATTTCTTTTTTTCTGTTGTAGTACGCGTTTCCTTTCTTAACTTGAAGTGTGTAGCTAATGGTATGTTAATTTATTTCTCATGTGATAACCATAACTTTCTAGATTTCTTACCACGAATAATTTTCAAGCCTAAGATTTACTTTACTGGACCCAATTATTTTATGTCAAATGATTTGGCTAAGTTTTTCTTCAAACTGATAATAATCTCAGTGTCTTTCCTAACTATCAATATATCATCTACATATAAAATGAGTATGATAAACTTACCTCAAAGAAACTATTTGAAATAGTAATAAGGATCATAATGAGTTTGTTTAGAACCATTATTTATCATAAATGAGTTAAATTTTTGATAACACTGCATTAGCGCTTGTTTAAGCCCATAAAGACTCTTCTTCAGCTTACAAACAAATATTTTTTTTCCTTTATCTTCAAAACCTTCAGGTTGCTTCATGTAGACTTCTTCATAAAAATCACCATCTAAAAATGCAGATATTATATCAAGTGGTTCCAACTTAAGATTTAAAAGTTGCAGTTAAACCCAATAAAGTTGTGATAGAAGTCATCTAAACAGCTTGAGAAAATATCTCATAAAAAACAATATCTTTTTTCTGATTGCATTCTTTTACTGCAAATCTAGCTTTCCATTTGACATTTTTCTCACCATCACTTTTATTCTTGAAAACTCATCTATTATTCAGGAATTTATTTCCATTATGAGGTTTTAAAAGCTCATAATTCATCTATTTCTTCATAGCCTCAAGCCAAATATATTTCTTCTTATGAGATAACATTTTTTGATACTTTGTTGGCTCGTCGTTTTTAGTGACTAGAATAAACTCTGAGCTTGATACTTTGTTAAAGGTTTTCTTTCTCTAGTGACATTTGAGCATGTGTATCCTCCACATGAGGGGTAGGTTGATCCTTCTGCTCATGAACTTATTTATCATAAAGTAATTCCTTAAATAAGGTCTAATTAGAATCATCGACAACAACATGATCTTGTAAATTACCACCAGATGGAACATCCTCGATATCATTAAAAACCACCACAAAATTACCATTTGCTGGTTTATTTACATAAGGAAAATTTGAAGAAGAAATATCATTAGTAATATTAATAGATACATAAAAAATAGAAGTTAACCTTGCACTCATAGGTCTGCACTTTTCTCGTCCTCAAAGAATTCCACATCTCTACTTCACACTACTTTATTCTTGTAAGGATCATAGAGGCTGAAACCATGTTTGGGTCTTTGTTTATTTGGAACATGCATGTATGTCTTGCACCGAAAAACAGTGATGTATGAATATGTGTGATATTTTCCTCTCCATACTCTCTCGGGAATATCAAAACCAATAGTTTTTAATGGAGCTCTATTAATCAAGTACATAATACAGTTAAATGCTTCACCCCAAAATATCTTAGAATGCTTAGATATTTCTTGCATACATGTCACCTTCTCTAGAATGGTTTGGTTTATTCTCTCTACAAATTATTGTGTTTTGGTGTACCTCGTGTTGTCCTCTAACGTCATATGCCATAATGTGAGTTATAATTTTTGAAATAATTCAAAACATATTCCCTACCATTGTCAGATCAAAGATATTTCAACTTTATCCATGTCTCTCTTTGTACCATGACATAATTTCTGAAAAATCTCGAATACTTGGTTTTTTCAGCAACATGTATATCCAAGTTTTTTTAGTACCATCATCAATAGAAGTAATAAAATAATTTTTACTTCCAATGGAATCCACTTCCATAGGACCACAACCATCATAGTATACTAACTCTAACAATTCTTGTCTTCTAATGGATATTTTAGAAAACGAAGTTCTGTTTTTCTTTCTTCCTAAACAATGGTCACATTGGTCAATAATAATAGATTTATCAACAAGAATGAGTGACTTACTTGCTAAGGTTTTCATATTATTATCACTCATGTATCATAGTTATCGATGCCATAAGTTTTAATAGTTTTTTCTTTAATTGTATTAAGCTCACTATAACATATACCCAAATATGTCTTATACAATGAGCAACTATTATTGAAACTTTGAACAATTTCCAGTTACCATCACCAAAAGTATGATGGAAACCTTCTTGATCAAGGATATTTGCAAACAACAAACTCAGACGTAGATTAAGAATATGATTTACATCATTCAATGTATGTGTATACTTAACGATTGTCTTCACACGAATATCACTCAACCCAACAATGCTAGATGAACTATGGTTTCCCATATTAACACTACCAAAATCGCCATTTTTGTAGTTTAAATATATTCTATATTAGAAACATAATGATATGAAGCACTTGTATCTACAAACCACTCTGAATCTGAATAAAAAACACGATAGCACTCACTAATAACATAAATCAATGATGCATCATCATTACTATTAAAAACAAAAGCTTTAGTATTTTTATTATGATCTTCATTTTGTGAATCTAACTGGTTATCGTTTTCTTTTTTTCATCAGTAACAATATTTGTATATCATTATCTTTTATTGTGGAGTTTGGTCTAATTTTCTCTTATTGACTATAAAAAATTAAATCTATTTTAGATATTTTGATATTATTATGTTATTTTATTCTCATAAAACTTTATAAATCACAATTATATAACCATTATCCAATTTCAACATCCAATTAATCCATTAAGTCATGACGGTATATTATCTCATTTATGACCAGACTTACTTTATGTCAGGTTGCAATACTTTGTTGGTATTTAAATACTATAAGATCAATGTCTTATTGTACAACGGTCATTCCTTGGAGTACTTAAGCATTTATTTAGAATTGTTTTTTCATAAATATTATACCTTATCTTAAACAAAAATGAGCATGCATCAATTTTCTAAGTGTCAAAACATATAAATTATAATGGGTCTCTTGAATTTATAAATGAGTCGTCTTGTATAATCTTCACTTTTGTCAAAATAATCTACGATTTAATCTAATTTCTTCCTTCATATCATAAGAATTATAATGTTCTTATAGAACTCTTGACAAGGTTATAAAATCCAAAACTGAATTAAGCTTTTGTTACATCACAAAAAATCTTAGTGTTTTGTTAAAATTATTTAGAGCATAAGAGACTAAATTATTTGTTGTGTCATAAAGAATTTTAATGTGTTATTATAAATATTTATAGGAATATATATAATATTTATTCTACATGTTTGTGAATCTCTATGAGGAACTATATTAACTTTAGTTTGTAAACTTACTTGAGGATGTTGAGTTTGTATTTTGTGAACAACTAAACTTTAATTTCTAGAGAGAAATAAAAATAAGATCGACAAAGAAATATTAAATCCTTATTATCTGAGTCTAAAAAAATCATTTATGGTTCTTCCCCAAATTAATATTTTTGTTCAATGATTACTTCCTCCAAAACTAAAATTCTCAAATCCCAAATCAAGATTATCTCAAATATAAATGTTGTTGTGTGATTCAATCTTAAACAATACTGTTATGAATACAATAAATTAAGAAAGTAATGTTTGCATTTTTTATATGGATTGTAACATTATTCTTTGATAATATCCTTAATGGCCAACATCAGGGTCAGATATGACATACTTAGTTATTTTAACTTTGTCATATCCTACTTCATGCATAAAAAAATTTGAATCTGTCAATGAATTTTACTAAGTTAAAATATGTGCATACTAGGGACAATATATATATATATATTAATAAAATGTGTTAACTTAGTTATCTATGCATAAGAACATATTCTAAATAATTTTCTAATATAGTTCTTAAGATTTCAATTGGGCTTTATACACCTTATTTTATGTAGTTGATTTGTTATCTCTTGATATAACTAACACGTATATGAACAATCAGAATAATCAAAAAGGTGTATGAGTACTTGATTAACTAGTTTACCCACGTTATTTTGAGATATTTGACATAAATGTTTGTGGTCAATGTGAATTTATTTATTCTAGGGTTTCAATTTAGTTTCGTGTATTATACATAAATTTGGATGGTGTCATTCAAAAGTTAATTGATTTTTTAGCGGAGTCATATGTGCCAACACATTAAACAATTGGTTTATTTTGTAACTCCTCAGTGCATGAATCACTATTTTGTAAATATGTGTTACAATCACTTGATTTTAAAAATTTAATACATCTTCAAAATAAAAAGAAAATAAGATTGTTAGAGCTGCATCATTCCATCAAAAATCTCTAAGAACTAAGTATAAATTGAACTAAACCATTTTAAGATTTGAAACTTTGTGCAACTTAATTATCTTTCTTACTTGTATTTTCTTTAGAGAATCAAACTCATGTAAGCTCATTTTTAATAGTAAAAATGGAATTACTTTTCCTTGTTTAATGTAGTCTTTCGATACCCCGCCTAAATTTCTAAGTAAAAGAAAGAACAGTCTACTACCATAGTCTGATAAATATCACGACGTTTACAATGAACAAATATATTATGATTCCATTCTACTAAATTAATTTTATGATGTGGTATTTATTCACCTGAAAATGTATAACTAGAAAATAAGCTTATTGTATACACAATTTAGCTTAATTACCGTAAATTTGACATAAATGACTGAATTTTATCAAGTTTTAAGTTATAATATGCATTCATATATGAACTGACTAGTTATAATCCTTAGCAGAGATAATGTCATTCACGACTACGTCTGAAAATAAGCAAGACTTTTGTAGGGGCCGTTTTTTACTATTTCATGGCATACTTAAGGAAAAATCATTCAACATAAAAATCCAATTGCACATGATTTATGAGCATCCCAAACCTCTTAATAAGTCTACTTTTATAATTTTAAAGAATGTACATATTAAATGTTCACTTTGTAAATCATGTAGATGCAGCATATAAAGTGTGTATATAACTAAATAAACCTTTTGTGTTGTATTTCATTACGCCATAAACATCTGATGCAATCTTTAGATGTAAAATATCTCGTCAAATTTTAGATATCTAAATGAAGATCTTCAAAATTCCAAACCTAAATAACAAACAATCGATGAGTATGCATGACATCACCCACATCCTAGAGTCCAAATGCTCAAAAGGAAATGAATAATCACTTCTTATCTTGAATATCATACATTCTCATTATTGTATATTCTCTTAATGCTCATATATACAGGGTTATGCAATTGTAGACACCTAAACAACTAGCAGTTCAAACATACATAACAACACATCTAAATATGTCACTCTACATGTGCTAGCTTAAACATAATT